>CM046295.1:28035138-28635138 GCA_025267735.1 Mactra quadrangularis | reverse complement strand
CTGTAAATATAAATATAATATTGATATAAACCACTAGCACATAGTACAACAACTGTAAATATAAATATAATATTGATATAAACCACTAGCACATAGTACAACAACTGTAAATATAAATATAATATTGATATAAACCACTGACACAAAGTACCACAACTGTAAATATAAATATAATATTGATATAAACCACTAGCACATAGTACAACAACTGTAAATATCAATATAATATTGATATAAACCACTGACACAAAGTACCACAACTGTAAATATAAATATAATATTGATATAAACCACTAGCACATAGTACAACAACTGTAAATATAAATATAATATTGATATAAACCTCTAACACAAAGTACCACAACTGTAAATATAAATATAATATTGATATAAACCACTAACAGTTAGTTAAGTAAACAAAGTCATATGATGTTGTGGTTTCAGTTTACTTGTTTTCTACGAGAATGTTCAAATATAATGATGTATCTTCTATACACTAATTGTTTACGATGTTGACAATATAACATAGAAATCTAGCTCTATATGTTACATATCTAATTAGTTATATCACTAATTTATAGATTTATATAAATACAGTAGATAGAATTGTTAAATATCACACATATTATATGTAATAACTCCTACATCTTTATAAATATATAAGAACAATTAAACACCTTATATATATATGGTTACAATAAATTGGTTCCATAAGTTCATTTACCTTACATTATTTATACATGGATACAGTAGTTATATAGTCGTATAATCAAAGTACTGTAAGTATTTAGTTATCTACTACTAGAACTGTGACATATACATATATATAGTTTGTTTATATACACATCACATACGTTCACGTACATAATTATATAAAACTACTTGTTCTGTGACAATAAAAATATTGTCTCAATTTTATGTAGCGGAAGATTCTATGAAATTGAGGGTTGATGATGACAAAATGAACAAACTTTAAGTGGTCAACCAGTTTAAATACAGTAAGAGATGAACAATGTATAGCAATTATAACTATCTCTTAACTTGTAATTAAAACACAACAAACAAATTAATTAAAGCTTCATTAAACTCCCAATACACAGATAACTCATTACCAACATGTTAGTTGTACTTATTTTACCTTTAATTCATTACATGAGCAAAACATTAGACAAAAATCCAGACATTTGAGAGCACGTTACCATGACTGCAGGTGGCACGTTTTATCAACATTAGCGTGAAAAGCACTTTTAATCAATTGCATTTCCACTTAAAACTTAATTAAATACAAGATTGGCAGAGTTTTTTTCTTCACGTTAATTCCAAGACAAATTAGAATTTAATCAAGCTGAAATTAAATTTGTAAACGTTTTCAAAATTTGTCATCATAGCAGGCGTGTTAATTATTTTATCTTTGCCTAAAATATGAACGTGAATGATAACATCAACTACAAAAATAAAGTTTTTTATAACTTCATCAACAATTGATATTTATGGTTAAACATAAAAATGTTTTGTTCAAAAGTTAAGATTGCATGTATTGTTTACGGTACAATAGTCTGAGGCAAGGTTTTATTGTCGTGTTTTCATACAAAGATAAGTCAATACAGTTAATGATTTCAAAGATGGTAACATTTGACTTTAATTCTTCTCTACTCGTATTTAAAAACTCTATCTTTTTTACTGAATTAATACAACGATGTTTTGTTTACATTACTGAAATTAAACATTAAATCGGTCATAAATGATACTAGTTAGCATTTCAAACAAGCTAATACTCTACAGATAGTGTTCATTCACATGCAAGATGGACATTTTTCTTTCTGATTTTCTGAAAATAATAATTTGAAAGTTCACTTTTATGTGTTTTCAAGTTTTGATGTTCGTTAAATTGTCAAAATGATTTTATTGTCAGTATAAAATAACTTGAAGAGAAACTAACATGGAATCACAAGGTTAACTTCTTGGGAATATATTATCATGAATTTGTTGTATGTGAATGTATAACCATAGTAACAGTTACATTCTTTGTATCTAGGTACTTTAATGTAAGTTATATAGAACAGGTTAAAGTTGGTATTGTTAAATTTTATTCAACTGTCAGTGATGTATGCAATAACTCCGCTGATTTAAATATATTTCTATCGATCTATGAGTACAGATATACTGTAGTAAATATATACAAGGGCTGAGTAAATACATGTGCCACTGATAGTAGAATAGAATCTAACACTACAATATGTAGTCTATAAACTAATCACAATCAATGTATACATCATCTGTACTGATACAAGTACATCATCTGTACTGATACAAGTATATCATCATCTGTACTGATACAAGTATATCATCATCTGTACTGATACAAGTATATCATCATCTGTACTGATACAAGTATATCATCATCTGTACTGATACAAGTATATCATCATCTGTACTGATACAAGTATACCATCATCTGTACTGATACAAGTACACATCATCTGTACTGATACAAGTATATCATCATCTGTACTGATACAAGTATATCATCATCTGTACTGATACAAGTATATCATCATCTGTACTGATACAAGTACATCATCATCTGTACTGATACAAGTATATCATCATCTGTACTGATACAAGTATATCATCATCTGTACTGATACAAGTACACATCATCTGTACTGATACAAGTATATCACATGATATGTTGAAGATATAATGGTCAAAGTCTATAACAGCACAATATCTCTCTCCTAATATCTAGATATCTACTGGACACGAACATATTGATATCTGTAAGGAATATGATAAATGTCAACAAATGAATGACAATAAAATGTATCTTGATATTCTAGGATATTTTTACTTCTTATGTTTCCTGAATGTTTCGTGACTTCTTTTATATAATATAATGTTACATTACATAATGTTGTAGACCGGCAGACAGACGGACGGACAGGCGGACGGACGGACGGACGGACGGACGGACGGACGGACGGACGGACGGACGGACGGACGGACGGACTGACGGACGGACAGACAGACAGACAGACAGACAGGCAGACAGAAGTGTAACAAGTAATGTTAAATATATCTATATTACATAAATCACCTTGCTAGTATACACACATGTAGACTTATTTACTAGAGTTATTTTCTAGAGTCATTTTAGTTAGAGGTATGTAATACAGGAAAACATCAAATTATTACAATATTCTACTGTCATATTATTCTTACAATTTGAACAGTTAGGATAAGACATTAATTTGATATTGTACAACATTATTAGTACACAAATAGTCTTAGATATTATATATACATGTATATACAGTATATTGTACAACATTATTAGTACACAAATAGTCTCAGATATTATATATACATGTATATACAGAATATTGTACAACATTATTAGTACACAAATAGTCACAGATATTATATATACATGTATATACAGTATATTGTACAACATTATTAGTACACAAATAGTCTCAGATATTATATATACATGTATATACAGTATATTTATTGTACAACATTATTAGTACACAAATAGTCTTAGATATTATATATACATGTATATACAGTATATTGTACAACATTATTAGTACACAAATAGTCTCAGATATTATATATACATGTATATACAGTATATTGTACAACATTATTAGTACACAAATAGTCACAGATATTATATATACATGTATATACAGTATATTGTACAACATTATTAGTACACAAATAGTCTCAGATATTATATATACATGTATATACAGTATATTGTACAACATTATTAGTACACAAATAGTCACAGATATTATATATACAGTATATTGTACAACATTATTAGTACACAAATAGTCACAGATATTATATATACATGTATATACAGTATATTGTACAACATTATTAGTACACAAATAGTCACAGATATTATATATACATGTATATACAGAATATTGTACAACATTATTAGTACACAAATAGTCACAGATATTATATATACATGTATATACAGTATATTGTACAACATTATTAGTACACAAATAGTCTTAGATATTATATATACATGTATATACAGTATATTGTACAACATTATTAGTACACAAATAGTCTCAGATATTATATATACATGTATATACAGAATATTGTACAACATTATTAGTACACAAATAGTCTTAGATATTATATATACATGTATATACAGTATATTGTACGACATTATTAGTACACAAATAGTCTTAGATATTATATATACATGTATATACAGAATATTGAACTAGATAATATAAATGTACGTACAAAATATAACAACATAAATCTTTGTTAATATTGTAATAACTCTGATACCTTAATATAATAGTAGTGAAAGAAAAATACAAGATTAATATACAATGTGGATATATATATAGTGTATATAGATCTAGGAGAGAGAGGGAGGAAGTTGGGATATATATAGTGTATATAGATCTAGGAGAGAGAGAGAGGAAGTTGGGATATATATAGTGTATATAGATCTAGGAGAGAGAGAGAGGAAGTTGGGATATATATAGTGTATATAGATCTAGGAGAGAGAGAGAGGAAGTTGGGATATATATAGTGTATATAGATCTAGGAGAGAGAGAGAGGAAGTTGGGATATATATAGTGTATATAGATCTAGGAGAGAGAGAGAGGGAGGAAGTTGGGATATATATAGTGTATATAGATCTAGGAGAGAGAGAGTGGGGGAAGTTGGGATATTAAGATAAATAAGGGATTTGTTGTTAGATATTGATTGTGAAGAAAGTTATATAGTTGATATAGAATGATATAGAATAGTTATTGTTATATTAATATAATAAAGCTAACACTAAATGTTACAATCTAGATACACTATGGTATATATTATATGGAGGAGGGTACACACTATGGTATATATTATATGGAGGAGGGTACTCACTATGGTATATATTATATGGAGGAGGGTACACACTATGGTGTATATTATATGGAGGAGGGTACACACTATGGTATATATTATATGGAGGAGGGTACACACTATGGTGTATATTATATGGAGGAGGGTACTCACTATGGTATATATTATATGGAGGAGGGTACACACTATGGTGTATATTATATGGAGGAGGGTACACACTATGGTATATATTATATGGAGGAGGGTACACACTATGGTATATATTATATGGAGGAGGGTACACACTATGGTATATATTATATGGAGGAGGGTACACACTATGGTATATATTATATTGAGGAGGGTACACACTATGGTATATATTATATGGAGGAGGGTACACACTATGGTATATATTATATGGAGGAGGGTACACACTATGGTATATATTATATGGAGGAGGGTACACACTATGGTATATATTATATGGAGGAGGGTACACACTATGGTATATATTATATGGAGGAGGGTACACACTATGGTGTATATTATATGGAGGAGGGTACACACTATGGTGTATATTATATGGAGGAGGGTACACACTATGGTATATATTATATGGAGGAGGATACTCACTATGGTATATATTATATGGAGGAGGGTACACACTATGGTATATATTATATGGAGGAGGGTACACACTATGGTATATATTATATGGAGGAGGGTACACACTATGGTATATATTATATGGAGGAGGGTACACACTATGGTATATATTATATGGAGGAGGGTACACACTATGGTGTATATTATATGGAGGAGGGTAAACACTATGGTATATATTATATGGAGGAGGGTACACACTATGGTATATATTATATGGAGGAGGGTACACACTATGGTATATATTATATGGAGGAGGGTACACACTATGGTATATATTATATGGAGGAGGGTACACACTATGGTATATATTATATGGAGGAGGGTACACACTATGGTGTATATTATATGGAGGAGGGTACACACTATGGTATATATTATATGGAGGAGGATACTCACTATGGTATATATTATATGGAGGAGGGTACACACTATGGTATATATTATATGGAGGAGGGTACTCACTATGGTATATATTATATGGAGGAGGGTACTGTTTTAATATATCTTATATACATCATAAATATAAGATATATTGTTTTTTGTTTAAGAAAACATACAATATTAATTGACTAGATTGACAAGCTAGTACGATGTTCTTTGTATATAAAGTATATATATAAAATATAAGCACACATATATTATATCTTCAATTACAAATCGAAGAATGTTTCATTTAATTTAAAATCAACAAATACAAATATATATATATCTACTGACCAAAGACAAATTCTGATATATAAGAAAGTGTACTGTTGTTTTGTTGTGTATTTTGTTAGTGGTTCTCACACTTCACCAGACAGATGATATGTTGTCTCAGTCAAAACAAATCAATTAATAATTGAGTTAATTCAATATCTATCAATACACGTCGTCTCAATTACTTCCCAAGACAAAACCAATTTCGGATACTTCAAAATTTCGGATAATTCTGTATATTAATGTGTTTATTATATTATCTCATTGTATCAGTTTAAGACGTCATTGTATTTCTATCTATACAGCTTTATATTTGATCAAATATAAATATACAATTGATTCGTCCAATCAAATTACAATATGCAATTAGTTTAAACAATGATATTCTCACTTGTCAGTCGTTATCTTGTCTCGTGTAGAACTAAGAGCCGACTAGAGGAAGTTAGATTATTTAAATAGAAAACA
Source organism: Mactra quadrangularis (assembly GCA_025267735.1). Classification (NCBI taxonomy): domain Eukaryota; kingdom Metazoa; phylum Mollusca; class Bivalvia; order Venerida; family Mactridae; genus Mactra; species Mactra quadrangularis. The sequence continues at coordinate 28,628,424 of CM046295.1, read as the reverse complement.
ATACAGACAATAAAATGACATTGTATGACTAATGTAAAAATAATTGAACAATAATTGATAATATATCTTTGTTACAATATAAGGTACATACATTGTGACCATGTTACTTTCTGATATAATGTGTCAGTGACTATCGTTATTTATGTTTCTAAATGTGTGTATTTGTGATATTACAGTATGTTTTTGTGACATCATGATTTACAATAGATATGATTGGTGATAAATGTAAAATTAAAAACTGATTCACAGATTGAACACTACCATATTAATCTAGAGGCACCGGGTTTGAAATCTGCTTGTACACTGTGGTTCATTCAGCAGCTTATGTCATTACAATTGCTCGCTTTACCCAGGTGTAAATGCATATAGTGATATAGTTTTCCCGAGTATTTTGTCAGCTGCACAATACCAGTTGTTTGATAACCACAGGGTAATATCAGTAAAATATGAGAGAATTTTAACTGTAAATGTAAATACTTAACAAGACTTTCTAGACGTCAATACAAACATAGATCCCTGTCTGACAATATAAACATAGATCCCTGTCTGACAATACAAACATAGATCCCTGTATGACAATACAAACATAGATCCCTGTCTGACAATATAAACATAGATCCCTGTCTGACAATACAAACATAGATCCCTGTCTGACAATACAAACATAGATCCCTGTCTGACAATACAAACATAGATCCCTGTATGACAATACAAACATAGATCCCTGTCTGACAATATAAACATAGATCCCTGTCTGACAATATAAACATAGATCCCTGTCTGACAATATAAACATAGATCCCTGTCTGACAATACAAACATAGATCCCTGTCTGACAATACAAACATAGATCCCTGTCTGACAATACAAACATAGATCCCTGTATGACAATACAAACATAGATCCCTGTCTGACAATATAAACATAGATCCCTGTCTGACAATATATATATAGATCCCTGTCTGACAATACAAACATAGATCCCTGTCTGACAATATAAATATATAACTATACTGATATTTGAACACAAAATATAATTGTCAGACAGAAGTACACTTAATGATGTAAATACTTATTACAGAGATAAGAAATTTATGTTAAAATATGTATAGATTCTATACTATAAAAGAAAATATTGGTCTTATATATCAAAGATAAAATGTGTAATATGTTGTAGAATGTCATTATGACAGACCATGTAGACATTTAAAATATACGAGTACAATTATTACCAAACATGACAGCTGATACTATTGTCTGAACTCTAAATGAGAATTGTTAAACTTTCTATCAAAATAAAACATTTTAACCTTGAATTATGAGGAGTTTCCATGCAGCGAAATTTCTACTTGTACTGTCAAACTAAATGTCATATTGTTGTCTTCAGAAACATAAAAGAATAACCCTATAAAGAATGATCTAAGAAATAAATACAATAAATTGTTACATCAAACAACAAATAAATATGTTTGTTAATATCAATGATATAAAACATGAACTAACGATTATAATGAACTATTCTCATTAGATTATTATGTTATTTGAATAATTGTAAAATGCATATTTACTGATATAATATATAGATACATTGATATATGATCACAAATATAGATTTATTACAATGATATTATATATAATATGACATCTAGGATCTTATTGGTTCTGTAACCAGACAATTATAACAAAGCTAGTTAGATTGTATAGAAACAGAGACCTTGGTTACAACCATTATACACAGATAATCTGGTTTTTGAAAATATAAAGCTTGTATTTGTCTTGTTAAATAACAACAACAACATATTGTGGTCCATCGTTATATTATTCATAACATTCAAACACAAGCAATAAATCTCAATTATATCTTGTTTTTGTCTGAGTCATGGTCTATCAGAACAATCTTAAACCTTGAACTGCCCATTACAGAGACAGAGGATGTCTTAAACCTTGAACTGCCCATTACAGAGACAAAGGATGTCTTAAACCTTGAACTGTCCATTACAGAGACAGAGGATGTCTTAAACCTTGAACTGCCCATTACAGAGGCAGAGGATATCAGAGTTAAACCTTGAACTGTCCATTACAGAGACAGAGCATATCAGAGTTAAACCTTGAACTGCCCATTGCAGAGACAGAGGATGTCTTAAACCTTGAACTGTCCATTACAGAGACAGAGGATGTCTTAAACCTTGAACTGTCCATTACAGAGACAGAGGATGTCTTAAACCTTGAACTGTCCATTACAGAGGATGTCTTAAACCTTGAACTGTCCATTACAGAGACAGAGGATGTCATAAACCTTGAACTGCCCATTACAGAGACAAAGGATGTCTTAAACATTGAACTGTCCATTACAGAGACAGAGGATGTCTTAAACCTTGAACTGTCCATTACAGAGACAGAGGATGTCTTAAACCTTGAACTGTCCATTACAGAGACAGAGGATATCAGAGTTAAACATTGAACTGTCCATTACAGAGACAGAGCATATCAGAGTTAAACCTTGAACTGTCCATTACAGAGACAGAGGATGTCTTAAACCTTGAACTGTCCATTACAGAGACAGAGGATGTCTTAAACCTTGAACTGTCCATTACAGAGACAGAGGATGTCGTAAACCTTGAACTGTCCATTACAGAGACAGAGGATGTCTTAAACCTTGAACTGCCCATTACAGAGACAGAGGATATCAGAGTTAAACCTTGAACTGTCCATTACAGAGACAGAGGATGTCTTAAACCTTGAACTGTCCATTACAGAGACAGAGGATATCAGAGTTAAACCTTGAACTGTCCATTACAGAGGATGTCTTAAACCTTGAACTGTCCATTACAGAGACAGAGGATGTCTTAAACCTTGAACTGTCCATTGCAGAGACAGAGGATATCAGAGTTTAACCTTGAACTGTCCATTACAGAGACAGAGGATGTCTTAAACCTTGAACTGTCCATTACAGAGACAGAGGATGTCTAAAACCTTGAACTGTCCATTACAGAGACAGAGGATGTCTAAAACCTTGAACTGTCCATTACAGAGACAGAGGATGTCTAAAACCTTGAACTGTCCATTGCAGAGACAGAGGATGTCAGAGTGAAACCTTGAACTGTCCATTACAGAGACAGAGGATATCAGAGTTAAACCTTGAACTGTCCATTACAGAGACAGAGAATGTCTTAAACCTTGAACTGTCCATTACAGAGACAGAGGATGTCTAAAACCTTGAACTGTCCATTACAGAGACAAAGGATGTCTTAAACCTTGAACTGTCCATTACAGAGACAGAGGTATGTCAGAGTTAAAACTGCTCTGACCACTATTGTAAAATATTACATGATTCTTGTTTCTAGAAGTAAATCTGTTATATTGAACCAACACTAAAACATTGATACAACACTTTGACATGAGTTATAAGACGAGTGAAGTGTAGTATAGGTTTATTAAGAAGAGAACAAGTTTCAAGTAGTTTGAAATATTGATAAGACGAGAGGACATTTCACGCCTTTAATCAGAAATCTATCTCGGAAACGTCTCACATATTCCCGCGAGATTTGAGATGACACGTGACTACAGTAAAGTATAATGGAGAGCGAGTAAAATGATATCACTATTTTGTATAAGATTTTTTATATTATAATATACAATACAGCTACATGTCTTATATAATATCACCATCTAATATAACATGTTTTAAATACTCAGTACTTATACATGTAATATGACGTTAGCAAACAAGCTAACTAACAAACAATTTTGATACAAACGTTTTTTTGGAACAGAGCTTAGAACAAAAAACGCCTAAGACAAAATGGTTCATGTATGAATTGAGTATACATTGTCTTATTAACAAGATTACTAATTACACTATTTGACATTGATGAAATCTTTAAGCCAGATGATAACATTTATTTTGTTTAGAGTAATTTAATACAATATTGATAAAACTGGTAAGATAATTTACATGGATCAAGTAAAATCATAAAATTTTGATATTGGAAAAGATAAGTATATTTCTATATGTTACCTGTTATAATTGACAGAAAGAGTTTTACTGGTCATTAAAAGGGTACAACAGTGGAATTAATTCTCCTACTTCGTTCAGACATTCTATATTGAACTTTGTATTCTGATAAAACATACAGATAATTTCAAAACGATGAGTTGTTATTTTTAATGTAATTTTGACATTCAGAAAAGATTTGGATCATGTCGGGCTATTTTTGTGTTCGTGAAAACACTTGATTATGTTATTCTATTAGATGTTTTATGTAATATGATACAAATTTTCCAAAAAAATAAATATGAAACAATTAAAAGAAAACTAAGATATAAATCAACCAGATATTTATAAAGTATGAACAGTAAAACTAAAAGTGTAACTGTTCTTGTACTCTTTGATAACACTATGATATTTAAACATAACATTAGTTTACTGTCACTATATCCAATATCTGTAAACTCTCTGCTAGGAAATCATCTACCAATATAACATGTATTCTATAATACAGTCATTTAAGTTGAGATTTTTCTCTAAAATCTATTTTAATAATTCCGTACATCACCAGACTAGCTCATATAATATATATATATATGTAAAATACATAAAAGTCCGATGTGGTAAAACATTGTACTAATTTCATATACACATTTTTCGGCTTTAAATATTTATGGTCACTTATATAAGATTGTATATATTGACAATACTTGAACTATGGTCACTTATATAGCATTATATATATTGACAATACGTGAACTATGGACACTTATAAAAGATTATATATATTGACAATACTTGAACTATGGACACTTATATAAGATCATATATATTGACAATACTTGAACTATGGACACTTATATAAGATTATATATATTAACAATACTTGGACTATAGTCACTTATATAAGATTATATATATTGACAAGATGTGAACTATGGACACTTATATAAGATTATATATATTGACAATACTTGAACTATGGACACTTATATAAGATTATATATATTAACAATACTTGGACTATGGTCACTTATATAAGATTATATATATTGACAAGATGTGAACTATGGTCACTTATATAAGATTATATATATTGACAATACGTGAACTATGGACACTTATATAAGATTATATATATTGACAAGATGTGAACTATGGACACTTATATAAGATTATATATATTGACAAGATGTGAACTATGGACACTTATATAAGATTATATATATATTGACAAGACGTGAACTATGGACACTTATATAAGATCATATATATTGACAATACTTGAACTATGGTCACTTATATAAGATTATATATATATTGACAATACTTGAACTATGGTCACTTATATAAGATTATATATAAATTGACAATACTTGAACTATGGTCACTTATATAAGATTATATATATATTGACAATACTTGACCTATGGTCACTTATATAAGATTATATATATATTGACAATACTTGAACTATGGTCACTTATATAAGATTATATATATTGACAATACTTGAACTATGGACACTTATATAAGATTATATATATTGACAATACTTGAACTATGGTCACTTATATAAGATTATATATATTGACAAGATGTGAACTATGGACACTTATATAAGATTATATATATTGACAATACTTGAACTATGGTCACTTATATAAGATTATATATATTGACAATACTTGAACTATGGACACTTATATAAGATTATATATATTGACAATACTTGAACTCTTGTCTAATTTAAGATCACATTGTTTAGTTTAACATATCAGATTGTTTCTGGTAAAATTTAGACTAATGTTACAGTTAATGAAGCTAGTTAGTGTTCAATATTAGCTACTTTTACAATGATTTTCTGCATTAAGGAATGTACAATGTCAATTACCTTACAAAGTAAAGTTTAATGTTTTGTGTTCTATATCATGTTCTAGATATGGTTTACCATGTACATCACTATCATTATACATTAGACAAGTTTTACCATGTACATCACTATCATTATACATTAGACAAGTTTTACCATGTACATCACTATCATTATACATTAGACAAGTTTTACCATGTACATCACTATCATTATACATTAGACAAGTTTTACCATGTACATCACTATCATTATACATTAGACAAGTTTTACCATATACATCACTATCATTAAACATTTCAAACAGTTTTACCATGTACATCACTATCATTATACATTAGACAAGTTTTACCATATACATCACTATCATTAAACATTTCAAACAGTTTTACCATGTACATCACTATCATTAAACATTTCAAACAGTTTTACCATGTACATCACTATCATTATACATTAGACAAGTTTTACCATATACATCACTATCATTATACATTAGACAAGTTTAACCATATACATCACTATCATTATACACTAGACAAGTTTTACCATATACATCACTATCCTTAAACATTAGTTTTACCATATACATCACTATCATTAAACATTAGACAAGTTTTACCATATACATCACTATCATTATACATTAGTTTTACCATATACATCACTATCCTTAAACATTAGTTTTACCATGTACATCACTATCATTATACATTAGACAAGTTTTACCATATACATCACTATCATTATACATTAGACAAGTTTTACCATATACATCACTATCATTATACACTAGACAAGTTTTACCATATACATCACTATCCTTAAACATTAGTTTTACCATATACATCACTATCATTATACATTAGACAAGTTTTACCATATACGCCACTATCATTATACATTAGTTTTACCATATACATCACTATCATTATACATTAGACAAGTTTTACCATATACTTCACTATCATTATACATTAGTTTTACCATATACATCACTATATTATACATTAGACAAGTTTTACCATATACATCACTATCATTATACATTAGACAAGTTTTACCATATACATCACAATCATTATACATTAGACAAGTTTTACCATATACATCACTATCATTAAACATTAGACAAGTTTTACCATATACATCACTATCATTAAACATTAGACAAGTTTTACCATGTACATCACTATCATTAAACATTAGTTTTACCATGTACATCCTTATCATTATACATAAGACAAGTTTTACCATGTACATCACTATCATTATACATTAGACAAGTTTTACCATATACATCACTATCATTAAACATTAGACAAGTTTTACCATGTACATCACTATCATTATACATTAGACAAGTTTTACTATGTACATCACTATCATTATACATTAGACAAGTTTTACCATGTACATCACTATCATTATACATTAGACAAGTTTTACCATATACATCACTATCATTATACATTAGTTTTACCATATATATCACTATCATTATACATAAGACAAGTTTAACCATATACATCACTATCATTAAACATTAGACAAGTTTTACCATATACATCACTATCATTATACATTGGACAAGTTTTACCATGTACATCACTATCATTATACATTAGACAAGTTTTACCATATACATCACTATCATTATACATTAGACAAGTTTTACCATGTACATCACTGTCATTATACATTAGACAAGTTTTACCATGTACATCACTACCATTAAACATTAGTTTTACCATATACATCACTATCATTATACATTAGACAAGTTTTTACCATATACATCACTATCATTAAACATTAGACAAGTTTTACCATGTACATCACTATCATTATACATTAGACAAGTTTTACCATATACATCACTATCATTATACATTAGACACGTTTTACCATGTACATCACTATCATTATACATTAGACAAGTTTTACCATATACATCACTATCATTATACATTAGTTTTACCATGTACATCACTATCATTATACATTAGTTTTACCATATACATCACTATCATTATACATTAGTTTTACCATGTACATCACTATCATTATACATTAGACAAGTTTTACCATGTACATCACTATCATTATACATTAGTTTTACCATATACATCACTATCATTATACATTAGTTTTACCATGTACATCACTATCATTATACATTAGACAAGTTTTACCATGTACATCACTATCATTATACATTAGTTTTACCATATACATCACTATCATTATACATTAGACAAGTTTTACCATGTACATCACTATCATTATACATTAGACAAGTTTTACCATGTACATCACTATCATTATACATTAGACAAGTTTTACCATATACATCACTATCATTATACATTAGACAAGTTTTACCATGTACATCACTATCATTATACATTAGTTTTACCATGTACATCACTATCATTATACATTAGACAAGTTTTACCATGTACATCACTATCATTATACATTAGACAAGTTTTACCATATACATCACTATCATTATACATTAGACAAGTTTTACCATGTACATCACTATCATTATACATTAGTTTTACCATGTACATCACTATCATTATACATTAGACAAGTTTTACCATGTACATCACTATCATTATACATTAGACAAGTTTTACCATGTACATCACTATCATTATACATTAGTTTTACCATATACATCACTATCATTATACATTAGACAAGTTTTACCATGTACATCACTATCATTATACATTAGACAAGTTTTACCATATACATCACTATCATTATACATTAGACAAGTTTTACCATATACATCACTATCATTATACATTAGACAAGTTTTACCATATACATCACTATCATTATACATTAGACAAGTTTTACCATATACATCACTATCATTAAACATTAGACAAGTTTTACCATGTACATCACTATCATTATACATTAGTTTTACCATGTACATCACTATCATTATACATTAGTTTTACCATGTACATCACTATCATTATACATTAGACAAGTTTTACCATGTACATCACTATCATTATACATTAGACAAGTTTTACCATATACATCACTATCATTATACATTAGACAAGTTTTACCATGTACATCACTATCATTATACATTAGACAAGATTTACCATGTACATCACTATCATTATACATTAGACAAGTTTTACCATATACATCACTATCATTAAACATTTCAAACAGTTTTACCATATACATCACTATCATTATACATTAGACAAGTTTTACCATATACATCACTATCATTAAACATTAGTTTTACCAAGTACATTACTATCATTAAACATTAGTTTTACCATATACATCACTATCATTATACATTAGACAAGTTTTACCATATACATCACTATCATTATACATTAGACAAGTTTTACCATATACATCACTATCATTAAACATTAGTTTTACCAAGTACATTACTATCATTAAACATTAGTTTTACCATATACATCACTATCATTATACATTAGTTTTACCATATACATCACTATCATTATACATTAGTTTTACCATATACATCACTGTCATTATACATTAGACAAGTTTTACCATGTACATCACTACCATTAAACATTAGTTTTACCATATACATCACTATCATTATACATTAGACAAGTTTTACCATATACATCACTATCATTAAACATTAGTTTTACCAAGTACATTACTATCATTAAACATTAGTTTTACCATATACATCACTATCATTATACATTAGACAAATTTTACCATGTACATCACTATCATTATACATTAGTTTTACCATATACATCACTATCATTAAACATTTCAAACAGTTTTACCATGTACATCACTATCATTATACATTTCAAACAGTTTCTTCTCGTGTTGAAATCTGTACAATGTTGTAAAAGTGTTACATTGATTGACTGGATGTAACTACATTGTAAAATTGTAAACAATGTTTATGTCTATATATCAATCAAGTAAGGAGCATGTAGGTGATTTAACTATTTAAAACAATATAGTATACACCCTTGGTGTCACTAATATTCACGACAAAACTAGATGTAGTATAATGCCTTAAGTTGTCAGTATTGTAATAGACTGACAGTATATATAATGTCAGATATAAAGTAATGTTATAATCATACATCACAACATGTCCTACATGTATATATATCTTGATGTATTATGATATATGACCATATTGTATGTATGTTTACAAGATAGAAGTGTTTTGTCTATGTCTGCAAGTATTCCATGTGTTTTCTGACATATTTTGATAGATTGGTTCCTGGTATTTGTCTATGTTGTATCAACCATACATATAAACAAGGAACCAGTGATAAAATAACATGTGACAATATAACAACATCAGTATTATCTATGTTGTATATAAACTATCTATATTATCCTAACTACAAGATGTTCCATCATATCACAGACTACAGACACTATAAGTATCATGTAGTAAATGTATCAAGTAATTAAGATAAGATATATTGGTTGTGTTATAACTATAAATATCTACTGTAATATATACTAGCAGTTTATAGTAGTAAACATAACCTAATGTACAGTGATTGTTATAGATAAACATCAAGGTAAAACATACAATAATAATACTTTGTGATCTAATTAGTGTTGAAATAAAATGTAAGATCACATAAGAAACAAGTATTGTATCGTTATTATCATGAACAGATCACTTTGTAAATGTAACATCTTGTTATTGTTATATTAACCTTTAAATGTTAAATACCTCGGATATAAATTTATATTTTTATACATTTATCTGTGATACTTATTTATAACATATATAACACTATATGTGGTACATACGTTGTTGTACATGTTAAAATAAAGAAAAAACTTGTTACAATATAGCCTGGAACCCCATTGTATCGATCTACTTAATTGTAAACATCAAATTTCAAAACAAAATAAACCATTTATCTTGTTATTTCTGCATTTCAATTGTCTTTAAGGTCCATTTAATCCAGTTATATCAAAGTTTCTTCAATAAGTTTTAATTTCGGCAAGTAAAGAAAAATTTGTTACAATATAACAGTATTCTATGACACAGTGTGACAATGTTGTACAATAGGATGTTAGTGTATGCTAGAAGTATGACAATGTTGTACAATAGGATGTTAGTGTATGCTAGAAGTAATAATGTTGTACAATAGGATGTTAGTGTATGCTAGAAGTGACACAGTGTCACAATGTTGTACAACAGGATGTTAGTGTATGCTAGAAGTGTGACAATGTTGTACAATAGGATGTTAGTGTATGCTAGAAGTAATAATGTTGTACAATAGGATGTTAGTGTATGCTAGAAGTATGACAATGTTGTACAATAGGATGTTAGTGTAAGCTAGAAGTGACAATGTTGTACAATAGGATGTTAGTGTATGCTAGAAGTATGACAATGTTGTACAATAGGATGTTAGTGTATGCTAGAAGTAATAATGTTGTACAATAGGATGTTAGTGTATGCTAGAAGTATGACAATGTTGTACAATAGGATGTTAGTGTATGCTAGAAGTAATAATGTTGTACAATAGGATGTTAGTGAATGCTAGAAGTATGACAATGTTGTACAATAGGATGTTAGTGTATGCTAGAAGTAATAATGTTGTACAACAGGATGTTAGTGTATGCTAGAAGTGACAATGTTGTACAATAGGATGTTAGTGTATGCTAGAAGTGACAATGTTGTACAATAGGATGTTAGTGTATGCTAGAAGTGACACTGTTGTACAATAGGATGTTAGTGTATGCTAGAAGTGACACAGTGTGATAATGTTGTACAATAGGATGTTAGTGTATGCTAGAAGTATGACAATGTTGTACAATAGGATGTTAGTGTATGCTAGAAGTGACAATGTTGTACAATAGGATGTTAGTGTATGCTAGAAGTGACAATGTTGTACAATAGGATGTTAGTGTATGCTAGAAGTAATAATGTTGTACAATAGGATGTTAGTGTATGCTAGAAGTGACAATGTTGTACAATAGGATGTTAGTGTATGCTAGAAGTATGACAATGTTGTACAATAGGATGTTAGTGTATGCTAGAAGTGACAATGTTGTACAATAGGATGTTAGTGAATGCTAGAAGTGTGATAATGTTGTACAATAGGATGTTAGTGTATGCTAGAAGTATGACAATGTTGTACAATAGGATGTTAGTGTATGCTAGAAGTGACAATGTTGTACAATAGGATGTTAGTGTATGCTAGAAGTATGACAATGTTGTACAATAGGATGTTAGTGTATGCTAGAAGTGACAATGTTGTACAATAGGATGTTAGTGTATGCTAGAAGTGACAATGTTGTACAATAGGATGTTAGTGAATGCTAGAAGTGTGACAATGTTGTACAATAGGATGTTAGTGTATGCTAGAAGTGACAATGTTGTACAATAGGATGTTAGTGAATGCTAGAAGTGTGACAATGTTGTACAACAGGATGTTAGTGTATGCTAGAAGTGACAATGTTGTACAACAGGATGTTAGTGTATGCTAGAAGTGACAATGTTGTACAATAGGATGTTAGTGTATGCTAGAAGTATGACAATGTTGTACAATAGGATGTTAGTGTATGCTAGAAGTGACAATGTTGTACAATAGGATGTTAGTGAATGCTAGAAGTGTGATAATGTTGTACAATAGGATGTTAGTGTATGCTAGAAGCGACACAATGTGACAATGTTGTACAATAGGATGTTAGTGAATGCTAGAAGTGACAATGTTGTACAATAGGATGTTAGTGTATGCTAGAAGTGACAATGTTGTACAATAGGATGTTAGTGTATGCTAGAAGTGACACAATGTGACAATGTTGTACAATAGGATGTTAGTGTAAGCTAAAAGTGACAATGTTGTACAATAGGATGTTAGTGTATGCTAGAAGTGACAATGTTGTACAATAGGATGTTAGTGTATGCTAGAAGTATGACAATGTTGTACAATAGGATGTTAGTGTATGCTAGAAGTGACAATGTTGTACAATAGGATGTTAGTGAATGCTAGAAGTGTGATAATGTTGTACAATAGGATGTTAGTGTATGCTAGAAGCGACACAATGTGAAAATGTTGTACAATAGGATGTTAGTGAATGCTAGAAGTGACAATGTTGTACAATAGGATGTTAGTGTATGCTAGAAGTGACACAATGTTGTACAACAGGATGTTAGTGTATGCTAGAAGTGACACAATGTGACAATATTGTACAATAGGATGTTAGTGTATGCTAGAAGTGACACAATGTGACAATGTTGTACAATAGGATGTTAGTGTATGCTAGAAGTGACACAATGTTGTACAATAGGATGTTAGTGTATGCTAGAAGTGACACAGTGTCACAATGTTGTACAACAGGTTGCTAGTGTATGCTAGAAGTGACACAATGTGACAATATTGTACAATAGGTTGTTAGTGTATGCTAGCAGTGAAACAGTGTCACAATGTTGTACAACAGGATGTTAGTGTATGCTAGAAGTGACACAATGTGACAATGTTGTACAACAGGATGTTAGTGTATGCTAGAAGTGACACAGTGTGATAATGTTGTACAACAGGATGTTAGTGTATGCTAGAAGTGACACAATGTTGTACAACAGGATGTTAGTATATGCTAGAAGTGACACAATGTTGTACAACAGGATGCTAGTGTAAGCTAGAAGTGACACAGTGTGACAATGTTGTACAACAGGATGCTAGTGTATGTTAGAAGTGACACAGTGTCACAATGTTGTACAACAGGTTGCTAGTGTAAGCTAGAAGTGACACAGTGTGACAATGTTGTACAACAGGTTGCTAGTGTATGCTAGAAATGACACAATGTGACAATGTTGTACAATAGGATGTTAGTGTATGCTAGAAGCGACACAATGTTACAATGTTGTACAATAGGATGTTAGTGTATGCTAGAAGTGACACAATGTGACAATGTTGTACAATAGGATGTTAGTGTATGCTAGAAGTGACAATGTTGTACAACAGGATGCTAGTGTATGCTAGAAGTGTGATAATGTGGTACAACAGGATGCTAGTGTATGCTAAAAGTGACACAATGTGACAATATTGTACAATAGGATGTTAGTGTATGCTAGAAGTGACAATGTTGTACAACAGGATGCTAGTGTATGCTAAAAGTGACACAATGTGACAATGTTGTACAACAGGATGCTAGTGTATGCTAGAAGTGACACAGTTTCACAATGTTGTACAACAGAATGCTAGTGTAAGCTAGAAGTGACAATGTTGTACAACAGGATGTTAGTGTAAGCTAGAAGTGACACAGTGTCACAATGTTGTACAACAGGATGTTAGTGTATGCTAGAAGTGACACAGTGTCACAATGTTGTACAACAGGATGTTAGTGTAAGCTAGAAGTGACACAATGTGACAATGTTGTACAACAGGATGTTAGTGTAAGCTAGAAGTGACACAGTGTCACAATGTTGTACAACAGGATGTTAGTGTATGCTAGAAGTGACAATGTTGTACAACAGGATGTTAGTGTAAGCTAGAAGTGACACAGTGTCACAATGTTGTACAACAGGATGTTAGTGTATGCTAGAAGTGACAATGTTGTACAACAGGATGTTAGTGTATGCTAGAAGTAATAATGTTGTACAACAGAATGTTAGTGTAAGCTAGAAGTGACACAGTGTCACAATGTTGTACAACAGGATGTTAGTGTATGCTAGAAGTGTGACAATGTTGTACAATAGGATGTTAGTGTATGCTAGAAGTGACAATGTTGTACAATAGGATGTTAGTGTATGCTAGAAGTATGACAATGTTGTACAATAGGATGTTAGTGTATGCTAGAAGTGACAATGTTGTACAACAGGATGTTAGTGTATGCTAGAAGTGACAATGTTGTACAATAGGATGTTAGTGTATGCTAGAAGTATGACAATGTTGTACAATAGGATGTTAGTGTATGCTAGAAGTATGACAATGTTGTACAACAGGATGTTAGTGTATGCTAGAAGTGACACAGTATGACAATGTTGTACAACAGGATGCTAGTGTATGCTAGAAGTGACACAATGTGATAATGTTGTACAACAGGATGTTAGTGTATGCTAGAAGTATGACAATGTTGTACAATAGGATGTTAGTGTATGCTAGAAGTGACAATGTTGTACAATAGGATGTTAGTGAATGCTAGAAGTGTGATAATGTTGTACAATAGGATGTTAGTGTATGCTAGAAGCGACACAATGTGACAATGTTGTACAATAGGATGTTAGTGAATGCTAGAAGTGACAATGTTGTACAATAGGATGTTAGTGTATGCTAGAAGTGACACAATGTTGTACAACAGGATGTTAGTGTATGCTAGAAGTGACACAATGTGACAATATTGTACAATAGGATGTTAGTGTATGCTAGAAGTGACACAATGTGACAATGTTGTACAATAGGATGTTAGTGTATGCTAGAAGTGACACAATGTTGTACAATGGGATGTTAGTGTATGCTAGAAGTGACACAGTGTCACAATGTTGTACAACAGGTTGCTAGTGTATGCTAGAAGTGACACAGTGTGACAATGTTGTACAACAGGATGCTAGTGTATGCTAGAAGTGACACAATGTGACAATGTTGTACAACAGGATGTTAGTGTATGCTAGAAGTGACACAGTGTGACAATGTTGTACAACAGGATGTTAGTGTATGCTAGAAGTGACACAGTGTGATAATGTTGTACAACAGGATGTTAGTATATGCTAGAAGTGACACAATGTTGTACAACAGGATGCTAGTGTATGCTAGAAGTGACACAATGTGACAATGTTGTACAACAGGATGCTAGTGTATGTTAGAAGTGACACAGTGTCACAATGTTGTACAACAGGTTGCTAGTGTATGCTAGAAATGACACAATGTGACAATGTTGTACAATAGGATGTTAGTGTATGCTAGAAGCGACACAATGTGACAATGTTGTACAATAGGATGTTAGTGTATGCTAGAAGTGACAATGTTGTACAACAGGATGCTAGTGTATGCTAGAAGTGTGATAATGAGGTACAACAGGATGCTAGTGTATGCTAAAAGTGACACAATGTGACAATATTGTACAATAGGATGTTAGTGTATGCTAGAAGTGACAATGTTGTACAACAGGATGCTAGTGTATGCTAAAAGTGACACAATGTGACAATGTTGTACAACAGGATGCTAGTGTATGCTAGAAGTGACACAGTTTCACAATGTTGTACAACAGAATGCTAGTGTAATCTAGAAGTGACAATGTTGTACAACAGGATGTTAGTGTAAGCTAGAAGTGACACAGTGTCACAATGTTGTACAACAGGATGTTAGTGTATGCTAGAAGTGACAATGTTGTACAACAGGATGTTAGTGTATGCTAGAAGTAATAATGTTGTACAACAGAATGTTAGTGTAAGCTAGAAGTGACACAGTGTCACAATGTTGTACAACAGGATGTTAGTGTATGCTAGAAGTGACACAATGTTGTACAATAGGATGTTAGTGTATGCTAGAAGTGACAATGTTGTACAATAGGATGTTAGTGTATGCTAGAAGTGACAATGTTGTACAACAGGATGTTAGTGTATGCTAGAAGTGTGACAATGTTGTACAATAGGATGTTAGTGTATGCTAGAAGTGACAATGTTGTACAATAGGATGTTAGTGTATGCTAGAAGTATGACAATGTTGTACAATAGGATGTTAGTGTATGCTAGAAGTGACAATGTTGTACAACAGGATGTTAGTGTATGCTAGAAGTGACAATGTTGTACAATAGGATGTTAGTGTATGCTAGAAGTATGACAATGTTGTACAATAGGATGTTAGTGTATGCTAGAAGTGACACAATGTGACAATGTTGTACAATAGGATGTTAGTGTAAGCTAAAAGTGACAATGTTGTACAATAGGATGTTAGTGTATGCTAGAAGTGACAATGTTGTACAATAGGATGTTAGTGTATGCTAGAAGTATGACAATGTTGTACAATAGGATGTTAGTGTGTGCTAGAAGTGACAATGTTGTACAATAGGATGTTAGTGAATGCTAGAAGTGTGATAATGTTGTACAATAGGATGTTAGTGTATGCTAGAAGCGACACAATGTGACAATGTTGTACAATAGGATGTTAGTGAATGCTAGAAGTGACAATGTTGTACAATAGGATGTTAGTGTATGCTAGAAGTGACACAATGTTGTACAACAGGATGCTAGTGTATGCTAGAAGTGACACAATGTGATAATGTTGTACAACAGGATGTTAGTGTATGCTAGAAGTTACACAGTGTGACAATGTTGTACAACAGGATGCTAGTGTATGCTAGAAGTGACACAGTGTCACAATGTTGTACAACAGGATGTTAGTGTATGCTAGAAGTGACACAGTGTGACAATGTTGTACAACAGTATGCTAGTGTATGCTAGAAGTGACACAGCGTGACAATGTTGTACAACAGGATGTTAGTGTAAGCTAGAAGTGACAATGTTGTACAACAGGATGTTAGTGTAAGCTAGAAGTGACACAGTGTCACAATGTTGTACAACAGGATGCTAGTGTATGCTAGAAGTGTAATGTTAAGATGATGCAGCAATATTGTACTGTTGTTATATTCTCGTCTCTCTACATCATCCATATAATACCTTTATAATGAAACAATGTTAAGATAACACACTGATACATGTTATTATATAATGTTTTATCATCAATGTAATTACTATGTAAATTGTTACATTACAACTTGAATACTTTAATTATTGTCCTTCTAGCTAACATCATTGTTTCTATACGGTATGTGATCATTTGTGTAATTATCTATATAACATGTTTGTCATTGTGATGTAAGCATTCTGTGAGAATATCACCAGGCTGCAGGCATGAAAAAGCTCCTTCTAAAACACATTAAATTATATATGTGAAAAGTATGTGACTCGTCACCTTAGAAAACAAGAAAAAAGTTCCTGTGTTTCTTTCAACAAATCATGTACAGTGTATAGTATTAATTATACATAGGTTATAAATGTAGTATACACTCCTATTTAACACCTTCTTGATTCCTTACATCACTATATCAAAGTTTTTTATAACTCGTGTGAAAATCTTCTAAATAAAAACTCTCTATTTCAACCATTCTATATAAACTTTTTGTTGGGTATAACGCCGTAGCAACACGTTGTATAGGTTGATATAAATATGTTATATCATAAAAGTGTTCTTTTCAATAATTGAATGTTTTCACATGAAAGGAAATATAAATATTATATGTAATGCGAGTACAGTTTAAAGGAAAAAGATACATTTTAACAGTATATAAAAAGCATTCTTCATAAAACATGTTATATATATAAATTATATATTGAAGTTGGTTGGTCAGACTTTTTCAATTAGTAACACTACTTTGGTTTTTTATCAGTAATAAGATGTTCTTACTTCTTTTTTCGTTACTTGAAACGCAAGGTTTCCAAGAATTTACAAAAACTAAGTAATAAGATATTTTGTAACGACAGTTAGTTGAAACCACTATTGTAAAGCATGACTTGATAGAACTTGGTATAAAAATATAATAATTAATGAAGTAGTATATAGATGTGATATTATATGTCTATTTCTATACTTATATACTGTCAGGATATATGTACCAGGAAAGTCTGACAGAGGATGTAATGTATGTTATATGTCTATTTCTATACTTATATACTGTCAGGATATATGCATCAGGAAAGTCTGACAGAGGATGTAATGTATGTTATATGTCTATTTCTATACTTATATACTGTCAGGATATATGTCTATTTGTATACTTATATACTGTCAGGATATATGTCTATTTGTATACTTATATACTGTCAGGATATATGTACCAGGAAAGTCTGACAGAGGATGTAATGTATGTTATATGTCTATTTCTATACTTATATACTGTCAGGATATATGTACCAGGAAAGTCTGACAGAGGATGTAATGTATGTTATATGTCTATTTCTATACTTATATACTGTCAGGATATATGCATCAGGAAAGTCTGACAGAGGATGTAATGTATGTTACATTTGTGTAGTACAGATATGTATAACATAGACATAACATTATCATTTATACATCAACATATTGACATATTTTATAGACATAACATTATCATTTATACATCTACATATTGACATATTTTATATACATAACATTATCATTATACATCAACATATTGACATATTTTATATACATAACATTATCATTATACATCAACATATTGACATATTTTATATACATAACATTATCATTATACATCAACATATTGACATATTTTATATACATAACATTATCATTATACATCAACATATTGACATATTTTATATACATAACATTATCATTATACATCAACATATTGACATATTTTATATACATAACATTATCATTTATACATCAACATATTGACATATTTTATATACATAACATTATCATTAAACATCAACATATTGACATATTTTATATACATAACATTATCATTTATACATCAACATATTGACATATTTTATATACATAACATTATCATTTATACATCAACATATTGACATATTTTATATACATAACATTATCATTTATACATCTACATATTGACATATTTTATATACATAACATTATCATTATACATCTACATATTGACATATTTTATATACATAACATTATCATTATACATCAACATATTGACATATTTTATATACATAACATTATCATTATACATCAACATATTGACATATTTTATATACATAACATTATCATTTATACATCAACATATTGACATATTTTATATACATAAATCCATGGAGGAAAAATTAAGATTTTTAAAACAAATCAAGGGCACTCTACACTAAAAATGAAGGGAGGTTACTCTTACAAACTTTGAAGATAAAGACCTTTAAGCTTCAAGATGTAGAAACATGTTGGCAACATTTGTATTTCTACTTTAATTTAAAGAAACAAAGTCTAGTTGAATGCTATGTTTGATGTTTTTATCACATAGACACTTGTTATATATATATGTACATAATCTAGAGATATCTGTATATTCCGTGCAGACTTTTAAATTATAACAAGTTTTAATGACAAGTTTTTTGTGGTATGAATAATGTACAGTAAGACTTGTTTTAAGTTTGACTTTAACTTTTATAATGAAGAGAAAGCAAAGATGACGGTGTTTATGATAACAACAAATAAAATAACTGTATTGGTAATACATATTGTTTTGAGACTCATTCTTCGTCACCCCAAGATTCAGGCTGTATAATCTTATATCTAACTCACATCAATAACCCATATACAGTTGTTGTCATGTCTGACAACATGTTAGAGGTAACATTGACTTTTATACTAACACTTGCTATAATCACTTGATGATTTGTAAGGTTGTAGTGTTAACATGTATTCATTTTATATATGCAATGTGGAAATGATTGTATTATTAATGCAGTCATGAACATAAAATAAAATTAAATCATGTAGAATAAATCGCCAGATGTATGAATAATTTATATTTAATTTTCAACTTTAGTTAGATATATAATATATATCAACTAATACTATAAGTTAGATGTATAGACATGTACTATCACTATATATATATATGTTACTATGTAAGATAGAAATCTATGTGAAAGAATGTAAGATGAAATAAAACTATAAAATAGAATATATAATCTAGATTTGTATTTAATGAATTCAGGTAAAGTAGGATATAATATAATCAATATGGAAACATTGTATCTAGATGATTTGTGTTACCATCTTGTATTCTAACATTAATATAATTATATATGTATGTATTAATACATGATCATGTACGTAGGTACAGATTTTAGTAATTCTTAACATTATACATCTGTATGATAATTAAAACTATAAGCAGCAGACATGACAGTATATAATATAAATGTTGGACTGGTCAACGTTGTATAACAAGCTCCACGTTTACTCATGGATTGGTCAACGTTGTATAACAAGCTCCACGTTTACTCATGGATTGGTCAACGTTGTATAACAAGCTCCACGTTTACTCATGGACTGGTCAACGTTGTATAACAAGCTCCACGTTTACTCATGAACTGGTCAACGTTGTATAACAGGCTCCACGTTTACTCATGGATTGGTCAACGTTGTATAACAAGCTCCACGTTTACTCATGGATTGGTCAACGTTGTATAACAAGCTCCACGTTTACTCATGAACTGGTCAACGTTGTATAACAGGCTCCACGTTTACTCATGGACTGGTCAACGTTGTATAACAAGCTCCACGTTTACTCATGGATTGGTCAACGTTGTATAACAGGCTCCACGTTTACTCATGGATTGGTCAACGTTGTATAACAAGCTCCACGTTTACTCATGGATTGGTCAACGTTGTATAACAAGCTCCACGTTTACTCATGGATTGGTCAACGTTGTATAACAAGCTCCACGTTTACTCATGGATTGGTCAACGTTGTATAACAAGCTCCACGTTTACTCATGGATTGGTCAACGTTGTATAACAAGCTCCACGTTTACTCATGGATTGGTCAACGTTGTATAACAAGCTCCACGTTTACTCATGGATTGGTCAACGTTGTATAACAAGCTCCACGTTTACTCATGGATTGGTCAACGTTGTATAACAAGCTCCACGTTTACTCAGGTAATATACAAAACTTACATCGTTCTTTCTATAAACTAGAAACTTTATCCTACTGTCTTAGGACTGATAGACCAGAAAGTTGGACTGTGAGGGATTAATGTAAGTTATAAGAGCTAGTTTCATATTCAAGTACAGACCAATGTTATAGTGAACAGACATAGGTAGCTGTGTAGTTTAAATACAGTGCAGTAGTCACACTTTAATAACGATCATAAAATTAATCTATCATTTCTATCGTCATTATATTTTATTTCATTTACTCACAAAAAAATAATTATAAAAAAAAATTAAACATTGAAGACTCATCATGAATGGTAAATATCGTCAAAGTGATTAAATTATATTTTTTATAAAATATTACATATACAGAACCTAAGATGACATTATATTATTTTTAATTGACGCCAACATGAATCACGTACAAAATCTTCAAGAAAATTGTCTTCATACATCATAACCGTCAACATTGAAGTTTTAATGTTAACCTAAGATCAGTCTTGTTTCTATAAAAGTTCATTCTAATGTTATTTAAACTTGTGTCAAAAATAATTCATCTTAAAAATGAGTTTTTGTGAAAATTTTAATTTTCTTCATCATTTATGTAATACATTTATAGTACCATAGAGAATTATATTGATATAATCTTCCTGAGAACTGTAGAATGATAATATTGATATAAAACAATCTTATTGTCCGTTTTTTTCTCAACTGTCAAAGCTTGAATAATTTCACGGTGACTGAATGCATTGTTTTTCTGCTGGCGGCCTAATTGTAATTAAATATAGCTTGGCTAAAACATATCATACGGCATAAGCAGCTTTACTCGATCATTACACACACTTTTTGAAATTCATGACGATAATTATAACAAACGCATTCACCGTGAAATTATTCATGTTTTGACAGTTGAGAAAAAACGAACAATACATTCTCTCACATACTATACCCGCTATGTTGATGATCTATAAACAACTATATACATGTATGGGAATGTGAAAGTCTAACTGTTTTAGTAAAGCCGTTAGACAAATCTAAAATAAGTTAAGGCAACGTGGGAAAATAATTTCAAGATTTGTGATTTTAAATTGTGAAAATTCTCCGCCATATGCCACGAGCTTTGAGGATAATTTAGTTTTTATATAGTTATGTCTGACTTTAGAGGTGTGTCGTCTTTCTGATATAAAAGTTTCATTTGTGTGAAGACTTGTTCTAATCGTATTTGACTTTAATAAAGAATGACGAAGTTTTAAGAGAAATATTTCATGTAAAGTTAAACTTGATTGTACAGAAATGTTTTAGAGATTTAATCTATCTTTATATATTGTATGATAATTTGTATTAAAATGTTTTCACTCAATATAAAACATGGTATATAGTGTGTGTGCTTATTGTAGTTTGCAATCATTGTTACAGTTTTAGTGTTTTTATATAACTATTGAATATTTGTCTGTATTATATCATAACTATATATTCTATATAGAAGAAAACTTAGTTTAATTAAATTTGTGCACGTGTCGACAATATATCATAAAATATAATACATCATTTTAATTAAATCAAATAGTTTTATTGACTTTATAGAAATACAGATAACAATCACACACTCATACAAGACATCGTATATATCAAATATAATCATAGAAATCTTCTCATTGCAACCCTAGTGTGCATTCAACAAACCTTTACATTACGTGTGTGTAAACTGTACAGACGAAATAAAATCATGATTTACAAACATATCTGAATATTTGTTGAAATAACTTTTCTGTAGAAGAAATCTTTGATATTCTTGATGTACGATGTAACTATACGACAGTATTAAATGTTGTTATATTGTGACATGAAAAAATTGTACCACAACATATCTCTATATAGTCTCTCACAAACAATGGAACTTTGTACAACTATCTTAGAACATCTAATCTTAAAACCAGCCACAAAATCTAGAAAACAGTTATAAAATCATCGTTAAAAGTGAATAAATATTTAAATTCCAAACAAAACAAATATAAAAATGAGATAATAAGATTATTTGAATTTTAAATCTCGTTTTGTGCGAGAATTCCCGCGAGCGTAATTTTCGATGTTTAATAATTTAAATGTATAGAAAGTTTGACTTCAATTTTAGTATCAGAACAAATATAAACATAATATATAGTTTTCCTTTAATCAACAGAGAATTGTACAAGTATGTTAAAACAATCCTTATATGTCTGTGTTGATATCAGTCAAGAAATAACAGGTAAGTAAACTATTCATTTATGTATTTTATAAAAGTTTAATCAACGTCAGACTAAATAATTGCACGACTGCACGTCTGGAAACACAAATTGTCACAACTTAAAACTGTAATACACTGTTACAAAAGTGATCATACAAATATATCAGATTTAGAACCAATGTCGATAGTCAACATCTATGACTTCAATATAAGACAATTTTCTCAGTACTGCCTCTATAATGTACGTTATGGCGACAAAACTACTAGCAGGATTTTATACAACCAGTTTCTATATAACACATCCTGAATCCATCAAATTATAGCATTCTTTAACCTATCAATTCAGACCATTGAACGTGTATTCAATCACCATAAAAACCAAGTAATCCCAAATGTAGCGTTAAATGTATCAAACAATAGATAAAAATAGAGAAATCTTGTAAATATAGAATTGAGCAATGGTCACGTGACAATATTAACTAGAAATAAAATATAGTTTTCATTTTGGTACTTTAATGAAATCTAATCCTCATATCACGTGACATATACAATGTTGTTGTTGTTGTAGTTCTGGTTTATATCTATGTGACAGTTGATGTGATATTGAAATGATTAAGAAGATCGATGTTAACATATATAGGACATACAATTTACTTGAATAATTAATTATAGAACATTTAACACTCTAGGTAATAATATATGTTGGTTTTAACTGTCAGTGATACATTCATTACCTACGCTGATTTCAATACTCAATGATAGATAATGAGTACAGAAATACTGTAGTAAGTATCTGAGTACAGAAATACTGTAGTAAGTATCTGAGTACAGAAATACTGTAGTAAGTATCTAAATACAAGTATTTAAATATAACCTTGTGATAACATAAGTCTGACATGTTATTGTATAGTTTGTATCAATACGGAAACATAAATATGTGTACATGTTATTGTATAGTTTGTATCAATACGGAAACATAAATATGTGTACATGTTATTGTATAGTTTGTATCAATACGGAAACATAAATATGTGTACATGTTCCTATATATTTAGTTTTAATTAGAAAAGATGACAGACAATTTTACATCTAAGAATACATGAATTCTAAATATCTAAATGTTATTTTAACTGTAAAGATATAAAACATACAATGTAGATCTCCTGTATAGGTTACAGTCGATATTCTCTCTCTGTTAACATAATTATAAAACATATATTTACAGTCAATACTTTCTTCTATCAAAGAGACAAGTTTAGTTTCAGACACATTAAACAAAACTTGTACAAATTACCCGTACTTGTACAACAATTATAAAATAATAAGACAGTAAAGTCAGCATGATGAATGACGTAAGCTATTTATAATGACGTTCATATTGTTAACTTTATACAACCATAGCTCTATAGTGAAACATGTTTTAACAAATATAATGTTTAATGATGTTGCTTTTATCTGGAAACAAAACCCTGGTCAGTAGCGCAGTTGGTAGCGCGCCGGGATTTGGAATCTCGTGTCCCGAAGGGGGTACGGGTTCGAATGCCACCTGGGGAGGTTATACCCTTCCATGAAAATCTGACAATAATGTCAATATTCCTCCATTGATTAGATAATATGGAGAAGTTTCTGGTCTTGTGGAAGGGTAGGTGAGTACTGGTCATAGACAAGGGTCCTGGAAAGCTAGGTTAGGTGCGCTGGACGCCGTAAAATGACCTAAATTGCGTTGACACGGCGTTAAACCCAATTAAAAAAAAATATCTGGAAACAAGGCAATAAGGATTCAGTATTTTCCGGGAACAAATGTTTAGATGGTTCCATATAGATGACCCGAGGTAAATACTGTAACTGCCACAAGAACAGATTATTAAGAGTACGATACTATTATGTGTCAATGTACTTGTATTTGCAGCTTGGGTCTAAAACCTTCCGGTGTTAATATGAATAAATTTGTAAACTTGTATGTGATATAAAAATATGTTTTGTTAATTCAAAATATTCAAACAGTTCAAATTATGAATCATTTAATGTAAAATAAAAAAATGAGTCATTAAACTTTATCAAGGTTTTTGTGAAGTAAGAAGATTGACAAATATATCATCTGGCGTTACTTAAATAGCTGGGTATTAGATGGTGTAAATGTTTAATATGATAAGAATTATAAATCTAGGGAATACATCCAGATACAAACAGTAAAATTTACAAGACTTACAGTTACATGTATCAACAAACACCATAAAAACTTTCTTTATTTCTACTAAATATCTTCCATAGTTTCACACAAAACAATCTGGTACTCAAACTACTCATAGATAGATAGTGAAGTAAATACACAAGTACTTAAGTACTACTCTAGTACCGGCGAATATAACAGTAATCATGACTTATAAGTATGAGTACAAAATTTAAAATACTTGAGTACTACTCAAGTACAGAACACAGTCCAGAACTCGACCCAATCTTGATGTGATACAATATTAGTTCTTGTTCCGGTCAGTATTAGACATCAGTCTGATACTCAGGAAAATAGTTTTATAGTAACAAAAATATGACGAGATTCTTCTGTTTACATATGTTTTCAACAACTGTTCAGAGACTTGTGAAGACTATTCATTCATTAATCTTTTATATCACAATGTCATGTTGGAATCTAGTCTCTATCAATGAGAGATAACAATGATGTCAGTTATGTTACCACCAATGTCATAGAGGCAGGTCTATAGTTAAATGAATATAGTAGTGTTATTTCTACGAACATATGTTTGTATAAGTTTATGTCTTGATATCTTATTGTGATCTACTTATAGAATAGTTTAATATGAACAGAGTTACAACTTAGTTTCCTTCATATAATGTACATGTTTCGGTTACCATATATATTCTAATACTAATTAAAAACGTTTTTACAAATAAATGATAAAAAATAAATAATCAATACATGTATATATGAAAAATATAAGAAATACCATATACAAATATATGTTATATGCAATGTTTATACAGTATATAATGATATAGTAGTTATATAGATATAATATAGAAAGTGTCATCTAGTAATCAATATAATATATTATATACCATAGTTTAATACTGATGATATAAAAACTAACCAATTATATAAATAATGTTGATACATATAGCATTCTTATACATTATCATATACATGTATTATATAATGATGTCTATATTTTAACACATGTTATTTATGATATTATATAATATTTCTATCAAAGTGTTATCATATTAGCAGTTATTATATATAATAGACAATATAGTGTGTATCTAACTGAGAGATTAATTAGTTTGTACCATTAGTTAGTAGATTTCTAAACTTAAAGTAATATAAAATATTTCCCAGGTAGATAAAGTCAGTACATGTGTTCAATCATAATCAAAGTATTGAAATACAGAAAGACTTTCGTGTTCATTGAAACCTAACAAACACAATCTAATGATTACTCCTTACACTTTAGATTCAAGTACAAATCGAGCAGGGAAAAAATGCGGGTGAAGTGTTTATTATTCCCTGTATTACTGGCAAATATTATAATGATTTTATTTTCCTCTTCTTGCCATACAAAATCTTGCAGGACAGTATTCCCCTGTACACTATGCGTACAAATTCTGTAGGTTCATTAGTGTAGTTAAATATGATAAATATGGTACAATACTGACAATAACCACTATCAGATGACGGATCTACTTTTATCGCCTAGAAATTGACTGCGTAGTAAATCAGAGACACATGTGTCACGACGCAGGTTAAACTGGTCAGGCATTTTCGACAATAGTTTTCGATTTGTGGTATAACTTAAGCCCTTCGGTGAAATCGCCGGAAGTCTAAAAACTACATTATATCATACATTTATATATTATTTACATATTTTAACACAAACTCTACAATACAAACATAATTACTGATCATTTATATATTTAAACATGTTAGACACAAATATAAAATATAACAACTTCTCAGTCAGTAAAATATCTAAAATTTTATCAAACAATTTGATTTTAGAATACACCAGCATCTTTAACGTACAAAATCATAAATTTCTTACTTCAAATTAAATTAGATATACATATAGACTAGCAGGTTGGTAAAATTCAAACACAACAACATTTACAGATAGTATTTGTTAAAGTTTCAGTAATATTGACAATAATGTTATAATATTTATGTTTATAATTGTAGTTTTATATTATAAAGTAAAGAGAGATCTGTAATGTTATAGTATACATTATATATGAACCAAATGTTTCAGTGATATTCTCTATACTATATATGCTGCAAGTATTGTGTTCCTATATACTGCTAGTTTTGTGTTCCTATTTCAATACAGTATTATATTAGTGTGGATATATTGACAGTTCTAGGATATAAACCAACACTCAACACTTCTAATTAATTTGGATTCTTCTGCATCCAGTCTTTGTTAAGAAGGGTTTTGTGTTTTTATCCATGAAAATAATTGGACTGGTTACAATGTTCTCAAACTGATTTCTCTATTTCTCAACCATAAATGATCCTATTGTTTTGATACAGTAAGAATTTTGTCACCAACTTTTACTGCTATAATTAGAAATCAAAGTTAATTTACTTTTCAATAGTTATATCTCCCTACAGAAACTTGTATAATATCACTCTTATACCCCTGACATGAAGGATATATAGAGAACTATTTTATTTCTCATCAAGTAATGTTAAAGTACGTTATAAAATAAAGTCTAATTTCCATGCCTTAAAGTGTAGTTATAGAAATATTACACCATAATTTGAACCTTATGGTTGTGTGAAATAACTGACTTTAGATTTAAAGTACGTTTTGAGATACGTTTTGAGATTAAGTGTTCATTTTCTTCTCTAATATACCAAACTGTGTATACTGCACACTTATATATTATTACACTACACTATAGAACACTGACTATAGACTTTGTATATATTTATCATATAGATGTAGTATGTAGTTTGAGTACCTTCAAGTCAAATGTTAAACTAGATCATACAGTAAACTATTACAATCAAACTAGGCAGGAATTATGTCCTGATTTCACAGACACAAATAAATCACCACAATTATACACAATAGAAAACATACTTACACTACTAACCCTAACCTAAAGTTCATGTTGTTGTATAAAATTACACCAAATTACTAACCAATTACACATTTATAAACATAGGTTTAATATTTATGATGTTTATTCGATACATTAAACTTAAAATCAAGTCTCCTATGTAACTTCCAGAACGTAAAAAGGACAAAATAAAAGAAATACAACATAAACCGTGAATTTTATACCATGCTTATTTTCCCCATGGCTACAATATCACACAAAGTTTACATTGTGACGGTATTTAAATTTCTACAGAACATTTTATACGACAATATTATAGTTTATATAATTATATAGACTATGTTTATATATAAAAGTTTGAACCTAACACTTATTTTACAACAATAACAACACTTCAATGTGTTTACGATGTTCATTTATAGCTAACATGGAAAATTTGTCATAGAACAGATTCTCTTGTTTAGAAAATTAGAAATAAAACGGAAGTAGAACCAAATGATACTTCTCATTATAGAAGAGCTTTTCCGGGAGTTTAGTTAACGGTACGAACCATATAATTGCGGATCATTTTACATGAAGCGAATATTCTAGGAAACTAGGAAAGCTAAAATATCAGTTAATCCTGGTCATTTTAGCGATAATGATTAATTTTAGAAAATAATTAGCGTTTAACAGAAAGAAACATTTATTTATAATTGACACTAGACTATAGAAGTTATCATCAACTAGGATTGAAGTAAATGTTTTAATATTACAACTATACTTATATTGTAAAATATTTAACGTAACAATTACTTGTTTATTTCATCTAATTTTCATTTAAGTAAAGTACTATAAAGTAAAACACAAACATACTTTATATACTTTTATTTTCTAGATATAGTATTATATTCATAAAACAAAACAATGTATGTATCTATTTGAAAAGTTTAAGAATTATACTCATAGTTGCTGATATATGATAAAATGTACTAAGTTTGACTACGATGTGTCAGAGATCATATGTTTGTAATTGTACAAACAACCTAACACTCTCTGAATTTATCAATGTAGGACTATTTCTAGATCATTTACTGTTGATATATTAAAGACCTAGTATTAGCCTATAATGTGACCTTTAAGATGCACATTTGGTATAATTGTAGGATTTCCATAACTAACCCCAGTATAACCTATTGACATCCATTCTAGATCTAGTCTCTCTATAGTCCAGTCTATATTCTCTTCATGTATTTAGTATTCATGCTATGATAAAACTGTACAATATTCATATTGTGATCTATCTAAGATATTCAACATAATCTATCTCTTTATTCCATACATCTGTTGTCCCCATGTTTACTAAAGATTTCATCCAGTTTCTTTCATTGTCTAATTTTACACTACGATAAATAGCTCAACATATTGATATCTTGATTACATGTCACGTGATTACAGGCTCAATATCTTTTGTTAACTATCGGCAATCTTCGTAGTCATAGTAATATATGTATATTAGGGATTGTAAATGATAAGTTTCTGTATAAAGGTGTAAAGGTCAATATCACTCGTGAATCATCGGGAATCTCCGTATTAAATGTACATGTGTATACAAGTGAAAGTTCGGGCTCCAAATGATAATATTTATAATAAAACTGTTAGAGTCAATACACATTGTAGTATATTTGTAATAAGTCCAAGGTAATCCAATATTCAACAATTATGTTAAAAT
Source organism: Mactra quadrangularis (assembly GCA_025267735.1). Classification (NCBI taxonomy): domain Eukaryota; kingdom Metazoa; phylum Mollusca; class Bivalvia; order Venerida; family Mactridae; genus Mactra; species Mactra quadrangularis. The sequence goes on along the minus strand of CM046295.1, from coordinate 28,597,878 downwards.
TACCATAGCAAGTATTTATTCAGTTTTGATAATGTCGCTGCATGCGGAACTTTTCGGCTGTTACTGCCTAATTACTGTTTAACTTTTCACATGGGGACCGCCATTGAACTTTGAAGTCAGCAAAGGTTACGTACTTTATGTGGCAAGACAGCTAGATGAGAAATTTTGAGTTAATGAATTTATTTATCTGACGTGTTTTGTAAACATTTCATTTGTTTTGTTTAGCATTAATAGATGATCTTCAATAGGAATTTCTCCAATAAATTATTAGCTTCTCTTCTGAACTGTGGTTTAAACTAAAACGTATACTCGACTTTCCCGTGGCTGAGTTCGATCATCAACTTTTCTCTAGTCTAGTTTGGAACTGGACGTTTATCTGAGCATGCGCGTGATCAAACGTACTTTAGTTAACAATATTAGTGCCTGTCAAAAAGTAAAAACATGAGAAATTGAATATTGTGGTTTAAATCATTATTTCACACCTTTGATCAGCGTGAATTACATATAAACATAGAAAAATGCTGAAAGGAGCCGTGTTTTAACATAACTTGCAAAATATAGAAAATGCGCCAATGCCGAGATGCTTTCTTGCATTTCTCTGCCATTTTGTAACTAGAGGAACTAGCGGTGAAGCGTGAGTTGAGCTATAGTAGGAAAAATTATGTCATATCCGGTAACTACACTGAGTTCAATTAACATATAGTCGACTATAGTAACTATAGTTGATGATCGAACTCGGCCACGGTATTCGACGTCTATTTATAGAAAGCACGCTCGTATAGATCATTTTTGGGGACGGTCTAAACCGCTGGCGAAAACACTGACACCATAAAAAGAAGGATTATTAGACAGTCACTCATTATAATATTATTATATATTTTGTACATTTATATAGATGTTTATGTTTTAGTAAAGTTGATATGTTGTGATGATATTTAGACTATAAGATGTTTGTTTGTTGTTAAACTATTGTTATATTACATACATCAACACATTGTATAGTTGATTAGATTGTAGTAGAAAGGTGAATACAAGTTCAAATGTTGATATAGAACAATAAGATTGTTGATTTGTCTAATTGATCGTACAAGTCTATCAATTAGGAACATTTACAATTAGTTTATAACACGTTAATTACAATACTTCAATTATTTTATTGATTACTAACGTTTATACAATACTTGTATGTACAACTACATCTTCTCATACATACAATTGTATACTAAATATTTTAATAACCAATCCTAATTATGTGTCCTCATTAACTCTCTTATCTAATATTAAATTTTATAAAATCTAAACGTCATGACAGTGTTGTTATTACGTTCACCATTTGATTATCGCTTTTCATGGAGGACGATATATACAATTATCAAGATTTAAACATTTGTAGTCGACATCGGTTGCCTTAAGCCAATCAAAACAATTCATTTTAGGTCACATGATAAAAAATGGCCGTCAAAAAGGGTGCTCGAATGGACTTGTCTCCACCATATTTAAGTCGGGGTTTTAATTTGTTTTACCGGAAAATACCATGTTCAATATATGAACGCAGTCACAGTCGGGCGAGTCTAATAATAAATATCGATCATATCCGGGACGATTAAAAACACTATCGCTGTACTGACACCATATACAAAGAAGGAAATTATTGACGGATCTACTAACATCACAAAAACCTACTATTTTCATATGGTCACTTTTACGTATTCTCGATCACAAACAGAACGCGCCAAAAGTTAATTAATTATGCAGAGATTGGTTTACCGGAAATCAAAATTTATAATGTTTTAACTTAATGGGAAAGATGTCACAAACGGCTAAACAGCGATTTCAAGTATTTTTGGAAATGCTAATACTTGTTTTACAATATATTTATATAAATTATTTGCTAAAATCCATCCTTATAAGGAGGACGGACCCTCATTTTAATAAAATAAAGTTCAACATCTACATGTTATTTGTAATATTTCCTGATAAAACTCTCTGACACTATGTACAGATAAATGCTCTTGTAGAATGATTTAACTCTAAGTTCAAACCCTGACATCTTACGATCTTTTGTACGAGAAGTAAAACGTACATTTTGTAATAAATTAGACGATAAATATCACGTTATTTTAGAATATGATACCATATGATATAAAACAATTTGTACATATATAACTGACAGGCATATCAACTGTTGATATTATATATACATGTATAAACATTTGTACATATATAACTGACAGGCATATCAACTGTTGATATTATATATACATGTATAAACATTTGTACACATATAACTGACAGGCATATCAACTGTTGATATTATATATACATGTATAAACATTTGTACACATATAACTGACAGGCATATCAACTGTTGATATTATATATACATGTATAAACAGTTGTACATATATAACTGACAGGCATATCAACTGTTGATATTATATATACATGTATAAACATTTGTACATATATAAGTGGCAGGCATATCAACTGTTGATATTATATATACATGTATAAACATTTGTACATATATAACTGACAGGCACATATCAACTGTTGATATTATATATACATGTATAAACATTTGTACATATATAACTGACAGGCATATCAACTGTTGATATTATATATACATGTATAAACATTTGTACATATATAACTGACAGGCATATCAACTGTTGATATTATATATATGTATAAACATTTGTACATATATAACTGACAGGCATATCAACTGTTGATATTATATATATGTATAAACATTTGTACATATATAACTGACAGACATATCAACTGTTGATATTATATACATGTATAAACATTTGTACATATATAACTGACAGACATATCAACTGTTGGTATTATATATATGTATAAACATTTGTACATATATAACTGACAGACATATCAACTGTTGATATTATACATACATGTATAAACATTTGTACATATATAACTGACAGACATATCAACTGTTGATATTATATATATACATGTATAAACATTTGTACATATATAACTGACAGGCATATCAACTGTTGATATTATATATACATGTATAAACATTTGTACATATATAACTGACAGACATATCAACTGTTGATATTATATATACATGTATAAACATTTGTACATATATAACTGACAGACATATCAACTGTTGATATTATATATACATGTATAAACATTTGTACATATATAACTGACAGACATATCAACTGTTGATATTATACATACATGTATAAACATTTGTACATATATAACTGGCAGGCACATCAACTGTTGATATTATATATACATGTATAAAATATAAGATTTCTAGATATAACTTTGTATGTAGTCAGTGTTATAGTTATATAGTTAAAGTACTTTCATCATACAAGTATTCTATACAACATGAAACAATACAATATACTTACATTTATGTTGATTTTATAACATTATATATTAACATACTTTATTTTTATTACATGTTCTAACAACTCTACTCTACTAGGAATGTTTGTATCTTACGTTGGTTAACTCTTTAACTCAACCTATGTCTATCTTATATATTTATATCTTAATGTATTGAGGAACGGGAAGTGTGTATTTCCTTAGAGTTGAAATATCTGTATAAGTTAGTGAGTACAACAATTATTGTATCATGGACCCTATTTAGGGTCTTTGGTTTTATATAAAGGTAACCATACATGTAGATTGGTCATACTTGCTTCCGTTAACGTTAACATTTATATAAAATACTTTTTACTTATTAATGTGGTTATATTTATATACTAGTATCATTTGTTTCTGTTTGTTCTATATGGTCCATGATAATACAATTATTAATATAATATATTTATACATGTTTGTTCTATATGGTCCATGATAATACAATCATTAATATAATATATTTAAACATGTTTGTTCTATATGGTCCATGATAATACAAGCATTACTATAATATATTTAAACATGTTTGTTCTATATGGTCCATGATAATACAATCATTACTATAATATATTTAAACATGTTTGTTCTATATGGTCCATGATAATACAATCATTAATATAATATATTTAAACATGTTTGTTCTATATGGTCCATGATAATACAATCATTACTATAATATATTTATACATGTTTCATCAACATCTTATATATACAACATGTATAGTGTAACTTTAGTGTTTATATATGTTGGGTAACATTGGGTTCTATGACAGGAACAAATCTTGGACTAGTTCTATATATTATGATACAACAATGACTGATGTACATTTAGACTACTATATACATGTATATATATATATGTAATACTTACTTCTAGAGTTCAATGAAGCATGACGAAGTATTTCACCATAATCTACACCTAATGGATCATTCTCATTAAAGCCATTATACCACATCTCACGTGAAAACACATCATTTAATTTAAAGAACAATGGTTCCATACGAAAGTAACAATCAGACTTGCCTTTACCATTAGCTTTCTTACTGTTATATATGAGACCAACAGTTGTCCAGTTAAATGTATAAGCTATTTCTAGGAAGAAATCAGCACCATTAGAGTATGCTCCATGTACACGTGTTAACAGTTTATATTCTACTTTATTGTCAAAATCTTTAACTAAAGCTCCAGCACTGATGACTGGTATATTCCAATGTGGACTAAATCTAGCGACAGGTGCTATAGCATAGTCACATACAGGGCCTATAAATACATGTACACGTGAGTTCACGTGGAAGTCTACAGCAGCTAAAGGTCCAATAGTCTCTGAACATTTAGAATCTTTAGTTTCAACTATAACATTATAACCTAGAAGTAATCTTCTTTTAGATAAATTCTCTACAGCATAGTCTATAGCTGGCATTACACGTTTTAGACTCCAAGGATATAATGTATCTTCAGGTAAAATAACACCAAGTTTTATATCACTGATACTTTGTACATTACGTACAAATATACATAGTAACGTTAAAATATATATCCAACATTTCACAGCCATCTTGATTCTGTTCAACTTTCACACCGACTTTATACACTATAAGTTATTTCATAATTCTGTATATCTTTGTTACTTATTACCAGAGTTAAAGATAAATGAAAGTATAACATTCAACATTTCTTGTAAACCTAAAACATACATATTTTCACAATATTATATTTTATAGACCATGTTCAACTAACATTTCATTTTTCACATAACAAAATTCACCGTTCATATATTTTATTTATTTTTAAATGGTTGTATATTATATAAACCTATACTGGTAGCACTTATATTAGATCTAGTATATTATATAAACCTATACTGGTAGCACTTAGATTAGATCTAGTATATTATATAAACCTATACTGGTAGCACTTATATTAGTTCTAGTATATTATATAAACCTATACTGGTAGCACTTATATTAGTTATAGTATATTATATAAACCTATACTGGTAGCACTTATATTAGTTCTAGTATATTTACCATAAAGTTGATATTCTCTAGTATAGAACTGTCATAACTGTACAACAATATACTAGTCAGTCAACATGCTGTTTTTAATAGTGAATTACTAAATCCATTTTTATGATATTTTATGAATTATTGTTTGATTTTAACGCTATATCAAATCAATCATGGTCATTTTTAGAGGCCAGTGCAACTAACCTAGCTGTTGTTTGTCTATAACCGATACTTGCAAGGCCGGTAGCATCTCAATACATTTGGTTACAATATTTAAAGATTTTTAAAGAAATATTCCAAAATTAAATACTTAACTTTATCAATTACAATGTAACTTCATTAATTATGCATATTATAACATATTGAAATGTCTATAAACGAGAATTGTATGAACTAAATATGTCATTTAAAACATTTAGTACTTCTGTACAGTATATTTCATATAGTTCTTATAAATAGAAGATTTTGGTTTATTTTTGTGTAAGATCTATTTTTATAACACGAGTGAGCTAAGGATGCAATATATAATAGTGGCGTAGCCATGAGTGAAAATATAATATCCTTAGCTCACGAGTGATATTAATAAATCGTATAATTATTTTTATATACCGCATTTGTATAGCGCTCTTTTCATATTAGATATATGTTCAAAAGCGCTTGCACCAAAGTAAACAAGTTTTCTGATTATTATATGCTTCAAACTGGCCCTATTTATTGTTTAAGTCATATGAATTCAAAACGGCGCATCCAAACAGTAAAAATAACAAATTTATTTACATTGTTTACACTTTAAACAGTGCTACATTGATTTTTATTTCAGTGATAAATCTAAGTATTCTACTGGAAAACATATAATAAAACATTTTATTTTTTCTCGTAAGTCATTTACCTACCATCATAGATATTTCTAATGAAATATTATTTGTATCAATGTAGTATGGTCTAGTATAGAACAAGGAAATAATTTCTACAAAACAGATATAAACAAGGCATTAACAGTTGAAACTATTAAATTTTGAATTCATTTAGATTTGAATTCAATATGTTAAAATTACCACAACACTTCATATGGTTTTTATTGTGATTACAAATGTGTACATATTGCACAATTCAAACAATTTAATTAATTTATATTTTCTAAGCAACACATGAGACCAAATACATTACTGGAATAATAGAAATAATAAATGTGAGTTTAATGATTTATAAATCTATTCTATATATACAGACACTGTATGTTTTAAATCTTTAACCTTAATGAACCTGGATAATACATTATATAATCCATATAAAACAACGACGATGTTACATCTCACTGTAAGAATCACTTTACCATGAAAATCACTAATTTACATTAATTGATAACATAATTGATACATTGTTGTTTAAATATCATTTACATTTTATTCTCAGTCCTATGGAGTAAATATTATTGCTTTAATTTATACCACAAACTACGAATGGTGAGTAAAACCATGATTTAATTAAATCCCAACATTGTTTTTTTACAATATATTCAGAACGAACTATTCCATTATATGATAAAAACCTCCATACTTAGATTTACATTAACAAAACCAATAGAGATACAAGCACTATAGGCACACTAGGTATTACTAGATGTACATGTATCTGTTGTTGCTGAACTATCAATGTATAAGAAGAATATATATTCTACATTTAGAGTATAAACCTTGTACAATGTTCTTACATAGAATAAAATAGTCATCAAGTTGTAATATTGTCTACATTAAAGAGATCAAACATCTTTTAGTATTACTGAAATATCGATTATTCTGATTTAAACTTTCAACAGTATAGTAGTGACCTATAACATTGTTCAGATATCCTAACACGAACCTCAGTGGTTATCAAATAGTAATTACGTGTGTAAAACCTTTAATGAATGACGATTTAGCATAAATAGAACATCTTGATTGATTGCAAAGAAATTAAAGAATGAACAAAGTTTATGACAAAAATAAGAATAACGATAAGTATCTCTTTCATTGATATTTTATGTTAAACTCAAAGGTTCAACTTTGTTATTTATATAGAACTTGGAGATGACAATGTTACATAGGTTTCTGTTTTGTACATATAGTTTTTACACGTGTTACATCATTCAGTAAATAACTAAGAACTAACTTCATACATATATATAAAATATGATTGAATATAAACAAAAGGTTTAAATATTATATATATTGTTGTTTATTTAATCTTGATTATTTTATACAGACATATTTAAGTAGTAACCAACAGTCTACGAGTACAATGATCACGTGTTATCACTAGTTGATTGATCACATATTATCACTAATTGATTGATCACGTGACTTTTTATAATTATTTATTAGCATGATTATCCATGATAATTTAACATATATAACTTTATGATACACTAGAATCTACAACAAGAATGACTTTCTATCTTGATGATAACTGTAGGTGAGAGGATTGCCAATGTGATGAGAAATTCATTTAGACAGTTGATATCTCTTCGTCTATAAAAGTTTTGTCTGAATGATGTTTTATATGTTAAAAATATTTGATAACAAGACTACAAGATACATTGTTGTAGTCTGTACTGTTGATGTAACATTTATAGGTAAATGACTAGAACGTGGTCAATCAGTGTTATATATAAGTAAACATGTAACATTTATAGGTAAATGACTAGAACGTGGTCAATTAGTGTTATATATAAGTAAACATGTAACATTTATAGGTAAATGACTAGAACGTGGTCAATCAGTGTCACACATAAGTAAACATGTAACATTTATAGGTAAATGACTAGAACGTGGTCAATCAGTGTCACACATAAGTAAACATGTAACATTTATAGGTATATGACTAGAACGTGGTCAATCAGTGTTATATATAAGTAAACATGTAACAATTATAGGTATATAACTAGAACGTGGTCAATCAGTGTCATATATAAGTAAACATGTAACATTTATAGGTACATGACTAGAACGTGGTCAATCAGTGTCATATATAAGTAAACATGTAACATTTATAGGTACATGACTAGAACGTGGTCAATCAGTGTCACACATAAGTAAACATGTAACATTTATAGGTAAATGACTAGAACGTGGTCAATCAGTGTCATATATAAGTAAACATGTAACATTTATAGGTATATAACTAGAACGTGGTCAATTAGTGTTATATATAAGTAAACATGTAAGCACAGTGTTGGTTTGTAACATGAATAACAACTTCCACAAATGTCATCAAAATATTTGTATTGCCGTACAGACTCTATGTATATAACATTTTAAGATATCTGCACTGTAGTGTAGTTTAGTTGAATTAACAGCTAAATGCTATATAATAACATCTGATGACATTTAATATTTTGTAGAATATATTGTGATGTATTATAAATATATCCATCATCATATCTATATACTAGATTGTTTATTTTATGAGAATATCTGCACGTGAAACTATCATCTGCTGTCTACATTTGGTAAGTATCTAAAACATAATTTCATGTGTTGACATAACTTTCATAGAAATATATTTATGAAATTTTACATAACATACAATTTAGGTAATGATAAACAAGATGACGGGTTTTTTATCATGTTATATATCTCTAATATCTACATTATTACAATAGATTTATTTATTATTTAAAACAATGCTTAAGATTACTATTAACTTCCATATAACTTACTATGTTGTTATGCTATTTGTCTTTTATATGGTTTTATAGACATGCACTTATAAATGAAGTCATCTAAGTGGATATTTTTGTTTACGACGATGCACAAGTTCCCAGACATTTTTTTAATGCCCGTACTTTATAAGTCAAAACAATATTAGCCAAACAGAATAGTCTAAGTTTATATAATATGTGTTTACCTTCGGGTATTATAATCATTAGACACATTAACACGTACTTATAAATTTAATGAATACTTGAAATTTTAATTTAGTTTTAAGTATTTTCAAGTGTCAAGACTCATTGAGATTGTCTTAAGTTTTATGATATGTTACTGAAGGCTAACATTTTACAGTGATATACAGGGAACTCAAGTGATACGTGAAGTAATGTCTGTGAGATTGTAGAATGATTCAACATTAAACAGTTTTACATTTGTAGACAACTAGAAATCATGGTTATCTTTTACATGTATATAACACCAAGTGTTGTCTATATAAGAAACAATTTGTTTGTAGCTTAAAGCACAACAACAATAATAAGAAAATAATTTATCAAAAATTATGTCTAGAACACTTTGTGACGTCAGACAACTGGTCTACAAGAATCAAGATGTTTGTTGTTATGTGTTCAAATCTAGATATAAGTCTAGGAGAGCTCAGGATCATGTATATGTTAGGATGACACATCACTAAACATGATTTTGTAATAAACCCCAGTGTTAACTTGCCATATCCGATACCGTCATTTTGTCATATTACACAAATAGGTCGTATTTCACAGAGTCAACATCCAAATTGAAAACCTGTCATATCCCACATTGTCAACCTGTCATATCTCACATTGTCGACCTGTCATATCCCACATTGTCAACCTGTCATATCCCACATTGTCAACCTGTCATATCCCACATTGTCAACCTGCCTTACCCAACACTGTCAACAAATCCTATCCCGCATTTGTCAATTTGTCTTACCTACCATATCCAAAATAGTCAACTTGTCATACCCACATTGTCAACCTGTCATATCCCGCATTGTCAACCTGTCATATCCCGCATTGTCAACCTGTCATATCCCACATTGTCAACCTGTCATATCCCACATTGTCAACCTGTCATATCCAAAATAGTCAACCTGCCATATCCCACATTGTCAACCTGTCATATCCCGCATTGTCAACCTGTCATATCCCACGTTGTCAACCTGCCTTACCCAACACTGTCAACAAATCCTATCCCGCATTTGTCAATTTGTCTTACCTACCATATCCAAAATAGTCAACTTGTCATACCCACATTGTCAACCTGTCATATCCCGCATTGTCAACCTGTCATATCCCGCATTGTCAACCTGTCATATCCCACATTGTCAACCTGTCATATCCCACATTGTCAACCTGTCATATCCAAAATAGTCAACCTGCCATATCCCACATTGTCAACCTGTCATATCCCGCATTGTCAACCTGTCATATCCCACGTTGTCTACCTCTCATATCCCACATTGTCAACAAAACCTATCCCACATTGGTAACCTGTCATGTCACACTTTGTTAACTAGCGAAATCCCACATTGTCAACTTAACATATCCCACATTGTCAACGAACCCTTACCCGCATTGTCAACTTGTCATAACTCACAATGTCAACCTGTCATATCACACATTGTCAACAAACCCTATCTCGCTTAGTCAACCTGTCATATCCCGCAATGTCAACCTGTCATGTACCGCATTGTCAACTTGCCATATACCACATTGTAAACAAGCCCTCTCTCAACCTGTCATATCTCGCATTGTCAACCTTTAGTATTCCGCATTGTCAGCTTGTCATAACTCACATTGTCAACCTGTCATATCCCGAAATATCAACCTGTCATATCCCGCATTGTCAACCTGTCATATCCCGAAATATCAACCTGTCATAACTCACATTGTCAACCTGTCAGGTACTGCATTGTCAACTTGTGATATCCCACATTGTCAACAAACCCTATCCTACTTTTTTTAACCTGTCATATACCGAATTGTCAACCTGTGATATCCCAAACAGTCAATTTGTCTTACATTGTCAACCTGGCATACCCCACCTAGTCAACCAATTATAGCCTACATGCAACATGTCATATTACACACTAACAATCTTTCAAATCCCGCATTATCGACTAATGTGTAGGTCATATAGTTGGTAAATAAGGCTAAGCTGTATATATTTGTATTTAATGTAACAACATGAAATATACTGTAAAGAAGTCTTGTGTCACAGATATGCATATACCTTCCAAGATATACTGAGACTAGAAGATAGTCAAAGTTTGTATGTAGAAAATAAATCAATCTGACAAACTGAATTTATATAAACATTAATCATTCTTTGTCTTTTACAGACATTTTACTTATATATTTACAAATGCATTAAATAACTTACAGTCAGATCTAGATATAATCAACATCTAAAATACTAGCTATTATATTGTTGTTTGTGTTAAAACTTAGGTCTTAATTAACCGTTGGTTACATAGGACAAAAATGAAGGATATGTTTCCTAGTTGTTAATGAATTTTGATTCTTTTTGAAATATTAAGATATTAAAAAAGTAATTAAGTAGTCCCTGAATTTAATAAAACATTAAAATTAATGTTCTGTTACTTGAACTATTTATAATTGATTCTGTCAAGTTACAATTAAATGAGTAATTAAATTCAAATTAACATTGACTTTCAACATGAAGATAATTAAATGAATATTTTGATCTTTTATTTTTGTCATTCAGGAACTCACATAGCTTAACTTAATGTATAAGGCATTAGTCTAGGATATTAAATGTAATATAAAATTTTAAAGAAGAAAATGCACTTTATACTTTTAATGATTTTAGACAAAGCTATATTTTATGTATATATCATGTAAGACAAAATACTTATAGTTAGTTTTACAAATTCTATATTCTGGTGGTTTTACAAGAATCAGTTCATTCCATTAAATCAAAACATTTTATATTTCACCCCAGGGACTTACACAGCCCATAGAAACAACAGAAATACAAATGGAATAGTTCTTTGATTGTTACTTTAAGATATAAAACAAAGGGTTTATTGTTTGTTATTTGTAGCTAATCTTATAAACATACAATTAATTGTTTTCTTATTGCTCATTTGAGATATATTAATGTTTTTATTACAAAAGCACAGCTGACATAATTTTACACTAGAGAAATACTTTCTATATTCTGTATATATGATCTACAATCAATTAACAAGGATAGTTTACGTAATTAAAACACAATAAATGCAGTAAGTAAATCAATACTTCATTGTTGAACACAGTCATGAAGTATAAACTATCCTTCCTCATAAAATCAAAGTCAGAAAAAATTACCTGCAACAATATAAGTCTATTTACTATATATCTTATCATTATTCCAGAAGTATGCTCATAATTTTGTATTTTAGATTAAATAATGTTCAGAAAGCATTTCATTATTTTTCACTTACACATTTAACGCCAATATAAACAAACAAAAATACATTATCCGAAAATACCGATTTTTTTAAATCATCCGAAACACGTAACACTATTTATCCGAAATCAGTCATTGCACAGTGCCACTTTACGTTACTTGTTGAGTATTTACTCCGATTATAAGTTATAGAAGGAAATTTTTAGGATAGAGAATACATTTGCCTGTGCTAAGCACATATAGCCGGCACACAGTTGTATAGAACGTCCAGTTTCCTTACAATCTGTATTGGAATATCTCGTCTATGGCGTTCTAGTAGTTAGTGAATGTATTAGAGAAGTTCTCTCTCACCATGTTTAGTTTAATATTTTATATAAATGATCTTATAGTAACTAACATACATAAGTGTCAGTATTTGATATAGTACTATATAGAAAGTAGAAATATTTTTATGTTTTACAATGTGGGAAATCAGTAAAAACATACAGTGACCAAGATGGTTTATATATTTATATAGTGGTGATGTAAGAGTAAATGATGTATGATACTAAAGTAATATGTGATGTGTGTAGTCGAGTAATATACTTTTATATAATAAAAACATCCAAATTGAGCCTTACATATTTATTCACCTTGCAGGATAAAAATGACGTGTTGATAAAACACCATTCATAATTTGGAAACCAGTTTGGTGAATAATAAATGTAGTGGTCAATTTAGAGGATTTGGTTTTTTGTATATTTTTTATGTGTAATGCTTGTTACCGCTATTTGGACTGGTTGGTCAATACAAAAATATTATTATGGCCCTTAATAACTCAATTATAAGTTTAAGGAAAATAGAAACAGGCGTTTTGTTCGATTTGGTAAAATATCGACATTACTTTAATGTAAAAGCACAGGCTAATATGAAGAGTGCTGTAACCATGAGTGAAGAAATCCTTGTCTTGGCTAACATACTCCTACTGTGTTGGTTGTTTTGTATGTACCATGGTTGTTAGACATATTGCTGTTATTAAAGTATATATACATCTATAACATACTCTGTGTTGGTTGTTTTGTATGTACCATGGTTGTTAGGTATATTGCTGTTATTAAAGTATATATACATCTATAACATACTCTGTGTTGGTTGTTTTGTATGTACCATGGTTTTTAGACATATTGCTGTTATTAAAGTATATATACATCTATAACATGATATTGTTCTTTCTTGGTGACTTGACTTTGATTATATAATGGTAACACTGTGCTATTTACTTTTATCACTGTAAATGATGACCTAAAATGCATCTTGTATCAGTGATACTATATAGATAGATAATGGTTATTGTGAGATACACATTAGATTGATAGAACATTAAATGAAAAGTATATTACATCAGTCAGTTCACTCAGTTATCTCTCACCTACATCAGTCAGTTCACTCAGTTATCTCTCACTTACATCAGTCAGTTCACTAAGTTATCTCTCACTTACATCAGTCAGTTCACTCAGTTATCTCTCACCTACATCAGTTTGTTAACTCAGTTATCTCTCACCTACATCTTTCAGTTCACTCAGTTATCTCTCACCTTCATCAGTTAGTTCACTCAGTTATCTCTCACCTACATCAGTTTGTTCACTCAGTTATCTCTCACCTTCATCAGTCAGTTCACTCAGTTATCTCTCACCTTCATCAGTCAGTTCACTCAGTTATCTCTCACCTACATCAGTTTGTTCACTCAGTTATCTCTCACCTACATCAGTCAGTTCACTCAGTTACCTCTCACCTTCATCAGTCAGTTCACTCAGTTATCTCTCACCTACATCAGTCAGTTCACTCAGTTATCTCTCACCTACATCAGTTAGTTCACTCAGTTATCTCTCACCTACATCAGTCAGTTCACTCAGTTATCTCTCACCTACATCAGTTTGTTAACTCAGTTATCTCTCACCTACATCAGTCAGTTCACTCAGTTATCTCTCACCTACATCAGTTAGTTCACTCAGTTATCTCTCACCTACATCAGTCAGTTCACTCAGTTATCTCTCACCTACATCAGTTTGTTAACTCAGTTATCTCTCACCTACATCAGTCAGTTCACTCAGTTATCTCTCACCTACATCAGTTTGTTAACTCAGTTATCTCTCACCTACATCAGTTAGTTCACTCAGTTATCTCTCACCTACATCAGTCAGTTCACTCAGTTATCTCTCACCTACATCAGTCAGTTCACTCAGATATCTCTCACTTACATCAGTTTGTTCACTCAGTTATCTCTCACCTACATCAGTTTGTTAACTCAGTTATCTCTCACCTACATCAGTTTGTTCACTCAGTTATCTCTCACCTACATCAGTCAGTTCACTCAGTTATGTCTCACCTACATCAGTTTGTTCACTCAGTTATCTCTCACTTACATCAGTCAGTTCACTCAGTTATCTCTCACCTACATCAGTTTGTTCAATCAGTTATCTCTCACCTACATCAGTCAGTTCACTCAGTTATCTCTCACCTACAACTTTACATAATCGAACATGACATTCCTTAACACAACAACTAATATACAATTAGTATTCATATCTACATAAGCCCTTTAATCTAGAGGAACCAGTTGTATAAATAAAATGAATATTTTATGGGCATGGTTCCCGGTAATATTTACACTGACAAACCTAAGACATAATGCACTTTGTTGTATGTGTCAATATACTGGTACTATCTTATCTATGTTACTGGTAGAAGTCAATAAACTTACATCTTAACATGGTCTGTTAAAGTACGGTATAGTTCTATCACATTAACCTGTCAAAACTTAAATAATTACACGGTCACTGAATCTGTTATTTTTAACCCTTCCGAACTTATTATTGCCCCGATATTCAAAATCGTCGCATATATAGTTAGATTATCAATAATTAATATGGATTGGTGGCTCAATGGTTAAAAAGAGGTAAAATAATCACACATTCAGTAACCGTGTAATTATTCAAGTTGTGACAGGTTAATGTAATAGAACTATAGAATCTGTGTGAAATTATTATATTAGCCTGCACTCATAAATGTATCTGGTAACATCTAACGAGACAATAGTTGATGTCGACATACAGTCTAGAGTTAGTACACACGTACATATTTCATATTTATATTTTGTCTATAATTGTTTTATTTAACACTTTGCATCACACGGTGCTGGGAACGAAATCAAAGTATAACAAGTATCACCATGTTATGTTTAGTACAGTTAATATATCATATTGTTTTTTTATAACCAATCTCTATATAAAATATATAATGTTGATAAAGGTATGTCAGTAAAGTGTTGATATGTTAGAACTTACATGTTGTCTATATAGTGTCATTATATGATATATATGTGATGTACCTAGTTGTTGTTGTTGGTGTTGTAAATATTATGTAAATACAATATCTCACACTGGGTGTTAGTGTTATGTGATATATAAGAATATATAAATATTGATTGTTATTTTATAGTTATAAAACTATAACAGTGACATATTGTAAAGATTAACTCATAATTAACATAAAGGTGACAAATGTTGACATATTTTATATATTATAACAACATAGTAACTACAATATTATTACAATATAAACACATTGATACTGACTCCTATAATCTGGTAACATTTCATCTCGTATATTATATCTTATAATAAATTTTCTGTTGCTCTGGTAGTTTGATTATAATTGACAAACATCTTACACATGTACATGTATTGTTGTAATATTTCAAGCAAACATCACGTATAATAAAATATCTGTTAAAATATCAACATGTATTACAGTAAAACAATCACCAACAGTGGCACTCATGTTGTTTATTTAACACAATATATATCACCAACGAACAATTCGTGTACTTAAAAATAAGCTCTGATGATCTTATACTGGTAAAACAATGATAATAAGTGATAGTTGTTGACATCAGTAGTATATGTGATAGTAGTTTACATCAGTAATATATGTGATAGTAGTTTACATCAGTAGTATATGTGATAGTAGTTGACATCAGTAATATATGTGATAGTAGTTTACATCAGTAATATATGTGATAGTTGTTGACATCAGTAGTATATGTGATAGTAGTTGACATCAGTAATATAAGTGATAGTAGTTTACATCAGTAGTATATGTGATAGTAGTTGACATCAGTAGTATATGTGATAGTAGTTGACATCAGTAATATAAGTGATAGTAGTTTACATCAGTAGTATATGTGATAGTAGTTGACATCAGTAGTATATGTGATAGTAGTTTACATCAGTAGTATATGTGATAGTAGTTTACATCAGTAGTATATGTGATAGTTGTTGACATCAGTAGTATATGTGATAGTAGTTTACATCAGTAATATATGTGATAGTTGTTGACATCAGTAGTATATGTGATAGTAGTTTACATCAGTAATATATGTGATAGTAGTTTACATCAGTAGTATATGTGATAGTAGTTTACATCAGTAGTATATGTGATAGTAGTTGACATCAGTAATATATGTGATAGTAGTTTACATCAGTAATATATGTGATAGTAGTTGACATCAGTAATATATGTGATAGTTGTTGACATCAGTAGTATATGTGATAGTAGTTTACATCAGTAGTATATGTGATAGTTGTTGACATCAGTAGTATATGAGATAGTTATTGACATCAGTAATATATGTGATAGTAGTTGACATCAGTAATATATGTGTTAGTTGTTGACATCAGTAATATATGTGTTAGTTGTTGACATCAGTAATATGTGTTAGTTGTTGAAATCAGTAATATGTGATAGTTGCTGACATCAGTAATATGTGATAGTTGTTGACATCAGTAATATGTGATAGTTGTTGACATCAGTAATATGTGATAGTTGTTGACATCAGTAATATGTGATAGTTGTTGACATCAGTAATATATGTGTTAGTTGTTGACATCAGTAATATGTGTTAGTTGTTGACATCAGTAATATATGTGTTAGTTGATGACATCAGTAATATGTGTTAGTTGTTGACATCAGTTATATGTGATAGTTGTTGAAATCAGTAATATATGTGTTAGTTGTTGAAATCAGTAATATGTAATAGTTGTTGACATCAGTAGTATATGTGTTAGTTGTTGAAGTCAGTAATATATGTGTTAGTTGTTGAAGTCAGTAATATATGTGTTAGTTGTTGAAGTCAGTAATATATGTGTTAGTTGTTGAAGTCAGTAACATGTGATAGTTGTTGAAATCAGTAACATTTGATAGTTGTTGACATCAGTAATATATGTGTTAGCTGTTGAAATCAGAAATATGTGATAGTTGTTGACATCAGTAATATGTGATAGTTGTTGACATCAGAAATATGTGATAGTTGTTGACATCAGTAATATAAGTGATAGTTGTTGACATCAGTAATATATGCGATAGTTGTTGACATCAGTAATATGTGATAGTTGTTGACATCAGTAATATGTGATAGTTGTTGACATCAGTAATATGTGATAGTTGTTGACATCAGTAATATGTGTTAGTTGTTGACATCAGTAATATATGTGTTAGTTGTTGACATCAGTAATATGTGATAGTTGCTGACATCAGTAATATATGTGTTAGTTGTTGACATAAGTAATATGTGATAGTTGTTGACATCAGTAATATGTGTTAGTTGTTGACATCAGTAATATGTGATAGTTGTTGACATCAGTAATATATGTGTTAGTTGTTGACATCAGTAATATGTGTTAGTTGTTGACATCAGTAATATATGTGTTAGTTGTTGACATCAGTAATATGTGTTAGTTGTTGACATCAGTAATATGTGATAGTTGTTGACATCAGTAGTATATGTGATAGTTGTTGACATCAGTAATATGTGTGACAGTTGTTGACATCAGTAGTATATGTGATAGTTGTTGACATCAGAAATATATGTGTTAGTTGTTGAAATCAGTAATATGTGTTAGTTGTTGACATCAGTAATATGTGTTAGTTGTTGACATCAGTAATATGTGTTAGTTGTTGACATCAGTAATATGTGTTTGTTGTTGAAATCAGTAATATGTGATAGTTGCTGACATCAGTAATACATGTGATAGTAGTTGACATTTATATGAATATGAGTTTCTGAAAGGGATTCTCAAGATTTCTAGGTTTTATTCGAGGTTTTTTAACATTTGTCGACCGTTTTATTGGTAAATCAGGGAACTTAAATGATTTCACTCACAAAATATCTAACTAGAATTAACTTTGGTATTTTGTATTACATGAATGTATGTAACCTAACATATTGCAGCTTGTCAAATGGCAAACTTTACAAAGATGTTAGAATAAGAGAAAACTCGTAGAAATATTTCACATTGTACCAAACCAGCTTAGAGAACAAACTAACTTATTTAACCCTATCTATAGCAATACATTAACACGAGATTACATTCTATTCTTTCTCAATGAAGAACAAACTAGAATTTCCGGAATTAATTCTCGAGTCCTCACGAGATGAAGCGAGATCAGACGAGATTAAGTATCGTCTAATATTAGTGGACGTTTTTCATCAAATAATGAAAGCAAGATAAGTTAGATGTCCTTTCTATCGTAGAAGAAAACAAACTAGTTTTTAACAAGATTGTCAATGTTTTACACAAATACTTTTAGATGTTTTATTTGGACAGAGATTCTAGTGAGGACAGAAAGAAATATATTTGTTTTAATATTCTAGATGTTGATGTTAACAAGAACACATTAGATGGTTCAAGTAAACACAATAATATAAATGTTTGTGTTAAATGGTCCTATAGAACATCAACATGTTTGTGGTTGAGTTAGTTTAATATTGAATTCTGACAATTCTGGTAAAATAATGGTAAACATTAACTACAAAGTATGATAGGTTTTCTAATTGAAATATTTTATTTAACACTTCAAGTGACATATTGATTTAGTTTAATTTACAAACTTTATCAATAATAAACTTTAAAAATAAATTTGATACAAACTATCAAATGCATCTAGTATTAATTCTATATTAGATAAAATATAATAAAAGAGATTTATTTTTATTATTTGTTTATCACTGTCAGAATAAACGATTAGAAGTGATATTTCATTCAGTGAGGTAAAAGTACCTATCAATTTGTTATAAAATATATCGTATATGTTACAGTCTATAGTTGATGTATTAGTACCTGTCAATATGTTATAATATATATCGTATATGTTACAGTCTATAGTTGATGTATTAGTACCTGTCAATATGTTAAAATATATATCGTATATGTTACAGTCTATAGTTGATGTATTAGTACCTATCAATTTGTTATAAAATATATCGTATATGTTACAGTCTATAGTTGATGTATTAGTACCTGTCAATATGTTATAATATATATCGTATATGTTACAGTCTATAGTTGGTGTATTAGTACCTGTCAATATGTTATAATATATATCGTATATGTTACAGTCTATAGTTGATGTGTAAGTATTTGTCAATATGTTATAATATATATCGTATATGTTACAGTCTATAGTTGATGTGTAAGTACCTGTCAATATGTTATAATATATATCGTATATGTTACAGTCTATAGTTGGTGTATTAGTACCTGTCAATATGTTATAATATATATCGTATATGTTACAGTCTATAGTTGATGTGTAAGTATTTGTCAATATGTTATAATATATATCGTATATGTTACAGTCTATAGTTGATGTATTAGTACCTGTCAATATGTTATAATATATATCGTATATGTTACAGTCTATAGTTGGTCGTGTAATTCATTAACGTGTAAGTTAGAGAGAATCTTTCTTTTTTCTCATAGAATATATTCCCAAAAGACATGAACATTTTCTCAGTTCGATATAAAATATTCACAATTTCTTTAACCGATATGTAATAAAACTGGTCTTTTGTTGAATATTAGCACGTAATATTTCATAGAATTCTTGATTCTATAATGTGCACTCATATTTTGTATAGTATCTATAGTTACAATTTCAAGATAATAAAATAATATATACAGTAGTACATTATATCTATTACAACCATTCTTTCTTATAGTTCCTAAAAAATGTGTTGCCTTTTTTAAATAAACAAATGTTATATTATATCAATATATTCTGATGTTCGCTGATGTTACAATGGCTAACAGTTTAAATGGATTTAATCTGAATATACACATGTACTTCTATATATGTATATAAATTATTTTTCACAAATATTTTTACAGATGAATCATTGTGTTTACCACATTTACAGACGATACATTGTGTTTACCACATTTACAGACGATACATTGTGTTTACCACATTTACAGAGGAATCATTGTGTTTACCACATTTACAGACGAATCATTGTGTTTACCACATTTACAGACGATACATTGTGTTTACCACATTTACAGAGGAATCATTGTGTTTACCACATTTACAGATGAATCATTGTGTTTACCACATTTACAGAGGAATCATTGTGTTTACCGCATTTACAGAGGAATCATTGTGTTTACCACATTTACAGAGGAATCATTGTGTTTACCACATTTACAGAGGAATCATTGTGTTTACCACATTTACAGAGGAATCATTGTGTTTACATGTACCACATTTACAGAGGAATCATTGTGTTTACCACATTTACAGAGGAATCATTGTGTTTACCACATTTGCAGACGAATCATTGTGTTTACATGTACCACATTTACAGAGGAATCATTGTGTTTACCACATTTACAGAGGAATCATTGTGTTTACATGTACCACATTTACAGAGGAATCATTGTGTTTACCACATTTACAGATGAATCATTGTGTTTACCACATTTACAGACGAATCATTGTGTTTACCACATTTACAGACGAATCATTGTGTTTACCACATTTACAGATGAATCATTGTGTTTACCACATTTACAGATGAATCATTGTGTTTACCACATTTACAGACGATACATTGTGTTTACCACATTTACAGACGAATCATTGTGTTTATCACATTTAGATAATCGTAAATACTATTTCTGGTTTCTATAATAACTTTTCATATCATGTTTAAATATTTTTCAAACATTGTGATGTTTAATGCTACTAAGTTAACTGAATTAAATTGTTTTTGTTTATTTTATCTACAGTTAAATGTCGACTTGTTCCATGCTTGATAAGTGATACATTATATAAGAACAAAGTTAGACAACTCTTATACTTACTGTAACATAAGTTATAACAGAGTTGTCTCTCTTTGTTGCAATAGAGATATCCAATATATGTTCTATCAGAGAGAACAACTATAATAGAAAATACCAATAATAGTTCATAAAATACAAACAGAAAACAATTATAGTTTGTACTAATTTATAGAGAATTTAGTTATATACAGAAATATCACTTCTATAAAAAATGTTGTTAGATAATCAGCCGGGGTTATATATTGATAACGTTTCAACTTTTCGAAGTGAAATGTCGGAAACCTTACTACATTCGAACGCTAAACATAAGATCGAGTTTGTATGACCTTATCATTTTAACAACAAAGTTTGAGGTACAAAATCTAAATTTGTATAGTGGCATGTAGCGTAATATAATGATCAATTAAGTATACTATCATGCAAGCCGTTAGCTTGCTAATATGATGTGTTATATTATTATGAGTTGATCTACAAGAAGAACATATATGCGACTTTTAAATGTACAGTCAGATGGAAGATATGTCCAAAAGGTTGACTGAACTGTACATGTGGCTTTTTGGATGTTTGTCATGTTAGCATGAAGTGTCGTATGGTTACTCAGTTTAGGGCTAGGGAAGAGGTTTTGATAGACAGTCAATTAGCGTGCAATCATTCTTGACTCTGTGTCTCATCAACTACTGCTTCTAAAGCTAGTAAACTACAATACACGCTATATCTGATACTCTACTAGATGTCTAACTTCCTAACCCAACGCAAAATGTGTCGTATGGTTAAAGGTGAGAGTTCCTGACATGTTGAAGAAAGCTCAGATGTTTCCATTGGCACAATGCTTGGACCCTTGCTGTGTTTTTATGACATTTCAGAACGGTTTAAATCTCATACTCGACTCTTCACAGATGACTGCTTCCTACACAGAGCCATAAATTTAATCAGAGATCCAAGCTTGAGTAAGGGTCATTTTGGACCCTATCTACAAGGCAATATTGACCGTCTAGAGCGCGTCCAGCAATCTGCAGCATACTTCATAAACAGAGACTACAAGTTCAGACAAGATGTGTGTGTAGCAGCCATGCTAGAGGACATAAACCTTCCCACACTACAACCTAAACAGAGACTACAAGTTCAGACAAGATGTGTGTGTAGCAGCCATGCTAGAGGACATAAACCTTCCCACGCTACAACCTAAACAGAGACTACAAGTTCAGACAAGATGTGTGTGTAGCAGCCATGCTAGAGGACATAAACCTTCCCACACTACAACCTAAACAGAGACTACAAGTTCAGACAAGATGTGTGTGTAGCAGCCATGCTAGAGGACATAAACCGTCCCACACTACAACCTAAACACACAAAAACTGATCACTATAAAAAAGCTCCCCTCAACAGTCCCCCAGAGCCGTCATTGTAAAATCAACATCAACGTAATATTTAAAAGCTGCAATATTTACATTTGCCATATTTATTTATTCATGCGCACTCCCCGTTAAATAATTACCTAACCAAAGACATGACATCAGGTACGTGGAGTTACTGAATATATTATATCAACCAGATACATGACATCAGGTACGTGGAGTTAATATATTATATCAATTAGAGACATGACATCAGGTACGTGGAGTTACTAATATATTATATCAACCAGAAAAATGACATCAGGTACGTGGAGTTACTGAATATATTATATCAACCAGAGACATGACATCAGGTACGTGGAGTTAATATATTATATCAATCAGAGACATGACATCAGGTACGTGGAGTTACTGAATATATTATATCAACCATAGACATGACATCAGATACGTGGAGTTACTGAATATATTATGTCAACCAGATACATGACATCAGGTACGTGGAGTTACTGAATATATTATATCAATCAGAGACATGACATCAGGTACGTGGAGTTAATATATTATATCAATTAGAGACATGACATCAGGTACGTGGAGTTACTGAATATATTATATCAACCATAGACATGACATCAGGTACGTGGAGTTACTGAATATATTATATCAACCAGAGACATGACATCAGGTACGTGGAGTTAATATATTATATCAACCAGAGACATGACATCAGGTACGTGGAGTTAATATATTATATCAACCAGAGACATGACATCAGGTAGGTGGAATTACTGAATATATTATATCAATCAGAAACATGACATCAGGTACGTGGAGTTACTGAATATATTATATCAACCATAGACATGACATCAGGTAGGTGAAGTTAATATATTATATCAACCAGAGACATGACATCAGGTACGTGAAGTTACTGAATATATTATATTAACCATAGACATGACATCAGGTAGGTGGAGTTAATATATTATATCAACCATAGACATGACATCATGTACGTGGAGTTAATATATTATATCAACCAGAGACTTGACATCAGGTACGTGGAGTTACTGAATATATTATGTCAACCATAGACATGACATCAGGTACGTGGAGTTACTGAATATGTTATATCAACCATAGACATGACATTTGGTACGTGGAGTTACTGAATATATTATATCAACCAGAGACTTGACATCAGGTACGTGGAGTTACTGAATATATTATATCAACCAGAGACATGACATCAGGTACGTGGAGTTACTGAATATATTATATCAATTAGAGACATGACATCAGGTAGGAGGAGTAAATATATTATATCAACCAGAGACATGACATCAGGTACGTAGAGTTACTGAATATATTATGTCAACCAGAGACATGACATCAGGTACGTGGAGTTACTGAATATATTATATCAACCAGAGACATGACATCAGGTACGTGGAGTTAATATATTATATCAATTAGAGACATGACATCAGGTACGTGGAGTTACTGAATATATTATATCAACCAGAGACTTGACATCAGGTACGTGGAGTTACTGAATATATTATATCAACCATAGACATGACATCAGGTACGTGGAGTTACTGAATATGTTATATCAACCATAGACACGACATTTGGTACGTGGAGTTACTGAATATATTATATCAACCAGAGACATTACATCAGGTACGTGGAGTTACTGAATATATTATATCAATTAGAGACATGACATCAGGTACGTGGAGTAAATATATTATATCAACCAGAGACTTGACATCAGGCACGTGGAGTTACTGAATATATTATGTCAATTAGCGACTTGACATCAGGTACGTGGAGTTACTGAATATATTATATCAACCAGAGACATGACATCAGGTACGTGGAGTTAATATATTATATCAATTAGAGACATGACATCAGGTACGTGGAGTTACTGAATATATTATATCAACCAGAGACTTGACATCAGGTACGTGGAGTTACTGAATATATTATATCAACCAGAGACATGACATCAGGTACGTGGAGTTACTGAATATATTATATCAACCATAGACATGACATCAGGTACGTAAAGTTAATATATTATATCAACCAGTGACATGACATCAGGTACGTGGAGTTACTGAATATATTATATCAACCATAGACATGACATCAGGTACGTGGAGTTAATTTATTATATCAACCAGAGACATGACATCGGGTACGTCGAGTTACTAATATATTATATCAACCAGAAAAATAACATCAGGTACGTGGAGTTACTGAATATATTATATCAATTAGAGACATGACATCAGGTACGTGGAGTTTATATATTATATCAACCAGAGACATGACATCGGGTACGTGGAGTTACTGAATATATTATATCAACCATAGACATGACATCAGGTACGTGGAGTTACTGAATATATTATATCAACCAGAGACATGACATCAGGTACGTGGAGTTAATATATTATATCAACCAGAGACATGACATCAGGTACGTGGAGTTAATATATTATATCAACCAGAGACATGACATCAGGTAGGTGGAATTACTGAATATATTATATCAACCAGAAACATGACATCAGGTACGTGGAGTTACTGAATATATTATATCAACCAGAGACATGACATCAGGTAGGTGGAGTTACTGAATATATTATATCAACCAGAGACATGACATCAGGTACGTGGAGTTACTGAATATATTATATCAACCATAGACATGACATCAGGTAGGTGAAGTTAATATATTATATCAACCAGAGACATGACATCAGGTACGTGAAGTTACTGAATATATTATATTAACCATAGACATGACATCAGGTAGGTGGAGTTAATATATTATATCAACCAGAGACTTGACATCAGGTACGTGGAGTTACTGAATATATTATGTCAACCATAGACATGACATCAGGTACGTGGAGTTACTGAATATGTTATATCAACCATAGACATGACATTTGGTACGTGGAGTTACTGAATATATTATATCAACCAGAGACTTGACATCAGGTACGTGGAGTTACTGAATATATTATATCAACCAGAGACATGACATCAGGTACGTGGAGTTACTGAATATATTATATCAATTAGAGACATGACATCAGGTAGGTGGAGTAAATATATTATATCAACCAGAGACATGACATCAGGTACGTAGAGTTACTGAATATATTATGTCAACCAGAGACATGACATCAGGTACGTGGAGTTACTGAATATATTATATCAACCAGAGACATGACATCAGGTACGTGGAGTTAATATATTATATCAATTAGAGACATGACATCAGGTACGTGGAGTTACTGAATATATTATATCAACCAGAGACTTGACATCAGGTACGTGGAGTTACTGAATATATTATATCAACCATAGACATGACATCAGGTACGTGGAGTTACTGAATATGTTATATCAACCATAGACACGACATTTGGTACGTGGAGTTACTGAATATATTATATCAACCAGAGACATTACATCAGGTACGTGGAGTTACTGAATATATTATATCAATTAGAGACATGACATCAGGTACGTGGAGTTACTGAATATATTATGTCAATTAGCGACTTGACATCAGGTACGTGGAGTTACTGAATATATTATATCAACCAGAGACATGACATCAGGTACGTGGAGTTAATATATTATATCAATTAGAGACATGACATCAGGTACGTGGAGTTACTGAATATATTATATCAACCAGAGACTTGACATCAGGTACGTGGAGTTACTGAATATATTATATCAACCAGAGACATGACATCAGGTACGTGGAGTTACTGAATATATTATATCAACCATAGACATGACATCAGGTACGTAAAGTTAATATATTATATCAACCAGTGACATGACATCAGGTACGTGGAGTTACTGAATATATTATATCAACCATAGACATGACATCAGGTACGTGGAGTTAATTTATTATATCAACCAGAGACATGACATCGGGTACGTCGAGTTACTAATATATTATATCAACCAGAAAAATAACATCAGGTACGTGGAGTTACTGAATATATTATATCAATTAGAGACATGACATCAGGTACGTGGAGTTTATATATTATATCAACCAGAGACATGACATCGGGTACGTGGAGTTACTGAATATATTATATCAACCATAGACATGACATCAGGTACGTAAAGTTAATATATTATATCAACCAGTGACATGACATCAGGTACGTGGAGTTACTGAATATATTATATCAACCATAGACATGACATCAGGTACGTGGAGTTAATTTATTATATCAACCAGAGACATGACATCGGGTACGTCGAGTTACTAATATATTATATCAACCAGAAAAATAACATCAGGTACGTGGAGTTACTGAATATATTATATCAATTAGAGACATGACATCAGGTACGTGGAGTTTATATATTATATCAACCAGAGACATGACATCGGGTACGTGGAGTTACTGAATATATTATATCAACCATAGACATGACATCAGGTACGTGGAGTTAATATATTATATCAACCAGAGACATGACATCGGGTACGTGGAGTTACTGAATATATTATATCAACCATAGACATGACATCAGGTACGTGGAGTTACTGAATATATTATATCAACCAGAGACATGACATCAGGTACGTGGAGTTACTGAATATATTATATCAACCAGAGACATGACATCAGGTACGTGGAGTTACTGAATATATTATATCAACCAGAGACTTGACATCAGGTACGTGGAGTTACTGAATATATTATGTCAACCAGAGACATGACATCAGGTACGTGGAGTTACTGAATATATTGTATCAATTAGAGACATGACATCAGGTACGTGGAGTTACTGAATATATTATATCAACCAGGGACTTGACATCAGGTACGTGGAGTTACTGAATATATTATGTCAACCAGAGACTTGACATCAGGTACGTGGAGTTACTGAATATGTTATATCAACCATAGACACGACATTTGGTACGTGGAGTTACTGAATATATTGTATCAATTAGAGACATGACATCAGGTACGTGGAGTTACTGAATATATTATATCAACCAGAGACATGACATCAGGTACGTGGAGTTACTGAATATATTATATCAACCAGAGACATGACATCAGGTACGTGGAGTTACTGAATATATTGTATCAATTAGAGACATGACATCAGGTACGTGGAGTTACTGAATATATTATATCAACCAGAGACTTGACATCAGGTACGTGGAGTTACTGAATATATCCATCAATGTCAATTAGATCAAGTATATAGTATCTAGTCAATATTAGAAAATCCATTATAACAGGATATAGATAGATTACAACATTTATATTGACTGGAAGCCTGACTACATGTTATATAATGTTTAGATAATTCTATATAATATATGTACGTGTCACTATTATAATCATTTTATATTCAACTCTATAATCACTATATATTATGTAGCATTTAACTATATAATCACTTTAAATTATATCATGTTTCATTCAATGTATCAGATATTATAACAAGATTTTATATTATTGTACAAGATATTGTATTTCTTCTTATATTCAATGTTTATAATGTAGATAACCAGGATCAAATACATATTTAAATTACATTCACAACGCTATCATTATCATTTGAAAATAAAATCAATAACTTGGATTGTGCTACAGATTTAGAAATCTACACTGACATCACGCGCGACTATTCGGGCTTCATGTCCTAGAATTACTACAAAAATATTTTAAAAAAGAAAGGGCCATAACTCAGTATCAATATAAGCTTCAGTTATAGAATCTGATATTTAACATTCAATGATATCACCAAGGACGATTAGACAGTTTTAAGAAAACTTTAGTATTTTCAAAACTATAACCAAAACACTGATCATTTAGGGAATCACTTCCGCATCTACGGTCTAAGCAAAATGGATATACAAATGTACAGGTATGTTGGGAACTTTTAACGAATTTAGTAATTATATCTTCTAATTTATTTGTTTATATTCTATATTAAGTTGAATCATTTCAATATAACTAAAATATTTACATATCCATTTAGCCTCCATTTTGCCATAAATCCCCACTCTGTGTTTTAGTCATACCCCTTGATAGTTAGTTTGACATTTCAAGCAATCAAGGTCAGCGCTGTTTTGTCTGAACTACAAGATGACAGTAAATTACATGTTTTATAATTGAACGTTTTAATTGTTTTTGTAATTGTAATTAATAATTTTGCAACGTATTTCTAATTTTAACGTGTCGCTACAATGTTGTAAGGATTTATGTGTAAGTTTCTAGTATTAAAATGTAATTATTATTCTCATTTATAGTTTCACAATTAGTAAAGATACCTTGATGATTATAAAATTACAGTAGAAATGTAAGAAATCATAAAAACAAGTAATCAAGAGATGTTTAATATAATTGTAGAAAGATGTATTCAAGTTGAAACAGTTTACAATATAGACAATATAGACAATACAATATAAGTATACCAGAGAGATTTTGTCTAGACAGAACATACCATTGTTACATTACCAGAGAGATTGTGTCTAGACAGAACATACCATTGTTACATTACCAGAGAGATTGTGTCTAGACAGAACATACCATTGTTACATTACCAGAGAGATTGTGTCTAGACAGAACATACCAGTGTTACATTACCAGAGAGATTGTGTCTAGACAGAACATATCATTGTTACATTACCAGAGAGATTGTGTCTAGACAGAACATACCATTGTTACATTACCAGAGAGATTGTGTCTAGACAGAACATACCATTGTTACATTACCAGAGAGATTGTGTCTAGACAGAACATACCATTGTTACATTACCAGAGAGATTGTGTCTAGACAGAACATACCATTGTTACATTACCAGAGAGATTGTGTCTAGACAGAACATACCATTGTAACATTACCAGAGAGATTGTGTCTAGACAGAACATACCATTGTTACATTACCAGAGAGATTGTGTCTAGACAGAACATACCATTGTTACATTACCAGAGAGATTGTGTCTAGACAGAACATACCATTGTTACATTACCAGAGAGATTGTGTCTAGACAGAACATACCATTGTTACATTACCAGAGAGATTGTGTCTAGACAGAACATACCATTGTAACATTACCAGAGAGATTGTGTCTAGACAGAACATACCATTGTTACATTACCAGAGAGATTGTGTCTAGACAGAACATACCATTGTAACATTACCAGAGAGATTGTGTCTAGACAGAACATACCATTGTTACATTACCAGAGAGATTGTGTCTAGACAGAACATACCATTGTTACATTACCAGAGAGATTGTGTCTAGACAGAACATACCATTGTTACATTACCAGAGAGATTGTGTCTAGACAGAACATACCATTGTTACATTACCAGAGAGATTGTGTCTAGACAGAACATACCATTGTTACATTACCAGAGAGATTGTGTCTAGACAGAACATACCATTGTTACATTACCAGAGAGATTGTGTCTAGACAGAACATACCATTGTTACATTACCAGAGAGATTGTGTTTAGACAGAACATACCATTGTTACATTACCAGAGAGATTGTGTCTAGACAGAACATACCATTGTTACATTACCAGAGAGATTGTGTCTAGACAGAACATACCATTGTTACATTACCAGAGAGATTGTGTCTAGACAGAACATACCATTGTTACATTACCAGAGAGATTGTGTCTAGACAGAACATACCATTGTAACATTACCAGAGAGATTGTGTCTAGACAGAACATATCATTGTTACATTACCAGAGAGATTGTGTCTAGACAGAACATACCATTGTTACATTACCAGAGAGATTGTGTCTAGACAGAACATACCATTGTAACATTACCAGAGAGATTGTGTCTAGACAGAACATACCATTGTTACATTACCAGAGAGATTGTGTCTAGACAGAACATACAATTGTTACATTACCAGAAAGATTGTGTCTAGACAGAACATACCATTGTAACATTACCAGAGAGATTGTGTCTAGACAGAACATACCATTGTTAAATTGACAGAGAGATTGTGTCTAGACAGAACATACCATTGTTACATTACCAGAGAGATTGTGTCTAGACAGAACATATCATTGTTACATTACCAGAGAGATTGTGTCTAGACAGAACATACCATTGTTCCATAGACAGAGAGATTGTGTCTAGACAGAACATACCATTGTTACATTGACAGAGAGATTGTGTCTAGACAGAACATACCATTGATACATTTCCAGAGAGATTGTGTCTAGACAGAACATATCATTGTTACATTACCAGAGATCGTGTCTAGACAGAACAAACCATTGTTACATTACCAGAGAGATTGTGTCTAGACAGAACATACCATTGTTACATTACCAGAGAGATTGTGTCTAGACAGAACATACCATTGTTACATTACCAGATAGATTGTGTCTAGACAGAACATACCATTGTTACATTGCCAGAGAGATTGTGTCTAGACAGAACATACCATTGTTACATTGCCAGAGAGATTGTGTCTAGACAGAACATACCATTGTTACATTGACAGAGAGATTGTGTCTAGACAGAACATACCATTGTTACATTACCAGAGAGATTGTGTCTAGACAGAACATACCATTG
The DNA here is from genome assembly GCA_025267735.1 of Mactra quadrangularis. NCBI lineage: Eukaryota > Metazoa > Mollusca > Bivalvia > Venerida > Mactridae > Mactra > Mactra quadrangularis. Next base: position 28,566,134 of record CM046295.1, on the reverse strand, counting down.
TTACATTACCAGAGAGATTGTGTCTAGACAGAACATACCATTGTTACATTACCAGAGAGATTGTGTCTAGACAGAACATACCATTGTTACATTACCAGAGAGATTGTGTCTAGACAGAACATACCATTGTTACATTACCAGAGAGATTGTGTCTAGACAGAACATACCATTGTTACATTACCAGAGAGATTGTGTCTAGACAGAACATACCATTGTAACATTACCAGAAAGATTGTGTCGAGACAGAACATACCATTGTTACATTACCAGAGAGATTGTGTCTAGACAGAACATACCTTTGTTACATCACAAGAGAGATTGTGTCTAGACAGAACATACCATTGTAACATTACCAGAGAGATTGTGTCTAGACAGAACATACCATTGTAACATTACCAGAGAGATTGTGTCTAGACAGAACATACCATTGTTACATTGCCAGAGAGATTGTGTCTAGACAGAACATACCATTGTTACATTACCAGAGAGATTGTGTCTAGACAGAACATACCATTGTTACATTACCAGAGAGATTGTGTCTAGACAGAACATACCATTGTTACATTGCCAGAGAGATTGTGTCTAGACAGAACATACCATTGTTACATTGACAGAGAGATTGTGTCTAGACAGAACATACCATTGTTACATTACCAGAGAGATTGTGTCTAGACAGAACATACCATTGTTACATTACCAGAGAGATTGTGTCTAGACAGAATATACCATTGTTACATTACCAGAGAGATTGTGTCTAGACAGAACATACCATTGTTACATTACCAGAGAGATTGTGTCTAGACAGAACATACCATTGTTACATTACCAGAGAGATTGTGTCTAGACAGAACATACCATTGTTACATTACCAGAGATTGTGTCTAGACAGAACATACCATTGTAACATTACCAGAGAGATTGTGTCTAGACAGAACATATCATTGTTACATTACCAGAGAGATTGTGTCTAGACAGAACATATCATTGTTACATTACCAGAGAGATTGTGTCTAGACAGAACATACCAATGTTACATTACCAGAGAGATTGTGTCTAGACAGAACATATCATTGTTACATTACCAGAGAGATTGTGTCTAGACAGAACATACCATTGTTACATTGACAACTTATTGTGATAGTCTGAATATATTCTGTATTGTAATAAAGTTTTAAACTCTGGAGAAATACCAAACTCTTCTATTAATTCCTGACAGACCTTTTAACTACTGGATTAAGTCATAGATTGATTAATTATTAATTAATTAAGTTCTGATTCTGATAGGTGATTTATTGTGTCATTACAAAATTGTATAATAAAATATAAAAACAATCAGTATGGTAGTGTTTCATGTAGATCAATACTATATCTGTACCAACCTTATATCCTAAATGTTACATGTATCTAGCTATATGTTAAATGTTACATGTAGCTAACTATATGTTAAATGTTACCTAACTGTATGTTAAATGTTACCTAACTGTATGTTAAATGTTACATGTATCTAACTATATGTTACATGTTATATGTACCTAACTATATGTTAAATGTTACATGTACCTAACTGTATGTTAAATGTTACATGTAACTAACTATATGTTAAAAGTTAAATGTACCTAACTGTATGTTAAATGTTACATGTACCTAACTATAGGTTAAATGTTAAATGTATCTAACTGTTTGTTACATGTACCTAACAGTATGTTAAATGTACCTAACTGTATGTTAAATGTTAAATGTTACATGTACCTTACTATATGTTAAATGTTAAATGTACCTAACTGTATGTTAAATGTTACATGTACCTTAATGTATGTTAAATGTTACATGTACCTAACTATATGTTAAATGTTACATGTACGTAACTGTATGTTACATGTACCTAACTGTATGTTACATGTACCTAACTGTATGTTAAATGTTACATGTACCTAACTGTATGTTACATGTACCTAACTGTATGTTACATGTACCTAACTGTATGTTACATGTACCTAACTGTATGTTAAATGTTACATGTAGCTAACTATATGTTAAATGTTACATGTACCTAACTGTATGTTAAATGTTACATGTACCTAACTGTATGTTAAATGTTACATGTACCTAACTGTATGTTACATGTACCTAACTGTATGTTAAATGTTACATGTACCTAACTGTATGTTAAATGTTACATGTAGCTAACTATATGTTAAATGTTACATGTAGCTAACTATATGTTAAATGTTACATGTAGCTAACTGTATGTTAAATGTTACATGTACCTAACTGTATGTTAAATGTTACATGTACCTAACTGTATGTTACATGTACCTAACTGTATGTTAAATGTTACATGTAGCTAACTGTATGTTAAATGTTACATGTACCTAACTGTATGTTAAATGTTACACGTACCTAACTGTATGTTAAATGTTACATGTACCTAACTGTATGTTAAATGTTACATGTACCTAACTGTATGTTAAATGTTACATGTACCTAACTGTATGTTAAATGTTACATGTACCTAACTGTATGTTAAATGTTACATGTACCTAACTGTATGTTAAATGTTACATGTACCTAACTGTATGTTACATGTACCTAACTGTATGTTAAATGTTACATGTACCTAACTATATGTTAAATGTTACATGTAGCTAACTATATGTTAAATGTTACATGTAGCTAACTATATGTTAAATGTTAAATGTACCTAACTGTATGTTAAATGTTAAATGTACCTAACTGTATGTTACATGTACCTAACTGTATGTTAAATGTACCTAACTGTATGTTAAATGTTACACGTACCTTACTGTATGTTAAATGTTACATGTACCTAACTGTATGTTAAATGTTACATGTACCTTACTGTATGTTAAATGTTAAATGTACCTAACTGTATGTTAAATGTTACATGTACCTAACTATATGTTAAATGTTACATGTACCTAACTGTATGTTAAATGTTAAATGTACCTAACTGTATGTTACATGTACCTAACTGTATGTTAGATGTTACACGTACCTAACTGTATGTTAAATGTTACATGTACCTAACTGTATGTTAAATGTTACATGTACCTTACTGTATGTTAAATGTTAAATGTACCTAACTGTATGTTAAATGTTACATGTAACTAACTGTATGTTAAATGTTAAATGTACCTAACTATATGTTAAATGTTACATGTACCTAACTATATGTTAAATGTTACATGTAACTAACTGTATGTTACATGTACCTAACTGTATGTTACATGTACCTAACTGTATGTTAAATGTTACATGTAGCTAACTGTATGTTAAATGTTACATGTATCTAACTATATGTTAAATGTTAAATGTACCTTACTGTATGTTAAATGTTACATGTACCTAACTGTATGTTAAATGTTACATGTACCTAACTGTATGTTACATGTACCTAACTGTATGTTAAATGTTACATGTAGCTAACTGTATATTAAATGTTAATTGTTTATTGAACATGAATAACCAAAAAATTACAAATAATTTTAGTTTTAAAAATCTTTTACAACTGTTACAGTGTCATCAAAGTAGAAGGAAACATAGAACACGTATTAAAATGCTATGTGTGAGAAACTCTACCATTTTATGGGAGACAACTATGTGTGACTTTAATTATGTAACATTAAAGGGAAGTAACTCAATGTCATGAGACTAGATACAATCAAACATATACAATCAGACATTTAAACATTGTAATATCTAAGTAGTGATGTGATTTATTGATGTAATAAATAATATAACATTTCTACTGTATGTTATATCTTGTACAATAGAGAGTTAGTTAGACTAAAGCTTTGTGTCAGTCTACATTGACAATACCAACATTCATGTAACCTAGTCCTATATAATGTTGAATGTCTGATATAAAATATAAACTAAATATTTAGTTTGTGATTCAATACAAGAATGTATAATGGAACAAGAAAGTCAATCACAACATCCTTAATATTCTTATTTGAACAGTTGGAAGGAAATACACTAAATAAATAACCTATGTTACATATTAGCCAAAATAATCATTGTTTGTAATCTCTCTTTTTACTAATTGTATATCTTTGTGGAAGTTTATGTGCAGAAAGTAAAAATGTTATAATGAGAATAAAGACATTTGATCTCTATCATTATATGTATGATCGTCAGTATGAATATATAATGTTCTATCGATATACGCATTGTGATTGTCAGTATGAATGTATAATGTTCTATCACTATACTCATTGTGATTGTCAGTATGAATATATAATGTTCTATCACTATACTCATTGTGATTGTCAGTATGAATATATAATGTTCTATCACTATACACATTGTGATTGTCAGTATGAATGTATAATGTTCTATCACTATACTCATTGTGATTGTCAGTATGAATATATAATGTTCTATCACTATACACATTGTGATTGTCAGTATGAATATATAATGTTCTATCACTATACGCATTGATAAATACCACATTTTAAATACTGACTATTTCTAAATGTTTAGTCGTAATATATATAACATAGTGAAACGAACCGGCATTGTCGTTTTGTTCAGCGACTTTGTTGAGAGCATTTTCTCCTTGTATGCAAGATCGCCTTTGAACAATTACTTTGTTGAATAGTTTTGACAAATTATCTCCCTTTATTAAAATTGAATGTTTTTGTGAATTTTCTTCTTTCTCTGTCATGTTTAGAATTGTGATACGTTCTGATAATCTAAAACTGTATAGTATTAAACCTTTTAAACTTTGAGTTTGAATTTTAAGGGAAATCCATACCTTTATTTTATCATTTTAAAACTAGGTATAGCATTGAGTTAGGTCAGCTGGGGAAAATATATAAATTACCTCCCTTTTTTAAAATTAACTTGTTTTACCTTCTGGATTGGAAATGGACTGTTCTGTAAAATTGACTCGTCCAATAGTATATAAATGCGTGTTGACTTCATTTGGTAGCAGAAAGTTGGTGACTGCTCATGGTGATGGTTGGAGTGGAAGATAGTCGCGGGTCTACTGTTTAATTGTAGACGCCCGGAGCAAGATGTGTGCTTCCACTGTTCATACAACAGAACATCATTGCGATTTGTACGTTGTTCGATGTGGAAGCACCTTCTTGCTCGTGTCGTTGATGGCAGAACCTGCGGGGTAAATCGTGCTTATCCTGGGCTATCCCTTGTTTCGTACCCGAGGTTGTCTTAGAAGATAGACTGTTGAAGCTCCAATGATCGAGGTTTTGTTTCTGCTCCGGGTCGTCCTTGTGGTAAAGGAGTGTTTGGACTATTGGCGTGTTGGTTCCAAGCAATAGTCTATGACCCGAGATAGTGTATCGGGACTGGTTTTTAGTTTTGGTTTTGCTTCAGTTCCGAGTTGCGTCTGGAACATTGCTTGTCCGGACTCGGGATCTGTTGGTTTCAACATACGTTTTAGAACCCGAGGTTTTGTTCGGAGTTTTAGTTTTAGTTTTGGTTTTGCTTTAGTTTCGAGTAGTTCCTGAGACATTGGCTTGTCCGGACTCGGGGTCTGTTGGTTTCAACATACGTTTTACAACCCGAGCCTGTGTTCGGAGTTTTAGTTTTAGTTTTTGGTTTCGCTTAAGTTCCGAGTTGTTCCTGAGACATTGACTTGTCCGGACTCGGAGTCTGTTGGTTTCAACATACGTTTTTGTAACCCAAGGTTGTCTCCGAGCTTTTAGTTTTGTTAAACGCCTTTGTCTCTGCTCCAGACTGTGTCTGGAACATTAAGTTTGTACATTGCTTTATACTGTAGTTTTATTCTATCGTGTCTTTAACTTTTGTTGTTTCTATTGGTTTTCATTCTGAGGTTTTGTCTCAGGAGTGCGTTTTTGTTTTATGCTTTGTTCTTGTACATATTACTATATACGTTTTAATTTAGTTTCTAATCATATAAGCAAATAGCTTGAGAAAAATCTGTCTATATATACTTAACATTGTTATTAAGCCCAGAACACGAGTCAGTGTCCTGGGATTGCTTCTGTCTCCGTCCCTGCAGCAAGCTCGGACGCCTAGTCAGTCGGTGCTAAGACGAGCACCGACTTAAAACACGTACGCGAGCGCCGGCTTGACGGTCGAGCGCCCAGCGGACACGTTACAAAAATTGGTGGCAGCGGTGGGATAGAATAACGTCCCTAGGTGCCTGAGTTTGTATGTAGGATGGAAACTTTAGTATGATAGGCGTTTTATTGTGAGATGTGACTGGGGATGATTTTTTAACTAGCACTTCTGATCCAAAGGTTTCATGATTGAGAGCGTTTTTGTTTCATCTAAGTTTTGTTTTGCTCCATTGCGTTTCATACTTTCATGCTATATTGATGTCTGTTTGTATGCGTTGTTCAAGTAGTCATGTACATTGCTTATGATAGAAACCTTTCGTTTATTGAGTGATTTTTTGGTGTGTTTCTGAATTGTTTTTGAATTATTTTTTTTTTTTGTTTGTTGATAAATGGTAGTAAGGTTTGATATGCTTCATCTTGTGATATATTGATGTAAAATTTAAAATTTGTTTGCTGTTCTGAGCATAGTCATGCGAGGTCGCATGAAGTCGGAGGCGTGGGTAATGAAACGAACCGGCATTGTCGTTTTGTTCAGCGACTTTGTTGAGAGCATTTTCTCCTTGTATGCAAGATCGCCTTTGAACAATTACTTTGTTGAATAGTTTTGACAAATTATCTCCCTTTATTAAAATTGAATGTTTTTGTGAATTTTCTTCTTTCTCTGTCATGTTTAGAATTGTGATACGTTCTGATAATCTAAAACTGTATAGTATTAAACCTTTTTAACTATTTATTTGGAACTTTAAGGGAAATCCATACCTTTATTTTATCATTTTAAAACTAGGTATAGCATTGAGTTAGGTCAGCTGGGGAAAATATATAAATTACCTCCCTTTTTTAAAATTAACTTGTTTTACCTTCTGGATTGGAAATGGACTGTTCTGTAAAATTGACTCGTCCAATAGTATATAAATGCGTGTTGACTTCATTTGGTAGCAGAAAGTTGGTGACTGCTCATGGTGATGGTTGGAGTGGAAGATAGTCGCGGGTCTACTGTTTAATTGTAGACGCCCGGAGCAAGATGTGTGCTTCCACTGTTCATACAACAGAACATCATTGCGATTTGTACGTTGTTCGATGTGGAAGCACCTTCTTGCTCGTGTCGTTGATGGCAGAACCTGCGGGGTAAATCGTGCTTATCCTGGGCTATCCCTTGTTTCGTACCCGAGGTTGTCTTAGAAGATAGACTGTTGAAGCTCCAATGATCGAGGTTTTGTTTCTGCTCCGGGTCGTCCTTGTGGTAAAGGAGTGTTTGGACTATTGGCGTGTTGGTTCCAAGCAATAGTCTATGACCCGAGATAGTGTATCGGGACTGGTTTTTAGTTTTGGTTTTGCTTCAGTTCCGAGTTGCGTCTGGAACATTGCTTGTCCGGACTCGGGATCTGTTGGTTTCAACATACGTTTTAGAACCCGAGGTTTTGTTCGGAGTTTTAGTTTTAGTTTTGGTTTTGCTTTAGTTTCGAGTAGTTCCTGAGACATTGGCTTGTCCGGACTCGGGGTCTGTTGGTTTCAACATACGTTTTACAACCCGAGCCTGTGTTCGGAGTTTTAGTTTTAGTTTTTGGTTTCGCTTAAGTTCCGAGTTGTTCCTGAGACATTGACTTGTCCGGACTCGGAGTCTGTTGGTTTCAACATACGTTTTTGTAACCCAAGGTTGTCTCCGAGCTTTTAGTTTTGTTAAACGCCTTTGTCTCTGCTCCAGACTGTGTCTGGAACATTAAGTTTGTACATTGCTTTATACTGTAGTTTTATTCTATCGTGTCTTTAACTTTTGTTGTTTCTATTGGTTTTCATTCTGAGGTTTTGTCTCAGGAGTGCGTTTTTGTTTTATGCTTTGTTCTTGTACATATTACTATATACGTTTTAATTTAGTTTCTAATCATATAAGCAAATAGCTTGAGAAAAATCTGTCTATATATACTTAACATTGTTATTAAGCCCAGAACACGAGTCAGTGTCCTGGGATTGCTTCTGTCTCCGTCCCTGCAGCAAGCTCGGACGCCTAGTCAGTCGGTGCTAAGACGAGCACCGACTTAAAACACGTACGCGAGCGCCGGCTTGACGGTCGAGCGCCCAGCGGACACGTTACAATAGAAAACTTTTAAACTACAGAAATTGAGTTTTATATTTATTGTGAAACAAGTAGCTTGCTCAGTCCATGAAGCACGTACATTTCATGTTTTTGCCTGGCTACTGGTACAAACGAGTTGAATAAAAACAAAACTACACATATGTAGTCTGAGTTTAGATACGTTCAGGAAACACTTCACCTTAAAACCTAAGCTATAGTTATGGCGAGGATGTCAGTAGACGACACAGGATGTGCTGCTGGCACAAGTTGCAGACATCAAGCAATGGCATGAAATCTATTACAAATTCAACTAGAATTACAATGCTTATCAACTAACTAGATAAATCCGTAGTAAATTTAAACTACTGTTTTAATATACCAGTACATCATAAATATATTTCCTGAAAAATAATTGTGGAGTAAGAAACTTAGTTCAGTATGTACGATTATAATATTATGTTTCCATTTTGTTTCGATGTTTGAGACAATCATGATACCTAACAAAAGTTATCATACTTTGTAAAATATTTATCGTGTTTTATGTTAGATGTTCCTACATTATTGTTTTATAACATTTTATAACGTAGTATATACACCTTGTAGTAAAATATACAATTCTATAAAACAGAAAAACAATCAATAGTAATTATAAAGAACACTTGTCCATAATTTGAAATTTAAAACTACAATGCTATGTCAAAGAACAAATACATGATGTAAAACTTGTGTTAGACTATCAGACTTTTAAATGACAAGAAACCATTGTTTAACATTGTATTCAGGATCATTTAAACTACACTTAGTAATTACATTTTCTTGAAACAATGGTGTAATATTGCTTTTATGAAGACAGAACAAGGGGGAGTGGTTAAAAGCTCGTATTTCTTTCCTAACAACACTCTTAATCCCTGTTCAATTATCAGTCTAGAGGAAACGTAGAGAAATTAGTCCCAAGAACTAAAAGTAACAAGATTGTCGTTCAATAAGAGCGAAAAGTGTTAATAAAACAGAAAAGCTTATAACACGAAGAACATTTACAGAAAATAAACATTGTAAATGTGTATGAACACTAAAAATGATGAAGTCAGCATTACAAGTGATATATAAGACTATAGAATGATACATTATACACTGTTATAATACATATATATAATTGTTATAATGATAGATTCTTATATTGTTATATATAATGTCGAGAACATGTCATGTATAATACTATGGCTAGACTTAGTTTTGGTTAGGTTAAACGTCATCCTAACACAAATTACGGTGGTCACTTGACTCTTTCATCGTGCCTGGAAAGGGTAAATCTATGGATATAGTTGATAACCAGTAACTAGGCTCATTTATTATACAAGTTATACAAGCCCTTTTGACCTTCAACATTGATCGTTTTTTGAACGATGTTAACAGTCCAGAGTTATTATTTGGAAAGTCAACTCTCCGGATGTTTTTCAATATTTGTTCAGTTTCTTACATTAAAGGTGAATTTATTCAGTCATTGTACATATTTCTTGACAAAAGCTTTAGTTCAATGTACATTTAAAATCTATAAAATTGCATAGGTATCACTTTTAAATGATTGTTTCATTAATCTTTCTGTGCAGTTTAGTTTACAAAGTTAAACAATATGTCTAGATAAATTAACTATCTCTCCTTGTTCACTGTGTTTAGTTTACAAAGTTAAACAAGATGTCAAGATAAATTAACTATCTTGTTTTGTCCACTGTGTTTAGTTCACAAAGTTAAACAAGATGTCAAGATAAATTAACTATCTTGTTTTGTTCACTGTGTTTAGTTCACAAAGTTAAACAATATGTCTAGATAAATTAACTAGCTTGCCTTGTTCACTGTGTTTGCTAGACGTACAATGTGTAGTTTTATTATAAAACATATAACGTGTTTAAGTTAACAGTGTAACAAGTAGAATAATATGTTTATTTTAATTTATTTATGTCTTTTTAGACTTTTAAACTCTTATCATTATATGAATAAAGATATTTCAAATGATATGTAACACCATGTAAAGCTAGTTCACAAAGTTAAACAATATGTCAACAATCTACATTTATAACGACACTTACATCCAAACTTATCAACAATCTACATTTATAACGACACTAACATCCAAACTTATCAACAATCTACATTTATAACGACACTAACATCCAAACTTATCAACAATCTACATTTATAACGACACTAACATCCAAACTTATCAACAATCTACATTTATAACGACACTAACATCCAAACTTTTCAACAATCTACATTTATAACGACACTAACATCCAAACTTATCAACAATCTACATTTATAACGACACTAACATCCAAACTTTTCAACAATCTACATTTATAACGACACTAACATCCAAACTTATCAACAATCTACATTTATAACGACACTAACATCCAAACTTATCAACAATCTACATTTATAACGACACTTACATCCAAACTTATCAACAATCTACATTTATAACGACACTAACATCCAAACTTATCAACAATCTACATTTATAACGACACTAACATCCAAACTTATCAACAATCTACATTTATAACGACACTAACATCCAAACTTATCAACAATCTACATTTATAACGACACTAACATCCAAACTTATCAACAATCTACATTTATAACGACACTAACATCCAAACTTATCAACAATCTACATTTATAACGACACTAACATCCAAACTTATCAACAATCTACATTTATAACGACACTAACATCCAAACTTATCAACAATCTACATTTATAACGACACTAACATCCAAACTTATCAACAATCTACATTTATAACGACACTAACATCCAAACTTATCAACAATCTACATTTATAACGACACTAACATCCAAACTTATCAACAATCTACATTTATAACGACACTAACATCCAAACTTATCAACAATCTACATTTATAACGACATTAACATCCAAACTTATCAACAATCTACATTTATAACGACACTAACATCCAAACTTATCAACAATCTACATTTATAACGACACTAACATCCAAACTTATCAACAATCTACATTTATAACGACACTAACATCCAAACTTATCAACAATCTACATTTATAACGACACTAACATCCAAACTTATCAACAATCTACATTTATAACGACACTAACATCCAAACTTTCAACAATCTACATTTATAACGACACTAACATCCAAACTTTTCAACAATCTACATTTATAACGACACTAACATCCAAGCTTATCAACAATCTACAATTATAACAACACTAACATCAAAACTTATCAACAATCTACATTTATAACGACACTAACATCCAAACTTATCAACAATCTACATTTATAACGACACTAACATCAAAACTTATCAACAATCTACATTTATAACGACACTAACATCCAAACTTTTCAACAATCTACATTTATAACGACACTAACATCCAAACTTATCGATAATCTACATTTATAACGACACTAACATCCAAACTTATCAACAATCTACATTTATAACGACACTAACATCCAAACTTATCAACAATCTACATTTATAACGACACTAACATCCAAACTTATCAACAATCTACATTTATAACGACACTAACATCCAAACTTATCAACAATCTACATTTATAACGACACTAACATCCAAACTTTCAACAATCTACATTTATAACGACACTAACATCCAGACTTATCAACAATCTACATTTATAACGACACTAACATCCAAACTTATCAACAATCTACATTTATAACGACACTAACATCCAAACTTATCAACAATCTACATTTATAACGACACTAACAGTTTTAGTAAGATACAATCTAATGTTTCAATCTATTATCTATATTAAGTTTGGCTCCAGGAACTTATTCTCAAGACTGGTATAAAACTTTCTCTGATAATAAGTTGAAATGTAACCTATCTGATGTCAAAATTGAAAATTCTGTTACTTTCACACCATCTTGTGTTATGTTATTAATGTCATTTGTTTTGCTGTATAATGGTTGTTTATAAACATCGGTCAAATGTCGTCAGTAAATTATACGTTATAAAATAATTGTAGTTATAATCTACAGATGATGTGGTATAATTTCTTTGTATTTTTCTATTATTATCTTAATTTCTTTCCTTACAACAATCCAAGCGTCTGGAATCAATTCTAAAAATGATCATTACAAACAGACGACTGTATAATCAATGACATTAGACGCTCATTAATTCAAGATCAACTCATGTCATGAAGACGCTCATTAATTTATTGTCAATGATTAGATATGATAAAGGATTACAGTGACAAGATGGATTATCTTGATGTTATCTTGAGATTAAATCCAATCATCTACTTACAATGTACTATACTTGTATTCATTCAACATTCTATAATTTGACAAGATTTGATAAAAATAGTCTTAGAAATAAACTAAAGTTGTTCAATCCTTGATAATAACCTTAAAGAAGCATCCTCGCATATTTCTATTCTAAAACTCTTAAAATTGTATAGAAATCTTTTGAAAGCAGTGCTCGGATAATGACAATTTTAGTGCAAATTATCATACTACTATAAGAGATAGTGACTAATAAAACTTGAATAATGAAACCTTTTTCCACGGTATAGATGATTTTAGCAAGTTTGTGTGACTTTAATTTTAATTATTCTCACATTGTAAAGGTCAGTTTGCCTTAAACTATTAAGAATTCATTTTGTTAACACAATTACAGACACTATTCTACAAGACAACAAACACAATGTTATCAGATGAAATATCTGTTGTTTTAAGTACAATGTTTACTGGAGGATATAATATATATTATATTGTTGTCTAGTAAGATATTATTAGTTACACAGTCAGTTACTGACCGGATACGGTGTGATACCGGGTCAGTAAATTAATATTGGGTGAGAGCGTAGCTCGAGCCCAATATTTATTCACTGACCCGGTATCACACCGTATCCGGTCAGTAACTGACTGTGTAACGAATTTATCTTACCGAGTACCCCCATCTGAATTTTAGCATCAAAGAACACGGACAAGAGAGTATCACTAATCGTCACTTGGCTGCCATCTTATTTATTGACCGAAAGGAACCGAAACGCGACTGTTATTGACGAAAAGGACACACAATATTGACACAGTGAACTCCCCTTATCGATGTAGTTAGTTCGAATTAATTTTGGAGTAAAAAAATAAGGTTTCGTCAGCGCTATCATTTATAAATTTTGTTACTGACTGGATATTAGAATCTACTGACTTAATATGGGATAATACATGGTCAGCACGTGACCGCTCTCGGCCAATGAAAAACGAGTATTCTGTACGAGGTAAGATAAATAGAGAATATTAGGTTAGTGTCAATCTGTATCTAGTTTATCCGGCAAGTTGGAGAAAGGTTTATTCGGCGAGGCTTGCCGAGTCGAATAATCCTTTTGGAGACGAGCCGGATAAACTAAGTACAGATTGACACTAACCTAATATTCTATTTATCCTACTCGCAATTGCTTGAATGACTAATTTAAAATCCGAAAATTCTGCGTTTAACATTCTTTAAATTCAGATGGCCGGAAATACACCCGCAGCGAGCCAGCGACGCTGAAAGATGTCAACAATTTTCAGAAAACGGCCAGGACGGTCTGTGTCGTGAATGACGATGATGATTGTTTGAAGCCAGTTTCATTATATTTAATTTATGCGTGGCTTGGCTTTGGTAAAACAATAGTCAACCTATGTATTTACTGTATAATGGCTGGATATTCGTCAACTTATACTCAGGATTTATCATAAATGTACAGCGTCGACGATTGAGTTTTTGTTAAATTTGAATGATGAAGTAAGTGATATAAGATTTATATCAAAATTGTTTGTAAAATCCCTTATAAGATTATTTTGTGTAACATATATTTGTAAGGTTGTCGTTAAAAGAATGAAACGCAGCCGCTATTGATGCCCAATGTTATATGATTATGCAGAAAAGTAGTCCATCAATGCGTAGTCACGTGACTGCCAAATAAAGCAACGGTGTCGAATAAAGATAGGTTTATTTGGTCAATAGGTTTTCCTTCTAAAAGATCACTTTGGGGTAGGATATAACAATCATAGTATCAACCATTGTTGTGTTGTATGAGGTAATATTTGATAGAGATCATCTTATAGAATGTACTAGAAGCTTCTAGAAGTGTTCTCATGTATCAACCATTAACATTGTCTTTTTTTAATAGTTTGACAGTTGTAACCAACAACGTTAATGTTTACAATATATATACAATGATTAATACTTTGATACTTGTTTTGAATTGAAGACTATTAAACAATTAGAGACTCATCAACAATATATAACATTATATATAATATATGTAATATATCGTCTCTCACTTCTAAATTAACTATAAATGTAAACAGAATAAAACTCATATGTTTCAATAAAGATATATTAAAATAAATTCTGAGCGAAACTTTATTTATATCTTAGAATACTAATATAACTTACTGACTTAATGACTAACGAAGATTTCTTTCGTAAGAATTTTTGTGAAAAAAAAACCCTGAACGACGATTCATGTCACCATACTGATGTCTTTATAACGAGAAGCTATAACAATATTGTCCGTTAATACAAACTAATATAGGTGTATTTCACGTTAATTTTTACCTAATGAAAGTTGAACATAATAATTATGCTTGGAAGAAAACCTTTTAGAACTATTATTATAAATGTAGATATTCATACAGAAACTACATCATGTCACTGTAAATTCTCTCTATGTACAGAAATAACTCGATATATAACAAGACGTCTTGTTTCACTTAATCTAGAAATAATTGGTAAAAAAAACACGAAGATAAAAATGGTATCGTGAGTCGTCTCTTAGAGTGCTTTCAATAAATTACGGTGTAAAAGCTATATTTTGCTCTAATATTTTATCCTTATAAAGTTGAATCAAGTTTAATTGAAATCTCAACAACATTTTCACGATTTTATTAGAAATAAAAACCAAAGATAGAAACTGTCGTTTTGAGACTAATTAGATAGGAGATAGAATGATACAAGAAATTAAATATTGAAAAGAGAAAACATTTCTCATAGTTAAACTAGATGACACATAAACTGAAATATCTCTCTATATGTACATCCTATATTAGTAATCTAAACAATGAAAACAATGAATTCTGGTAAAACATTTTATTGTATTACAAAACAAGGTGATATTGTTATCATTCTGTAAAACTTGTACACAAGTTTTAACGTTAAGCATGTATGATCAAAAGTGGCCACGAATGAGTGCAAAAGTTTTGAAGAAGTATGGTAAAATTGATTTCAAACTTGTTAGTCTCATATATTGATTTCAAACTTGTTAGTCTCATATATTGATTTCAAACTTGTTAGTCTCATATATTGATTTCAAACTTGTTAGTCTCATATATTGATTTCAAACTTGTTAGATTTATTTATTGATTTCCAACTTGTTAGTCTCATATATTGATTTCAAACTTGTTAGTCTCATATATTGATTTTGCACTTGAAAGACTCATATGTTGATTTCAAACCTATTACATTCATATATTGATTTTAAACTTGCAAGACTCATATGTTGATTTCAAACCTATTAGATTCATATATTGATTTTAAACTTGCAAGACTTACATATTGATTTCAAACTGGTTAGATTATATATTGATTTCAAACTTGTTAGATTCATATGTTGATTTTAAACTTGTAAGACTCAAATATTGATTTCAAACTTGTTAGATTTATATATTGATTTCAAACTTGTTAGATTCATTTATTGATTTCAAACTTGTAAGACTCAAATATTGATTTCAAATTTGTTAGATTCATATATTGATTTCAAACTTGTAATACTTATATATTGATTTCAAACTTGTTAGATTCATTTATTGATTTCTTACTTGTTAGATTCATATATTGATTTCAAACTTGTTAGATTCATTTATTGATTTCTTACTTGTTAGATTCATATATTGATTTCAAATTAGAAATATCCATCATAAACTACCCCAGAGTCATGTAGTGTATAACATATTACAATATTAGAGCATTGTCATTATTCTATATTATAAAATCTGATATTTTATACTAACTATAACACAACATCCTATTCTGATATCGTTTTTAGAAGTAAAACATTAAACCTTATAAATTATTCATGTAGAATATTTAAGATACATTTAGAAATCAAACAATAACATACATATTATCATATAAATAAGAAAATAGAATTATATCACTATACATGTATTAAATATTGCATGACTTTATGTTGTTTTTATGTTAAATTATCCTATACAGTAAGTTCGTGTTTCTGATAAGTTTCATGCTAATGTATATTTACCAACATCACAACTATCATCATTTATCATCAAGCTACTTGTATGTTTTTATCTCTAGAGTCATTTACTCTGCTTATTGTACAATCTGTACATTTAGAATGTAGAAATTTATCGAGTACTTTATTTATTTGGTTCCTACTACAATCATGTAAACATAAATCTATTGATTTCTTTACAGTGTTAATTATTTCTGCTGTAAACTAGTTTATAAGTTCTCAATTAGGGTCCGTTCTCTCTCTATATTATATTGATACACCAAGTACAGGTCTAATTATATCTATATTTTAGTCTTCTCCAAACATAGACACTTTGTTACAACAATGCCACGTGAAAATAGTATGCTACATAGTAAACATGAATGAACACAAACAATGTTTTTATAAAACTTAGATCACCATGTTGAACACCAGAAAGTAACATAAACATAACAATGACATAGAGAATATTAGTTCCAATGATACAACTATATAGATTAATTATTATATGTTAACCATGATATTTTACAAAACAACATAACTAAACAATTTTAGATGCTAGACAACAAAGTAGATAAGTTTTCACCCTCTGTTCTACAAACTATATTAACAATGTTTATCATTATTACATTCTACGTTTTTCATAGTAACATAATGAAAACTATTCTAACTAATATTGTTTGTGGAAACAATTGATGGGTGTCATGTATTTTTCTTAGAATCTGAGAGGTTGTTAAAGTATAGATATTAAAAGCTATAATATTTCAATGCACAGTAACACTGAAAGACGTGTACCATATATCTAGTGTACATAGCTATAAAAGTGAATGCATTATAATCTATCTTGTTTCTATGGTATCATGTATACCTCAAATATGTTGTATCTCTGACATTCTAATTAAAACCATTGTAAGTCCACTATATTTCCGCTACTGTAGATATGTCAGTTTGTTTACTGGTCACATTAAAATGTTCAGTGACGTCACACTTCAATCAATACTATAGTGACATCTTGCATTGTCGTCACACTTCAATCAATACTATAGTGACATCTTGCATTGACGTCACACTTCAATCAATACTATAGTGACAACTCGCAGTGACGTCACACTTCAATCAATACTATAGTGACAACTCGCAGTGACGTCACACTTCAATCAATACTATAGTGACATCTTGCATTGACGTCACACTTCAATCAATACTATAGTGACAACTCGCAGTGACGTCACACTTCAATCAATACTATAGTGACATCTCACATAATTTTATATTTACTGACATCAGAAATGTCATCTTTCATGATAAAACAATGTCTGTGATTATTAAGATTGTTTTGCTTATAAAATAAAAGTGGTATTTATGTCTGGTGAAAATTGGTCCACTAATTATAGCTCACGAACCTCCTGTCTACAAGCACGCTAACATGTCATGTTAAATAAATAATAATTGATATGAACACTTTATAAGATATACATGTATATCACAGTTAACAGTAGGCTCTAGTTGTAGACAATTATCTGTAACAATGGAATATAAAACATAAGTTGTTATATTAAAGAGGTAAAATATTTCCATACAGTAAGAGAGACACCTATATCCTGTATATGTTACTTTCTTACAACAAACCAATTATAAATATATAAATTATATATATATACACTGTCCTCCAAAAGTTCCTTCACACACCCACAGTTTACATTGTACTACATGGAGTTTCAAAAGTTGTATTGGCAGTTTCTTGTTAAAAATTTAAACAAAAAAAAATAAAATTTCGCTTTTGAAATTGGTACATTTTTCTTTTGGATATGTAATAACAAAAATATAAAAAAAACTTGAAACTGGTTCATTAAGATTCATTGGTCATAGTTTTGAAGGCTGGGAGGTAAGTAATGCTGAAACTCAAAAATTAAATGTAACGATTGAAATTTGGTATCTAATACTTTAGTAATTAATTAAATAATATAGTATTGAATAATTTTTCAAATTTGAACTTGGAATTTGTAGAAATTCAATAAATTGTATCGCGAATTAATTTTTGGAGGACAGTGTATATAAGAGAACATAGAATGTTTACTAGCACAAGTAGAAATCAGAATATAACAAATAGATATCTCCATGTATTCCAATTTATTTTATATTTGTAGTGTGAATATTAAAACATAAATCTAGAGACGATATATCTAGACGTCACAATACGAGTTACCGCATGTAACGATATATCTAGACGTCACAATACGAGTTACCGCATGTAACGATATATCTAGACGTCACAATACGAGTTACCGCATGTAACGATATATCTAGACGTCACAATACGAGTTACCGCATGTAACGATATATCTAGACGCCACAATACGAGTTACCGCATGTAACGATATATCTAGACGTCACAATACGAGTTACCGCATGTAACGATATATCTAGACGTCACAATACGAGTTACCGCATGTAACGATATATCTAGACGTCACAATACGAGTTACCGCATGTAACGATATATCTAGACGCCACAATACGAGTTACCGCATGTAACGATATATCTAGACGTCACAATACAAGTTACCACATGTAACAATATAATATACTAAACAATAAAATATTCTATCAGTTGTTTGTTGTATGAAATATGAAACCATTAGATTTAATATTAGATCTTAATAAAAACAGTTAAATGAATAGAATGTTTGATTGTGCTCAACCTTACCCATGTATTACAGTATATTATTACGATGATATAGTTGGTTTGTTAACTTAGGTTTATGTTTATTTTATATGTCATCTTTATTTTATATACTAGCTACATAATGAGCTCAACGTTTCGTTTGTTTTTGGTGGTTTTTTTTTTGGGGGGGGGGGTATGAAATAAAAATGTAAAATACAAAAATCACCGTTCCTGGAAAGTCTAAATCTCTGGATATAGCTGTAAATACTTAGCACATATTTCAGTCAGAGACTGACAACTGTCCTACTGTACATGATTTAGAAACAGTCGTAGTGGGGGAATGGCCGTAGAAATTATTACACGTAAGTAAGCTCCGCCCGGGAATCAAACATAAAACCCTCGATCAGTAGACATGTGCGTCTCAGACTAAGCCAGCCAAGTGGTTATGATTCATATTAAACATACGTTTGACATTAACTTTAATACACTGGTGCTATTTTTATCTTTAATTATGACGTCACAAAGTTTGCACATGCGCAACACAGAAAATATATTAATCGATATATTTATCTTAACTACTGAGTTAAGTCTAAATTTGGCAACAATATACATTATGTAAGTGATACAATATGGGTTACAACAGAAATAAATCTTATTTGTTTATAGTTATATGTATAAGTATGGGAAATCTTTATAAAAGATCAACATAGAACTGATTTTAAACATTTTAAGACTATTATATGAGATATAAATTATTTGGTGACAAGCCTTGTGTGAAAGTTTTAAAATGTGCATGTGTGTCTAATAGGAGATTATTGACAAAGCTTGTAATTTAATGACACAACTAAAAGCCTGTAGATACATTTATAAATTATTTATGATGGTATTGATAACACTACAGTCTCTCTAGAGAACATTTATTTAACCTTAAACTTAAAACATTTTCTACATTACATTACAAATATTTAATGGTCTAAATGTTGTTGTTTTATGTTTGGTTTAACGCCGTAGTTATACATTGTAGAGTCATGCCGTGGCGGCCAGTCAACCTACTAACACATCCTGGAAAAGCTAAATCTCTGGATGTAGCTGTTAACCACGTACTGTGCGCATATTTCTGTCAGAGACATACAACTAATTTTGAATCAGTAGTAGGAGGGAAAATTGGCGTAGAAATTATTTTATGACAAAGTTCCACGAAAGTATACCCCGCCCGCCCAAGTATCAAACCTACGACCACTCGATCAGTAAATGTGTGTACTACAGACTGAGCTAGCCGGGGGTCTTCCAATGTTGTTGTATTGTATTTTAAACACTGATCTATATAACAAGATATAACATCACGTGACTTACTGTATAAGATGATAATTTAGTGTTACATACAAGGGTTCTATATAACAAGATATAACATCACGTGACTTACTGTATAAGATGATAATTTAGTGTTACATACAAGGGTTCTATATAACAAGATATAACATCACGTGACTTACTGTATAAGATGATAATTTAGTGTTACATGCAAGGGTTCTATATAACAAGATATAACATCACGTGACTTACTGTATAAGATGATAATTTAGTGTTACATACAAGGGTTCTATATAACAAGATATAACACCACGTGACTTACTGTATAAGATGATAATTTAGTGTTACATGCAAGGGTTCTATATAACAAGATATAACACCACGTGACTTACTGTATAAGATGATAATTTAGTGTTACATGCAAGGGTTCTATATAACAAGATATAACATCACGTGACTTACTGTATACGATGATAATTTAGTGTTACATACAAGGGTTCTATATAACAAGATATAACATCACGTGACTTACTGTATAAGATGATAATTTAGTGTTACATGCAAGGGTTCTATATAACAAGATATAACATCACGTGACTTACTGTATACGATGATAATTTAGTGTTACATACAAGGGTTCTATATAACAAGATATAACATCACGTGACTTACTGTATAAGATGATAATTTAGTGTTACATACAAGGGTTCTATATAACAAGATATAACACCACGTGACTTACTGTATAAGATGATAATTTAGTGTTACATGCAAGGGTTCTATATAACAAGATATAACATCACGTGACTTACTGTATACGATGATAATTTAGTGTTACATGCAAGGGTTCTATATAACAAGATATAACACCACGTGACTTACTGTATAAGATTATAATTTAGTGTTACATACAAGGGTTCTATATAACAAGATATAACATCACGTGACTTACTGTATACGATGATAATTTAGTGTTACATACAAGGGTTCTATATAACAAGATATAACATCACGTGACTTACTGTATAAGATGATAATTTAGTGTTACATACAAGGGTTCTATATAACAAGATATAACATCACGTGACTTACTGTATAAGATGATAATTTAGTGTTACATACAAGGGTTCTATATAACAAGATATAACATCACGTGACTTACTGTATAAGATGATAATTTAGTGTTACATGCAAGGGTTCTATATCTCCTAGGTTTCTAAACATTGTATTATCACTTGACAACTTCCAGTTTTAGTAGAATAGAAGCTTGTATGAACGACTATCTGTGCTAATGTTAAATTAAGTGTTTATAATGGATGTGCTTACAGAGACGTGAGTAGTTCTCCCTGCAGAATTTGATCATGATGATACCATTCAATAAAACTTAGAACGGATCTAGTAAAATATATATACAACATATCAACTAGCATTGTTTCTTATATTTTGTACATGTCAACATTGTATATATAAAATAGTTGT
Source organism: Mactra quadrangularis (assembly GCA_025267735.1). Lineage (NCBI taxonomy): Eukaryota > Metazoa > Mollusca > Bivalvia > Venerida > Mactridae > Mactra > Mactra quadrangularis. The sequence continues at coordinate 28,544,212 of CM046295.1, read as the reverse complement.
ACATGTAACATTATTACAGTGTACATGTACATGTAACATTATCACAGTGTACATGTAACATTATCACAGTATACATGTACCATTATCACAGTGTACATGTACATGTAACATTATCACAGTATACATGTAACATTATTACAGTATACATGTACATGTAACATTATCACAGTATACATGTAACATTATCACAGTATACATGTAACATTATCACAGTATACATGTAACATTATCACAGTATACATGTACATGTACCATTATCACAGTATACATGTACATGTAACATTATCACAGTATACATGTAACATTATCACAGTATACATGTACATGTAACATTATCACAGTATACATGTAACATTATCACAGTATACATGTAACATTATCACAGTATACATGTAACATTATTACAGTATACATGTACATGTAACATTATCACAGTATACATGTAACATTATCGCAGTATACATGTAACATTATCACAGTATACATGTAACATTATCACAGTATACATGTAACATTATCGCAGTATACATGTAACATTATCACAGTATACATGTAACATTATCACAGTATACATGTAACATTATTACAGTATACATGTAACATTATCACAGTATACATGTACATGTAACATTATCACAGTATACATGTAACATTATCACAGTATACATGTAACATTATCGCAGTGTACATGTAACATTATCACAGTATACATGTACATGTAACATTATCACAGTATACATGTAACATTATCACAGTATACATGTACCATTATCACATTATACATGTAACATTATCACAGTATACATGTAACATTATCGCAGTATACATGTAACATTATCACAGTATACATGTAACATTATCACAGTATACATGTAACATTATCACAGTATACATGTACATGTAACATTATTACAGTATACATTTAACATCATCACAGTATACATGTACATGTAACATTATCACAGTATACATGTAACATTATCACAGTATACATGTAACATTATCACAGTATACATGTACCATTATTACAGTATACATGTAACATTATCACAGTATACATGTACATGTAACATTATCACAGTATACATGTAACATTATCACAGTATACATGTAACATTATCACAGTATACATGTAACATTATCACAGTATACATGTAACTTTATCACAGTATACATGTAACATTATCACAGTATACATGTACATGTAACATTATCACAGTATACATGTAACATTATCACAGTATACATGTAACATTATCACAGTATACATGTAACATTATCACAGTATACATGTAACATTATCACAGTATACATGTAACATTATCACAGTATACATGTAACATTATCACAGTATACATGTACATGTAACATTATCACAGTATACATGTAACATTATCACAGTATACATGTAACATTATCACAGTATACATGTAACATTATCACAGTATACATGTACATGTAACATTATCACAGTATACATGTACATGTAACATTATCACAGTATACATGTAACATTATTACAGTATACATGTACATGTAACATTATCACAGTATACATGTAACATTATCACAGTATACATGTAACATTATCACAGTATACATGTACATGTAACATTATCACAGTGTACATGTAACATTATCACAGTATACATGTACCATTATTACAGTATACATGTAACATTATCACAGTATACATGTAACATTATCACAGTATACATGTAACATTATCACAGTATACATGTAACATTATCACAGTATACATGTAACATTATCACAGTGTACATGTAACTTTATCACAGTATACATGTACATGTAACATCATCACAGTATACATGTAACTTTATCACAGTATACATGTACATGTTAAATCATCACAGTATACATGTAACTTTATCACATTATACATGTACATTAACATTATCACATTATACATGTTCATGTTAAATCATCACAATATACATGTAACTTTATCACATTATACATGTACATGTAACTTTATCACAGTATACATGGAACATTATCACAGTGTACATGTAACATTATCACAGTATACATGTACATGTTAAATCATCACAGTATACATGTACATGTAACATTATCACAGTGTACATGTAACTTTATCACAGTGTACATGTAACATTATCACAGTGTACATGTAACTTTATCACATTATACATGTACATTAACATCATCACAGTGTACATGTAACATTATCCCAGTATACATGTACATGTAACATTATCACATTATACATGTAACATTATCACAGTATACATGTAACATCATCACAGTATACATGTAACATTATCCCAGTATACATGTACATGTAACATTATCACATTATACATGTAACATTATCACAGTATACATGTAACATCATCACAGTATACATGTAACATTATCCCAGTATACATGTACATGTAACATTATCACATTATACATGTAACATTATCACAGTATACATGTAACATTATCACAGTATACATGTACATGTAACATTATCACAGTATACATGTAACATTATCACAGTATACATGTAACATTATCACAGTATACATGTAACATTATCACAGTATACATGTGGTATACAAGGAAATGAAAAAGTTGATATTTTGGCCAAAGAATCTTTAAACCTTTAAACCAGTGGATATCAAATTGCCAAGCAGTGACTTCAAATGTTCAATAAACGCGCTAATTAAATCAAAATGGCAAACGTTGTGGAACAATGCACTTTTTAATAAATTACGTGACATAAAGCCAACCCTTAATTCATCTTCGTCAAATATATATTCTAATCGCAGAGATCAAATAGTAATTTCGCGATGTAGAATTGGTCATACTAGATTAACACATTCATACCTTCTCAAAAGAGAAGAAGCACCTAAATGCATACCATGTGACGAGCATTTCAATGTAAAACACGTTCTCCTTGACTGTCAGGATCTAAAATACATTCGTGACAAACATTTTAAAGTAAACTCACTGAAAGAACTTTTTGAATCTGTACCATCATATGCTATACTTAACTTTTTGAAAGAAATAAATGTTTATAATAAGATATAGAGTTTTACATGATTAATATAGTTTGAATTATTAGTATCATTAATAGCTGTCGGCGCGATATGACCTTTTTGTGTTGGTGCGCCGTAAAACCCAGTTTAGATTCACTTAGAACATGTTTATTTAGAAAATTATCCATCAATTAACTAATTAGGTTCAACAAAACATTCTCATTAGTAAAATGTACATCTATTGATTTCAATATTTAACAGTCTACCTACTCTATAAACTCTACATGTCGACAGTTAACACAGGTCTTATATATTAATACATGTACAATAAAATAATTTGTATTTTCTCTATATTTACCAAGGCAAAGTCTACCGTCCAATAATATCATTACACTTCGAACGTGAACAAAATCATAAGATTTGTGCGCAACAATAAACATTTTTCTCTAAATATCTGTACATTTGTATTTAGATCATGTTTGAAGATGGAAGTAGTAAAAAATTTGTGGTATAGTGTCGACTAAACAACAGTGGTTCGTTATGTTGCATGTAATCTCCACAAAGATCAAAGGTTTCTTCGTGTCAACTCTTCAATTATTGTAGACATTTTTTTATTTCAATTAGTGTATATATTGTTGTGATTTTTTCATGAACAAAACATATAAATATAATATTAACAAAAAGTGGAGACCTGCTGAATCATAGAAACAGACAAATAACACGAGAGAGTGGTATAATTTTGTTTCCTCAAAAATATAATTAACTCTAGAAATATAGTATAATGTATAACAAGAGCTGTCAGTAGAGACAGCATGCTCGACTAAGTAAGTATTTTTTACATGAGATGTGGTTGATGATAAGGAACAAATATATTTGAAGTTTGAAGTTGATAACTTAAGAAATTAAAAAATTATAATAAAATATATTTAACTGCACAAAATCTTTAAACAGAAATATGGACGCGGACGCCGACGCTAGGGCGAGTAAGAGAGCTCTCCATTTCTTCGAAAAGTCGAGCTAAAAATGAATAAAATATTAAATGTTCATACTCAGGTGATATATGTATATTGAACAGATATTATACAAGTATAATAAATAGTGTTAATATTAAAGGAATTTATATCTATATTGTCATAGTGATACAAATGTAGTTTATTTTATCTACAATAAACATTAAACATTCGTAACTAAAAAGTACTGACTTGTTGACAATATAACATTTTATATCAAAATCATCATTATATGTAATCATGGTTTATTGTTGACAATATAACATTTTTATATTAAATCATTATTTTATGTAACCATGGTTTATTGTTGACAATATGATATTTTATATTAAAAATTATCATTATATGTAACCATGGTTTATTGTTGACAATATTACATTTTATATTAAAAATTATTATTATGTGTAACCATGGTTTATTGTTGACAATATAACATTTTATATTAAAAATTATTATTATGTGTAACCATGGTTTATTGTTGACAATATGATATTTTATATTAAAAATTATCATTATATGTAACCGTGGTTTATTGTTGACAATATAACATTTTATATTAAAAATTATTATTATGTGTAACCATGGTTTATTGTAGACATATAACATTTTATATTAATAATTATTATTATGTGTAACCATGGTTTATTGTTGACAATATGATATTTTATACTAAAAATATCATTATATGTAATCATGGTTTATTGTTGACAATATGATATTTTATATTAAAAGCATCATTATATGTAACCATAGTTTATTGTTGACAATATAACATTTTATATTAAAAATTATCATTATATGTAACCATAGTTTATTGTTGACAATATAACATTTTATATTAAAAATTATCATTATATGTAACCATAGTTTATTGTTGAAAATATAACATTTTATATTAAAAATTATCATTATATGTAACCATAGTTTATTGTTCACAATATAACATTTTATATTAAAATAATCAATTGTTTATCCATGTTGTATTTAATGGTGAAATAAAATAATTTATAATTCGAGTATTTATATCATTTTATATGTAGCCATGTTTAAGCTTAGCAGTTTTATACTAACGCCCTCTTTTATTTAACATAGTGGACTGGTCTCGTCATACATCATTTACATATTGTTTTAAGTCTTTTTTATTGAGAGTTATACAACACTGTCCTAATGTTAACACATTTTATCACAAACCGCTGTATGAGATAATTTTTCAAATTTAGATAAAGCAGTCATTACATTCCGTTGTCAAAATTCTAACGTTCCAGGAAGTGATGGTATTGACTTGCAAGAAGAAGGTATACGGTATAGTTATACGATACAAACTATAAGAAGTAATGGTTTTTATCACGAGTTGAACAATATAGACAGTGAAGAAACAGTAACAATGAGAAAATATTCTCAGATTTGTAAGCTAATGTTTACATTGCAACAGTGGGACAATTTAATGGCGTCATTTCTAGAGGAAAGCTTTATGTTCAATAAATAAATGAGAATTATCACGAGAGATTGTTCCAACAAAATAATTATCATTTTTAACGTATTATATGTTAGAAACAAATACAGGCAATGTTTTCTCGTAGTAATGTTAATATATTACTTGAGGCAACACAATGTCATGTATTTACGCTTCAATTCTTATATATTATTATTATCACGCCTGTAGTATTCTTACCACACTGGATTATAACAAAATTAATAATTAGCTTACTTTGATAGAGTGTTACTTTAAAGATGTAAAATGTTTATTTACGTTCAGTGAATATTATCTTATATAAAACAATATAATTATCAGTTATCAGTTTAGTGCTATATTTGAAGACAGAATTTAGTAAACGTAATTATATATAATTCATGGGTATCAAAGAGTTGAATGTACTATGATAGTAAGGGTGTGTATACATTGACATTGCATGACAACACCAAAATATTTATATATATGTTAGTTGACATAGTCATTAAAGATAAAAGTTGTATGAAATCCCTTGATAGAAATAGTTGACATATACAATCAATCAAAAATTGCCACAATATAGAGAAATTAAAGAAAAGAATTCCCCTGGACAGACGACATATTGGAAGATGTCAACAAACTATGTATTTATAGTTGTTGATTTTATATTTTGATTCTATAAATCAATATTGTAAACATATCAGATTTTTGTAATTTTAATTTTGGACTTATTTGTTTATGGGGGAAACACGTTAGTCTGCAATACTGTGTTACAGTTTCATAGTAATTATTCTCATAAAATAACTGGTCAGTACGTGTAGCTCAGTATATAAGTGTGCAGATATTGTTTATAGCTAATAATGGAGTATTTCTAAATATATTCACTGTTCCCAGTATTTGAAAGTTTGACTCGTCTTTTGTTTGACTGACACACCAAGTTAAAAATTCACTTATAGGGTTTGCCATTGCCATGTTGATTATAAGTTAAAAAACGAAATCTGCTTGAAAAAGTTAATGTTTATAAAAACGTTGTAGTGTTTAAAATGTCCGGAAAATACGTATACTACTATGTACAATTATATTTACAGCAAAAAATACTAAAAAGGTGCAAGAACATCTTATTACAGAAAATTTGATGTGATATTTATGGAATTATACGATATTAAATGAAAACAACTTTGTAATTGGGTTGAAGATGAAGGGTTAATCAAATGACGTGGGCACACGTATACCATGCCGTCACTATAAACATTTTATTGAACGCATATTTCTATATTACATATTCAATGGCGTTGTTCAAAAAGATAAATAATAACAATAATAAATACGTATAAACCCTCCACCATAAATATATACATTTTCATAAATAAAATAAAATACATCACACATGATGTTATAGTGTGTATGTGTATTTTGTGTTTTTACTGGGTTTTTTTAATTAAGTTTTTTTATATTTCAAGTTTATTGGACCTACATTATTCACAGTTCATGATTCTACTTATTTTTACATTTGTTTTAATTTATGTGATTACGCAAGTTGGTGTCCTTAACCGTATAACATGATGCTACTGTTAACCGGACTTGTCCTGAGCAGTGTAACATAACGCCACTGTTAACCAGACATTTCCCTAAAGTTGTCGAAACATCACCTTTAAATGGCTCTTAACACATTCCCAAAGGTGTCGAAACGTCACCTTAAAAGGGACCCTTTATTTTAAGCAGTAGTGCAGTTATATAAAACAAGGAATGCAATGACAGAGAGCGAAGCAATCCTAATAAATAAATCACTTGATATGTTTACGTTTGTATGTTAAGGCATTAACTATCCATGTTAATTTTAGAATAGTTTTTAGAAAATAGAGAAATAGTGAGTGTTCAATCGTTTTTTTATTACATCCAAAGTAGGTGATAATTTGACATCATCTGGTAGATTATTCCATAGCCCACTTTACTAAAGCTTCTGTCACTGAATGGTTTTTTCTTAGCGGTACCACAAAATTCAGGTCTTTGGATTTTGACGATCTGAGACCAGATCTTCTTTGCGCAGGCTTTTGGTGAATTTCAGTCAAATATTACAGTAAAACAGTTGTACATGAAAGTACATATTTTAAAGTTGATTCATGTTTTGACTGGTAGCCAGTGCAGTGAGTACAAAGCATCTTTGAACCTTCTTATTTTTTTAGCCTTAATACTAGCAAGGCACACATATTTTGAATTCGCTGAAATTTGCATAGATCACATTTATGTAACGTTATGAAAGCAAGCACTGCGTTGATGAAGATTTCTAATGTAGAAAATTTGTAAAATAACTTATTTAAATTGAAACTAATATTAGAGACTAGTTTAGATAATGTTCTCATGTCTAAGACACGGTACAATGTTTTAAATATTAAAGTTTTATGAGTTATTATACCAATCTTTAAAGATAAATAAATAAATACGGTGTTTAATCATTGTCTCCTAGGTTTTATCCTGGTTGGTTTGGTTTTATCGTAAACAAAGACAACACTAAGGACGATATACAAGAAATGGTCAGAGTATAATAGTTGATACAAGTCAGTGTTTATATAATAGAGATCTTTGATAACTTTGTCTAATCCTGTTTGTCTGATGTATTAATTAGATCTAACAAGTTAAAATAATATAAACTATTAAACAATAGATCAAACAAACATTACACTTGCTTAATATTCACTCCTTAATAAACTGTAGAATATTGTTTATCTTTAATGTGTTTTGTAATTTCTTGATACTGACCAGTGTCAGTGATATATCGATATAAAACACAACACGATAGTAGTACAACTTGTAATGAGAGGATGATGACTGTCCTTGTATCATGTATTAAACATGAACATATAATGATATATAACAAACAAAACACCAAGTAATTACATCATGGTGATAGCTTACACTTACTTTACAGAAAGACAGAAATGTTTTAGGAAACATATAACATCTACGATACAACAACATACACTTACTTCTAGTGTGCATAGATGCTTTCCTTAGAATGCCTTCATAATCATTGCTATCAGAAAAACGTTCATTAAAGTTTTGTGCCCAAGGTCTTTTACTATAAAGATTTCTAAGTTGACCAAATATAGCTTCTATATGAAAGAAACAACTAGATCTTCCATCACCTGGTCGTCCTATATTATCATGATACATAAATCCTATCTCTGTCCAGTTGTAAATGTCAAATATATGTAGAAATAAATCTGCCTTGTTAGAATACGCTCCAAATATTCTAGTTAATAAACGATATTCTGTTTTGTTACCAAATGCTGTTGCAATAGCGCCAGCTGTTAGAAATGGTGTATTCCACACTCCAGCAAATCTTGCAACTGGAGCTACAGCATAGTTACATACAGGACCAAAGAATACATCTACTTTATGATATATATGAAAGTCTACAGCAGTCAGTGGACCAGTTGTATCTGAACATTCAGAATCACCAACTAATACAGTGATATTACATCCTGGTAGTAGCTGATTCTTCGTTACACTTTCTATACCGTAATATATAGCTGGTAATACACGTTGTAAACTAAAGTCACGTGATCCATCTTCTGGTAATATAACACCTAGTTTTACATCTAAACATTCTATATTACATAGTGTTAGTAACAATAGTACAAGTTTTATAACATCCATAGTTTATATAGTGTTAGAATATCTTCTATAACAACAAGTAAACACACTGATGTTGTTTAATATCAACCACACTGATTCACTCTCTCTCTCTCTCTAAGATACACACACTATGATGTCAGTACAATCATAAATGATATTATATGAACATATTGAACAATACAAACTATGAAATATTTTTAAACTGTTACATAATCATTCAAAATTTAATCCATCAAATCTAAACAATATCTGTATAAGACTGATTGCACACGAATTCAACAACAATTCTTCATATGGTAAAATCCTTTCATATAAATATAACATTGATATCTCATTTATTACTTACATTCATAGTTATATTATGATATTTTTATTTTTCCAAATTCATATTTCTAGTATAAAATGCTGATACAAGCAGTTTTAGTTCCTTCTATTTGACAACAGCAACAAATATAGAAACAATGTGATTGTATTGTCACATAGTAAGTATACACTAAAACACAACTGATATAACACTCCTATAAGTTCACAAATCATAATATAATCACTTGAGATCCCAGTACAATCATATTGTACAACAACGATATCATGTGAAATATTTAAATATTACTGTTTTATTGTAATATGTCCAAGTTCTGTAAACTATTAACAAAATGTGAACACTAATATTTTATCAACATTATCAGATTCCAGATAACATTAAAACTACTCTATGATAGTTGACCAGTGAGAACAATATTCAAGTGAAGAGATTTTTCTCTACAACAATGTGAACTCTATGAGACTATGAAGCATATAACAGTAAGAATCAATGTATGGTTAACTTCTTGTATCTTAGATCTCAACATTCTACATATAACAATACTTGTAGTGACAATACTAATATAGAAATCATGTTTACTCTCAACTATAACTATATATATATATATATATATATATATATATATATATATATATATATATATATATAACATTATTACAATAACAAATATATAGATAGGAATTATATCATATCAATATCAAGATATATATTAGTTTTAGTATGTGTTAGCTCGTTCAGTCAAATATATAATGTTGAAAACTGTTTTTTTATCAGAGTGAAAATGTGTAAATTAAACTTGCAATGTACAGGCATATTAGTAAGTTATTTTAAATGTTATTGTTATAATGAGATATTATGATAATATAAGAGTGTAACATTAAGGAATAAATAGAAGATATTCGTCAACTTTGTTGTAAGATAATTATTTTCACCGATTGAAATCAGAAAACAATAATTACAAATTCTTTTTTTGTAAAATATAAAAGGGACACAATTCCCGAAAATTAAATCCATAGCAACGTCCCTTCATAGCTCAGTAGATGAAGTATTAATGAATAAGCATACCTACTTTCATTTAAATATCTTTATATAGTACTGGAAATATTTTAATTTGAACAAATTTTAACATTAAAGTTTAGAAGCGTAACTCAAAAATAAGTCATCAAGAGTCACGTCCCATTGTAGTTTTATAGATGTAGTACCAATAAATAAGCATACAACATTTCATTAAAATATCTTGATGAGTATTGAAAATATTTCACTTTAAAGTACTTTAACCTTAATTAAAAAGTTGAAAAGGGGCACAACTTCAAAGATAATTCACCAAGAGTTGTGTCTTTTTAAAGTCATAAAGATGTAGTACTGATAAATAAGCATACTTACTTTCAATTAAATATCTTTTTCAGTACTAAATACATTGTATGTTCAGTTTGAACAAAGTTTAACCTTAAATATTGAAGTATAAAAGGGAATAACTCTGAAAGACATTCATCCAGAGTTATGTCCCTTTTAAGTCCAACTGACGAAGAACTGACAAACAAGCAAACAAACTTACAATCAAATACAATTATAAGTACTAAATATATACCATTTCAACAATTTAATCAAAAACGTTAAAGTATGAAGTGGCATAACTAAAAACAAATAATCTGCATTTACGTCCCTTAATAGTCGCATAAATATAGTACCGACAAATGTTTTTGATTTTGTTGGGTTTAACGCCGTAGCAACACATATGTATAGGTTATGTTAGGTCAGTCAACCTACTCACTCCTCCTGGAAAGGCTAAATCTCTGGATTCAGCTGTTAACCAACTACATACTCTCGTCAGTGACTGACAACTTCCCTATTTTGCTTTTTTTTATAAAAGGGCAATAATAGTTTTCCCCTTTTACATGGATGACTTATTTCCCTTGAATAAGTAAACTAATTTTCAATAAAATATCTTGGATAGTGTTTAAAATATAAAAGTTTTTAAAAAATTAATCCCAAAACCAATCCAACGCCGACACAAATGCCGACGCAAACATGATAGCATAAGCTCTCAATTTTTTGCGAAAAGTCAAGCTTAAGTTCACGAATATTTTCTATATATTTGCACTACAATGAAAAAGAAAAATTTATATTTTCATTGTATATTTTCATCAAATAACACCACGTTTAACCGTAAAGCATAAAAGAAATACATTTACAACATTTGTCATTATATCTAACATCACATATTTCTTTCAATCATCTTACATACGTACGTAATTGATTACCATTGATTTAGGTGAAATGATAGTCTTCATATATACCGTGTAAGATTTACTAATATTACAAGTATAACATACTTGATATAATATTTACTGTAAATTAAACATGTAAATAAATTAAAGAAGTTACATAGCTGAGGAACTTTTGAAATGTAAAGAAATCACAAAATATGGAATAGTTAATTGGTAAAAAAATCCAACTGTATAATTTGGTAAAATCTGCATTTCAATAAAATCTAGGCAATGAACTTGACATTGGCATGTAATAAATTGAGATGAAAGAAGAATCTTTTTAATCTAGTTTGTGGTTTGGTTTTCATTTAAGAATTTCTAAGAGTTTGTTCCAAATACATTTAATGAAACATCTCGTCTGAATAAAAAAAGTTGTTTATTAGATTAAATATTTGTATTTACAGATAATAATACAGCCAATAGAAGTAACAAGTATCGATTTATGATATGAAATAATATTATATACATATGGGTCATGTTACTCTCTAAATTTAGACTATTTAACATTGTCAATAAAGACTTTGAATGCAGACGATGACCTCCGGTAGTGACTATCCTTAACTTTTTTATTCTCATGAAGGAAAAATAATATACAAAAACATGCATTCAATCATAAATAATGAATGACGTCATGTGGTAAGAATTTAAAACTCTCAACTCTTTAACATTCTCATAGGACTATGTATTATTTAAGTTTAAAATAGAGAAAATATTTTAATGTAAAAATAGTTTAAGATTTGGTATACTTGATACAACAATAAAATTACAAATGAAAAATTCTTATTTGACAACCTTTGTATAATTATGACAAAGTAACAATATATCGGAGTATGTTGTAGTAATCAAGACAGTTCAATATTATCATACAATTCTATACACTTCTTGTTAACTTAATGTTACTTTATTACTTGTTATTATTCTAGGTGAAATAAACCTACTTCTGGCTCGATTACTAAACTAAGTGAAAGAGCAAATAACATGATTAACTGAGAAAATCTCGACCAAAGTCTCGTACAAACGAGATTTCTATTGCTATTTAGTACAATCTTCTGAGACTAATAGAGTATAACTTCTCTTCAGTATTCTGTTCTGTGATTCTTAAATCATGTTAAATTTGGTCGACATTTTTTGCTAGAGGTTGTATTAAATTCATCAGGGATATATGTGACGTCATGATATTGTCACATATTGTTATGGGTTATATATATAATAGACAAATGTTCTAAAGGATACAAGATGTCAGAACACAGCTTCCGGTTATCATTTTTTTATCTTTGAGGAAAGATTTGACTTCATTTTAACAAACCAAATTGCCTGTCTGATCAATTTAATTAATAATTTATAGTTGATATAGGCATTCAAATATATTGTTGACAGTATAATATAATGAAATATATATTTTTAACATATCAATCTATAGTGTCTATGTGATACATTGGTATCTTCATCAAAGTATTCAGTAAACATTTGATCTACAACAATATATTTTATCAGTGATATATAACATACATATAGGATAAGTTATTGTTCATTTATCAATATGTTATATAACATACATATAGGATAAGTTATTGTTCATTTATCAATATGTTATATAACATACATATACGATAAGTTATTGTTCATTTATCAATATGTTATATAACATACATATAGGATAAGGTATTGTTCATTTATCAATATATAACATATGTATAGGATAAGTTATTGTTCATTTATCAATATATAACATATATATAGGATAAGGTATTGTTCATTTATCAATATATAACATATGTATAGGATAAGGTATTGTTCATTTATCAATATATAACATATATATAGGATAAGGTATTGTTCATTTATCAATATATAACATATGTATAGGATAAGTTATTGTTCACTTATCAATATGTTATATAACATACATATAGGATAAGTTATTGTTCATTTATCAATATGTTATATAACATATATATAGGATAAGTTATTGTTCATTTATCAATATGTTATATAACATACATATAGGATAAGTTATTGTTCATTTATCAATATGTTATATAACATACATATAGGATAAGTTATTGTTCATTTATCAATATGTTATATAACATACATATACGATAAGTTATTGTTCATTTATCAATATGTTATATATATCATCACATTGTTTCATTATATCATAAACTCAGATCTACTTACTACAATATATTACACATAGTCTAGATAACTGATAGAATCAAGACAATATATAATATTCTAAAATAAATCATGATGACAATTTGACAGCAAGAATGAACATATTAGAATAGTTTCTTTTACATATCGTGTGTTTGTGTATTTGTGGTTTATTTCTAACTTTCAACCAGACTTTAATTATAAAGCTTATATCTCATTATCATTATAAAAATACAGATTTTTATAATATTTTTAAAACAATTATACATATGTAGCCAGACAATATAGCTTTTCATACAACCAATGTTTTTGTTTTAATGTAAAAATTAAATGTACATATGTTGAACAATATTATTGTAGGAAGCATATTTCACATTATATAAAGCTGTAGTGTAATCCATATTGAAGTTATCCCAATGAACAAAATAATAATAAAGACTTTAATTAACGAGTCTACACATTTTGATAAATCCAATCTTCGATGTGGACCTCTGAATATGAATTATATAACATGTATATCCAAACTTTTACAGATAACTTAATTAAAAGAAACCATATCAGTATATCTAGTTGTGAATATTGTTATCATGCAATATAATGTTATAGAAAACATACACTATTACAAAACGTCTAAATTGATGAAGACTTCTACATTTTTAATAGCATTTTCCGGCTATGTTAGCGATGAAGTATGTTGAAATCAGAGACGATATACTGAGAAAATAATAATCTGATAGTTTGACTACAGTCATACTGAGTCATCTTAATCTTTAGTTTCTTCAGTACGATACACTTAAACATTGTTATAACAACTAAATGATGAAATCTAACTTTGTAAATATATTATATATTGTTGGTAAGACCATCATTGCTTAGTGACGTATGTATAATTCAAAATAAAACAATCTGTTTGACTGATATTGACCCAAATTATTTTATAGTTTGCGATCGTTATACAACGTTTTTAAGTAAAGTGCGTAATTATCATTTCTGTTGTTACCTTTTCTATTTCATAGGTCATTTTTATAATGGATTTCTGTTGAGCATAAGCTTCGCCATGTCTTGTTTGCTTTATGTGCGGTAAGTCATTGTTTGATCACTTTCTGTGGAGAACGTGTATCAGTGTGTTTCGTCATTTGTTTTTGTGCTTCTTTGTAGTATAAATTATTTGTTGTGAGAATTTGTGCACAACGTCATAAAATGTTTGTGTCATTCTAAGAAAGATTTGTTTTGACAAATGTGTGTATTTCTTCTTTTGTCTTTGATCCTATGTGTGATATACGTCATATGTTTGACAAATTTCTGTGTAGTACCCTGACTTTCTGTGTAGTACGTCATTTTATAGGTGATGACATTTTTCGTCCAAGCTAAGACTTTTCAATTTGTAAATAAATGTAGCTATCAGATGAAAAATGGTGTGCTATTTGTGTATTTGACGTTTGATATTATTATATCTTGTATTTAACATCGCAACTTTATTTAAAGGTAATGTAGTGATTAAATGTATTTTTGTTCTGTGTATATTTGTAGATATATTTTCTTTATCTGACAACAGTCAAATATATCAAACAAATCATCATATATATTTCAAGTAATGAGATAATTTTATACCGGAAGTATGATTGTCTTGTTATATAAGTATCATAAATAGACATATATTAATATACATGTAATATTCCACTGTCTAAAACTTAATTTATATGATAACATTAAAACTTATAACATGAGTTTTGTGACATTTAATACACTTAACTTGATACGTATATGTTTATATTTTATTTAAATAAAGGTAATGTCACCAGAGTCTTGTAGATATATTGTTGTTACTATGATATATTATAAAAAACCTATAATAATCAATATTTTATTAAATAATTAAGTTTTTATCTCGACTGTTGTACATGTAATATATTTATTTAACAATATTTTTGTTACATTCTATGTTAACTCTGAGACTATTCAACTTTTACATATTGCAATGAAAACCAACAGAATCGTATATAACCATTAACCATATTGACATAGTGAAATTATGTTAATAGCTGAAATATTCTTATAAATAGATGTCAACTTAAATTATGCATTTTTTATAGAATAAGTTATAAATATTTATATATAACTATTTGATATGGTTAAGTATTTGTTAACAATGAATGAATAGAACTACAGACATGAAAGGTTAGACAACAGAATATTAACATTCATAATATTTATTATTTTAATCATTTCCTAGTTACTATGACAACAAGATATATAAGATGTTATTTATCTAACCATTATATTATATAATGTACATGTTCCATTGTAAATATATGTATCATATAAAACATTAAATTGTTTAAGTTGTGTTTTCATGTCTTTATATTTAGAATTAATGATCAACTCATTATTGTTTATGTTACATAGGATAGAAGTACGTTTTATATTTCTAACATGAAACTAATTTAAACTTTATTTTATGTGAACACCATGGTAACAATAATTCTTTATTGACCGAACTACTATTATATATATAGAAAACGTTAAAATTGTTAAAATTAATGTCTACAAACATACAAAGTTCATTGTAGTGAAACATTTATTGAAGATAAAACACTTAAGATATACATATAAATAACAATAGCAGCATACTCTAAATGTATTTTATCAATGAAATGGCTTGATAATGTGGTAATATAAACAAATATTTTACATATAACTGTCTAATAAAACATTGGCACGAGCTGTGATGCGCGTATGATTAAATCACGAGTGCTTTAATTAGCGCATCAAACGAGTGCCTATGTTCGATTCTAACATCGCAAAATACATCCCTAGAAAAGATATATTTTTAGAACTATTTTTAACCGTGAGAAACGCCATGCTGTTGAAATCCATCCCGTATGCAAGTGCCGAAAATAGCATTTATTTACACAATTCTCATAGATAGATGTTTCTAATTCCAAACAAAAAATACTAAAATCTTAATTAAAAATAGAATCCAAAAACTAAAAACGAATTGTCATAATTTTATTTGTGAGTTTAACATCATTCTACAAAATAAGCGCCGTGAAATAAACAAAACATTCGACCTTGCCTTTAGTGTGTGACATTTTATATACACATGATGATGTAGCAAAATTTAAAGTTCAATGTTTTCGACGGAATATTGCAAACACAGCTTGGATGTTAACTGAATATTAGTGTGTTATCAGACAATTTAATTGAGACTTTATCGAAAAGGTTGGATATAAATTGGATTTATGAACGCGTGTCAAGGAAGAATGGATTTTCAGAAAATCAGCGCTGCTCGTATCAACTTGGATAATTATGAAACTTGAAAGATTATACGTAGCCAGTTCCATTATATTATGCTATGGACAGTTTTGGCTTTAATTAAAAAGTCAAACTTTGTATTTTTGTATAATGGCTGGCATGATCGTCGGATGAAGGACAAAATGAAATGAGACAGCGGAACTTGGAATTGCTGGGACTTAAAACGTCTTGAAGTAGATCTTTTTATGCTAGAATCGTTTTAAACGATTTTCCTTCAAGTAATAAGATAAATACATGTTTTACATTTACTGGCATGTTTATTACGGTCATCCAAGGACCTGGGGCCACTTTCACGAAACAACTTAATTTTTGTTGCTTAAGTCGAGTTTTTATCTTATCACTGTTGCACAAAATAACTTAAGTCGATTTTGAAACATAAACTTAAGACAAAACTTAAGTCACCTCGGGAGGTGACTTAAGTGAAAAATATGTGACTTATGTCAGAAATTTCAATATGGCTGCGCCCAATGTTTTAA
This sequence comes from Mactra quadrangularis, assembly GCA_025267735.1. NCBI lineage: Eukaryota > Metazoa > Mollusca > Bivalvia > Venerida > Mactridae > Mactra > Mactra quadrangularis. Next base: position 28,526,568 of record CM046295.1, on the reverse strand, counting down.
TTCGAAGATGTCATTTGAGTAGGCCGCGAATATTTAGAATATATTTAACCCATTAGAAGTGTTTGAAGACCAATACTTAATAAATATGTATAGGTTATCTAGACTAGCAAGTTACTGCAAGGCCATTTAGTGCGACCTACAAGCAAGTCACAAAATTGCATGACTCATAGAATAAATGGCATTCAAATTCATATATGTACCCCTATTTCTATGAAGAGGCGAACAAATAAAATGCGTGTGAAGACGATTAAAGCTATCTGACAACAAAGAGGTTTGAATGCAAAATAAAAGCAAACAAATTAAATTATGTATCAGTGAATTTTAAAAAGCAATGGAATGCAGAATTTAGACAAGAAAAATATTGATTTACCTTTTCAGTGATAGCCTCACAAATCCAGATATTTGGCTGCCTTCTAATTAGTCATGAAAGCTTTGCCTACAGTGTGTTTTTGTTTTGTTTTTCAAACTCTACACAGATTACATCAATTTTTTTGCTTTACTTTGGTTCCCTGCTTGTACAAGGATAACACGAGGACATCGTGTATTGATATTTAATGTGTTTGTGTGAATTGTATATAAGTCATTGCTAAAAGATTGTACATGTATTACATCATACCATTGACGATTTACACATAACCGGTAAAATTGACAGATTTAACAGCGTAGCTATTAAACATTGATACAGTCAAAACTTAAGACCAGACTTAAGTCAGGAACAGATAAGATTGTCTTAAGTATTTTCGAGAAACTCACTTAGTAAAAACTTAAGTTCACCACAACTTTTAACTTAAGTCCAAGCTTAAGTCATGACTTATGAAAAAACTTAAGATTTTTTGTGAAAGTGGCCCCAGGTATAGTCAATCCATTCAGTCATCCAAACTCGGGCACTATTTTCGGCTATGCTTATTGTGAGGAGTGAGGAGTAAATTTATAACAACCGTCACGAGCTATATTTTTGTTGTATAATAAAGCATAGATGACGTCACATTAAATAAAGAGTGAGAGCGCATATGCCTATGTTAGAATTTATAACAACATGAATTAACAAGGATAATTTATATACGTATATACATACAAGTTGTAAACGCATAAATATACTTGAAATGTGTGTTCTATATATGATAAAATATTTTAAATTCAGTTCTCTAACTAACAATTATCATTGTATTACACAACACAAAAATAAATCAACATATGTATACAAGAAACCATATACAATCTATATCTCGACTTTACAGAATATATTTGTAGTAAAAATTCACATTTTTCGAGGAGAACATGATCTTATAATGTAAATGATCTTCAGTAGGAACAATTTGTAGACTTGTAATATCACATGACGCTACAATGACATTTCTTTAATCTAGTATTAACTCTAACTAGTCTTAAAAATACCAATTATTGAAGGAAATCAGGAGAAATAGAGAACAAATTTGATAAAACATTAACCTAGTGAGGTCATAGTATGACAATCTTTTATAGTACATGTATATAGTGTAAAAATATTTCTGTTGGGTTTAACGCCGTAGCAACACATTGTATAGGTTAAGTTGGTCAGTCCCCCTACTCACTGTTCCTGGAAAGGCTAAATCTCTGGAACCCTACTAGGCGCATACTTCCGTCAGTGACTGACTACTGCCCTACATTATTTAGAACCAGTGGTAGGAGGGAGATTGATCGTAGAAATAATTTCACGACCAATCTTTACGAAAGTATGCCCTGTCGCTGAATCGAACCTACGACCCCTCGATCAGTAGACTTGTGCACTATCGTCTGAGCTAGCCATATAAACTTTTTATATGATAGATAATTAGATAACTATAAATATGTTATAAAATGTGCCAAATTAACTGCACAATACTGCAAAACCTGTTTAATAAAACTGAAAACAGGGCCGAAATATGTTGTTAATAAAACAGGCCTAAATTACTACATGTTATTATTCTTCGGGGCAGTCATATTGGCAAAATTTATTGATTTTGATTGTTTTATTGTTATTTTGTTTCGTGTCATGATACCTAAAACAAATCGTAATTATAAAATATAAAATTTTTAATATCAAATGTATAATGGTTGATACTTTATTAAAGAACAATTTAGACTGATAGATATTGGTCACTGTTTTACGGAGATTGGTTTTATGTTCTCATGTAAGTTCATGTAACTTTTCTACAAGAATGAATTCACGGGATAAAAAACGAATATTATACATTTGTTATACAAATATTCTGTTTTATGAGTTTGTGTATTTTGTAAGAGGTAAATTATGTTATACATGATACTTCATTTCTCTTCTGAGATCTCATAAATTTGTTTTATATTTTCATTTTGGTCGAATAATAAAACAGATGAATATGTTTATGATATTCAAACACGTAATGTTCACCAATAAGGAAGTCTGTGCATTGTGACATAGGTAAACATTTTGTTGTTTTTATCGTTCTTAAACAATACATTAAAATACAGTATATTCAAGTATATATAGATGAACGTTCTAATCATATATCTGCAACATATTTATTTATATCATATGTCTGTATACATTAAAGTAGGAGAACTGTCTGTGTAGATAAAATACACACAAACATTTGATATGATAAAATATAGCATGCTGAATATAGACTAGAATTGTCTAGATTTGTAATTAGACTTTATACAGTGATATTATATATTGTAAGTCTTTATATATTGTATATATGTAGTATCTTCTAGATTTGTAAGTAGACTTTATACAGTGATATTATATATTGTAAGTCTTTATATATTGTATATATGTAGTATCTTCTAGATTTGTAATTAGACTTTATACAGTGATATTATATATTGTAAGTCTTTATATATTGTATATATGTAGTATCTTCTAGATTTGTAATTAGACTTTATACAGTGATATTATATATATTGTCTTTATATATTGTATATATGTAGTATCTTCTAGATTTGTAATTAGACTTTATACAGTGATATTATATATATTGTCTTTATATATTGTATATATGTAGTATCTTCTAGATTTGTAATTAGACTTTATACAGTGATATTATATATATTGTCTTTATATATTGTATATATGTAGTATCTTCTAGATTTGTAATTAGACTTTATACAGTGATATTATATATATTGTCTTTATATATTGTATATATGTAGTATCTTCTAGATTTGTAAGTAGACTTTATACAGTGATATTATATATTGTCTTTATATATTGTATATATGTAGTATCTTCTAGATTTGTAAGTAGACTTTATACAGTGATATTATATATTATAAGTCTTTATATATTGTATATATGTAGTATCTTCTAGATTTGTAATTAGACTTTATACAGTGATATTATATATTGAAAGTCTTTATATATTGTATATATGTAGTATCTTCTAGATTTGTAAGTAGACTTTATACAGTGATATTATATATTATAAGTCTTTATATATTGTATATATGTAGTATCTTCTAGATTTGTAAGTAGACTTTATACAGTGATATTATATATTATAAGTCTTTATATATTGTATATATGTAGTATCTTCTAGATTTGTAATTAGACTTTATACAGTGATATTATATATATTGTCTTTATATATTGTATATATGTAGTATCTTCTAGATTTGTAAGTAGACTTTATACAGTGATATTATATATATTGTCTTTATATATTGTATATATGTAGTATCTTCTAGATTTGTAAGTAGACTTTATACAGTGATATTATATATTATAAGTCTTTATATATTGTATATATGTAGTATCTTCTAGATTGTATGACTCTTATAAGATAATTGAATATAAAATAAACTTCATATAAAAAAATTTTCTGACTAAATTTCTAAATGTGTTTATATAACCAGATTAGTAGTGTATACAGAGTTATAATAGATACGTAGACTGTGTAAATAATTTAATTAAGATTTAGAAGAAAACTATGTGTTAAATCATTCAAAGACTATACAATTTTACAATTTATCGTTACAATTTTAAGTAACATTTGTGAACATTAACAATGTCATTAGTTTTCGCGATGTATCATATACAATTTTTATTTTACCACAATATATGTACATTAACTAAATATGTGTAAGTCTTACAAAATGTGTACATGTCAATCATGTTGGTGTATTTTATCCATACAAACAAACAACGTATTTACTAACTGGAGACATAGCGATAGTTTCTTCAAAATATGTTTTATTCTTTTTGCTCGTGCTATTTGAAACAAAAATCAATTTTACCATCCTTGCTGATAACAGGAAAAAATGTGTAAACTTGTTTTTTGTTTGCCTTTATACAAGAAGGTTAGAAAGAATTTATTTTTTCATGATATGTTTGAGACTTGTAAGAAGTTGATACCAGAGAAGAAATCAATTGAAACCTTATATAAAGTAGATAGGTTAGATAGTAAATTAAAATATATTGATTTGTTACTATAAATAGAACATATTACAATATACAAAATAACTTGATACATCAAAATATTCTCATAAACTAACAGTCATAGTAATATGATATAAAGTTTGAAATATGTCAAGTAACAATCTAAGTATAATTAGAATACTAAACACTCACTTGTTTCCTGCCTCAAGTAAATTTAATGGCTTTCATCTAAGGGTGGGTTGATGCTGTAATGTAATGCTACAGGGCAAGTATGCCTTAAGTTGATATCGGCATTTTATCCCTGAAAGTTCAAGTGTGCCAATATCTTCCTTAAGACATACTTGTCCTGTGTAATGGCCTATAAATATACAATATTTTTATCAAATTAACATGTGAGCTGAGAATACATTTTTTTACAAGTGGCGTAGCCACAAGTTTAAATATAATATCCTTTGCTCAGTAGTAAAATAAAAATCAATCTTACACCGAAATAAACAAATGTTCAGTATATAATATCTATATGCTTCAAATTCGCGTTAGTTCTTGTTTAGTCTAAGATTATCTGCCCTCAATGGTGCCTTTGAAAGATGTAGTCAGACAAAACGGTGCATCCAAAAAATGAAAACAACAAATTTATTTTGATTGTTTCAGAACAGTGTAACGTAGATTTTTATTTCACCGGTAAATCCCGATATTCCACAGAAAAGCATATAATAATATTGTATACCTATAGGTCAAGCAACTCTCTATATTTAGGCTAGTAAATATTGTCAATAAATACTTTGGATGCATATGATGACCTCCGATATTGAATCGCCTAAACTGTTTTCTGTTTCCTCTCACGAAGGAAAATTAATATATACAAGAAATGTCTTTAAAAAACAAACGGCGTTGAATTAGGAAACAAGCATGATATGACAAAGTGACTTAACAAAATATCTGCATCACATGCATTTAATTATTGCATTTCACGGAAAGTTTGTTTCAGTTAGCGATTCAGAAGATTATTTACTGTAGCTCATTTGGGATAACACGAGACATTGTTTTCATAAAAGTTCGATTAGATTTGTCTTTATTAGCCTAAATGACCTAAAGTACCAACATTACATATCCGTTTTTCCTTTGATATTCCCCCAAAAGGAATGGCACAGCATCGTTGTCTAATATCTTTTTCCATTAGATTGAGTGTAGTCTGTATAGACAGCAATACTGTTAACACAGAATTTTAATTGAAAGTCTACTTCATTAGTTCGTACTCAAAATAAAGTACGCATTATAAAGACAAACACAAAAGCACTGCTTTAATTAAATTTAAAATAGGTTAGGAATAAATACTAAATAATTGTGATGAATAAAACATACTACAATTTTAAACAGGTTCAAAATACTTGAAACTTTACAAAAACTTTTTTATCAAAGGGAGATAATTTGTATGCTCATGTATACTGATTTATAAAGAAATTGCTCCAACGCGATGTTGCTTACGAAGGGGAAACTACTTTCAACAACACATGTTTATAAAATCTATCAATTAAATATCCAATGTTTTCAATAAAATAACCTTGGTGGTGCATTTCTTCTTTTGTAACGCTTCTGAAACACGGGGGGGTCTCCTACGTTGCCACAGAAATTTGCAATTGTCCTATAGAATAAGATTTTATAAGTAGACATTGGGTATTCCGAAAGCCAGCTTAGTCAGCTGCGCCGAAAAAAACATGCATTCAATAAAACATATTGAATGACGTCATGTGGTGAGAATTTAAAACTCTCAACTCTTTAACATTCTCATAGGACTGTGTATTGTTTAAGTTTACATTAAGGAACGTTTAAAATAGAGAAAATATTTTAATGTAAAAAATAGTTTAAGATTTTGGTATACTTAATATAACAATAAAATTACAAATGAAAAATTCTTATTTGTCAACCTTTGTATAATTATGACAAAGTAACAATATATCAAAGTATGTTGTAGTAATCAAGACAATTCAATATTATCTTACAATTCTATACACTTCTTGTTAACTTAATGTTACTTTATTACTTGTTATTATTCTAGATGAAATAAACCTACTTCTGGCTCGATTACTAAACTAAGTGAAAGAGCAAATAACATGATTAACTGAGAAAATCTCGACCAAAGTCTCGTACAAACGAGATTTCTATTGCTATTTAGTACAATCTTCTGAGACTAATAGAGTATAAATTCTCTTCAGTATTCTGTTCTGTGATTCTTAAATCATGTTAAATTTGGTCGACATTTTTTGCTAGAGGTTGTATTAAATTCATCAGGAATATATATGACGTCATGATATTGTCACATATTGTTATGGGTTATATATATAATAGACAAATGTTCTAAAGGATACAAGATGTCAGAACACAGCTTCCGGTTATCATTTTTTTATCTTTGAGGAAAGATTTGACACTTCATTTTAACAAACCAAATTGCCTGTCTGATCAATTTAATTAATAATTTATAGTTGATATAGGCATTCAAATATATTGTTGACAATATAATATAATGAAATATATATTTCTTAACATATCAATCTATAGTGTCTATGTGATACATTGGTATCTTCATCAAAGTATTCAGTAAACATTTGATCTACAACAATATATTTTATCAGTGATATATAACATACATATAGGATAAGTTATTGTTCATTTATCAATATGTTATATAACATACATATAGGATAAGTTATTGTTCATTTATCAATATGTTATATAACATACATATAGGATAAGTTATTGTTCATTTATCAATATGTTATATAACATACATATACGATAAGTTATTGTTCATTTATCAATATGTTATATATATCATCACATTGTTTCATTATATCATAAACTCAGATCTACTTACTACAATATATTACACATAGTCTAGATAACTGATAGAATCAAGACAATATATAATATTCTAAAATAAATCATGATGACAATTTGACAGCAAGAATATACATATTAGAATAGTTTCTTTTACATATCGTGTGTTTGTGTATTTGTGGTTTATTTCTAACTTTCAACAAGACCTTAATTATAAAGCTTACATCTTATTATCATTATAAAAATACAGATTTATATAATATTTTAAAACTATTATACATATGTAGACAGACAATATAGCTTTTCATACAACCAATGTTTTTGTTTTAATGTAAAAATAAAATATACAAATGTTGAACAATATTATTGTAGGAGCAATATTTCACATTATATAAAGCTGTTAGTGTGATCCATATTGAAGTTATCCCAATGAACAAAATAATAATAAAGACTTTAATTAACGAGTCTACACATTTTGATAAATCCAATCTTCGATGTGGACCTCTGAATATGAATTATATAACATGTATATCCAAACTTTTACAGATAACTTAATTAAAAGAAACCATATCAGTGATTTAGTAGGGTATATTGTTATCATGCAATATAATGTTATAGAAAACATACAATATTACAAAACGTCTAAATTGATGAAGACTTCTACATTTTTAATAGTGTTTTCCGGCTATCTTAGCGATGAAGTGTGTTGAAATCAGAGACGATAAACTGAGAAAATAATAATCTGATAGTTTGACTACAGTCATACTGAGTCATTAGTTTCTTCAGTGCGATACACTTAAACATTGTTATAACAACTAAATGATGAAATCAATCTTTGTAAATATATTATCTCTTGTTGGTAAGACCATCATTGCTTAGTGACGTATGTATGATTCAAAATAAAACAATCTGTTTGACTGATATTGACCCAAATTATTTTATAGTTTGCGATCGTTATACAACGTTTTTAAGTAAAGTGCATAATTATCATTTCTTTTGTTACCTTTTCTATTCCATAGGTAATTGTTATAATGAATTTCTGTTGAGCATACGCTTCGCCATGTCTTGTTAGCTATATGTGCGGTAAGTCATTGTTTGATCACTTTCTGTGGAGAACGTGTATCAGTGTGTTTCGTCATTTGTTTTTGTGCTTCTTTGTAGTATAAATTATTTGTTGTGAGAATTTGTGCACAACGTCATTAAAATTTTGTGTCATTCTAAGAAAGATTTGTTTTGACAAATGTGTGTATTTCTTCTTTTGTCTTTGATCCTATGTGTGATATACGTCATATGTTTGACAAATTTCTGTGTAGTACCCTGACTTTCTGTGTAGTACGTCATTTTATAGGTGATGACATTTTTCGTCCAAGCTAAGACTTTTCAATTTGTAAATAAATGTAGCTATCAGATGAAAAATGGTGTGCTATTTGTGTATTTGACGTTTGATATTATTATATCTTGTATTTAACATCGTAACTTTATTTAAAGGTAATGTAGTGATTAAATGTATTTTTGTTCTGTGTATATTTGTAGATATATTTTCTTTATCTGACAACAGTCAAAAATATCAAACAAATCATCATATATAATTCAAGTAATGAGATAATTTTATACCGGAAGTATGATTGTCTTGTTATATAAGTATCATAAATAGACATATATTAATATACATGTAATATTCCACTGTCTAAAACTTAATTTATATGATAACATTAAAACTTATAACATGAGTTTTGTGACATTTAATACACTTAACTTGATACGTATATGTTTATATTTTATTTAAATAAAGGTAATGTCACCAGAGTCTTGTAGATATATTGTTGTTACTATGATATATTATAAAAAACCTATAATAATCAATATTTTATTAAATAATTAAATTTTTATCTCGACTGTTTTACATGTAATATATCTATTTAACAATATTTTTGTTACATTCTATGTTAACTCTGAGACTATTCAACTTTTACATATTGCAATGATGATATTTTTTTTTTTTTTTTTTTTTTTTTTTTTTGATGATGATATTTTATTTATTATAGTGACATGGTACATAACATAATACAACATAAATACAAAGAACAAACATTCCAAACATACCCAGCCTAATAAGGCTTATCTAGTCACTTAAGACCCAAAAATATGAAACATATATTAAGTTATTTTAGATTAAATATTACAGCGAGCACACATACACACACAAAGAAACAACAACAACAACAAAACACATAAAAAAAAAAAAAAAAAAAAAAAACCAACAGAATCGTATATAACCATTAACCATATTGACATAGTGAAATTATGTTAATAGCTGAAATATTCTTATAAATAGATGTCAACTTAAATTATGCATTTTTTATAGAATAAGTTATAAATATTTATATATAACTATTTGATATGGTTAAGTATTTGTTAACAATGAATGAATAGAACTACAGACATGAAAGGTTAGACAACATAATATTAACATTTATAATATTTATTATTTTAACCATCTTCTAGTTACTATGACAACAAGATATGTAAGATGTTATTTATCTAACCATTATATTATATAATGTACATGTTCCATTGTAAATATATGTATCATATAAAACATTAAATTGTTTAAGTTGTGTTTTCATGTCTTTATATTTAGAATTAATGATCAACTCGTTATTGTTAATGTTACATAGGATAGAAGTACGTTTAATATTTCTAACATGAAACTAATTTAAACTTTATTTTATGTGAACACCATGGTAACAATAATTCTTTATTGACCGAACTACTATTATATATATAGAAAACGTTCAAATTGTTGAAATTAATGTCTACAACATACAAAACATTTCATTGTAGTGAAACATTTATTGAAGATAAAACACTTAAGATATACATATAACTAACAATAGCAGCATACTCTAAATGTATTTTATCAATGAAATGGCTTGATAATGTGGTAATATAAAACAAATATTTTACATAATTATGAATTAACAAGGATAAAACATATAAACATACAAAGTTGTAAATGAATTAATATACAATATATGTGTGTTCTTTATATGATGAATTATTTTAAATTCAGTTCACTTACTAACAATTATCATTGCACAACACAAAAAAACCACAAGTCTACAAAAAAAAACAAATCTATATCTCGACTTTACAGAATATATTTGTAGTAAAAAATCACATTTTTCAAAAAGAACATGATCTTATAATGTAAATGATCTTCAGTAGGAACAATTTGTAGACTTGTAATATCACATGACGCTACAATGACATTTCTTTAATCTAGTATTAACTCTAACTAGTCTTATAAATACCAATAATTGAAGGAAATCAGGAGAAATAGAGAACAAATTTGATAAAACATTAACCTAGTGAGGTCATAGTATGACAATCTTTATATAGTACATGCATATAGTGTAAAAATATTTCTGTTGGGTTTAACGCCGTAGCAACACATTGTATAGGTTATATCAAGGCGCTCAGTCAACCTAATCACTGTTCCTAGAAAGGAACATACGCCCGTCAGTGACTGACTACTGCCCTACATGATTAAGAACAAGTGGTAGGATGTAGAATGGCCATAGAAATTATTTTATAAATTATTTCGGGCGGTTTGTAAACTTTTTATATGATAGATGATTAGATAACTATATGTTATTTGCTTGTAAAGTGCCAAATTCACTGCACTATACTGCAAAACCTGTTTAATAAAACTGAAATTTGTTAAAGGGCTAATAACACCTATTGGCCCAGGTCAAATAACAAATGTCTACGCTCTGATTTGTTGATACACATGGCCAACATAAAAAACTAGCCACTAAGTAGTTATTCAATATTTTTTTCATTAAATAAGTGATTTGATATAGGCCCTGTTATTATTCCTCGGGACAGCCATATTGGAAAAATTTATTAATTATTGATCTTTGTTATGATTGTTATATTGTTTCATGTCATGATATCTACACCAAATCATATAAAATATAAATAACAAATGTACGATGTTTGATTATTTTTTATGGATTTAGACAGGACAATTTAGACTAATAGATTTTGGTCGCTGTTTTATGTAAGATTGTTTTATGTCTCCATGTAAGATCATATAACTTTTCTACATGAATAGATTCACGGGTTAAAAACGAATATTGTACATTTGTTATACAAATATTCTGTTTTATGAGTTTGTGTATTTTGTAAGAGGTAAATTATGTCATACATGATACTTCATTTCTCTTCTGAGATCTCATAAATTTGTTTTATGGTTTATTTTGGTCGAATAATAAAACAGATGAATATTTTTACGACATTCAAACACGTAATATTCGCCAATAAGGAAGTCTGTGCATTGTGACATATGAAAACATTTTGTTGTTTTTATCGTTTTTAAACAATACAATAAAATACAGTATATTCAAGTATATATAGATGAACGTTCTAATCATATATCTGTAACATATTTATTTATATTATATGTCTGTATACATTAAAGTAGGAGAACTGTCTGTGTAGATAAAATACACACAAACATTTGATATGATAAAATATAGCATGCTGAATATAGACTAGAATTGTCTAGATTTGTAAGGAGACTTTATACAGTGATATTATATATTGTAAGTCTTTATATATTGTATATATGTAGTATCTTCTAGATTTGTAAGTAGACTTTATACAGTGATATTATATATTGTAAGTCTTTATATATTGTATATATGTAGTATCTTCTAGATTTGTAATTAGACTTTATACAGTGATATTATATATATTGTCTTTATATATTGTATATATGTAGTATCTTCTAGATTTGTAAGTAGACTTTATACAGTGATATTATATATATTGTCTTTATATATTGTATATATGTAGTATCTTCTAGATTTGTAAGTAGACTTTATACAGTGATATTATATATTGTAAGTCTTTATATATTGTATATATGTAGTATCTTCTAGATTTGTAATTAGACTTTATACAGTGATATTATATATTGTAAGTCTTTATATATTGTATATATGTAGTATCTTCTAGATTTGTAATTAGACTTTATACAGTGATATTATATATATTGTCTTTATATATTGTATATATGTAGTATCTTCTAGATTTGTAAGTAAACTTTATACAGTGATATTATATATATTGTCTTTATATATTGTATATATGTAGTATCTTCTAGATTGTATGACTCTAAGCTGATAATTAAAAATAATATAAACTTCATATAAAATATATTTCTGACTAAATTTCTAAATGTGTTTATATATCCAGGTTAGTTAGTAGTGTATACACGGTTTATATTTAATACTGTGTAAATGTGTTTATATAACCAGGTTAGTTAGTAATGTATACACGGTTTATATTTGATAATGTGTAAATGTGTTTATATAACCAGGTTAGTTAGTAGTGTATACACGTTTTATATTTGATAATGTGTAAATAATTTAATTTAGATTTAGGAGAAAATTATATTTTCACTCAAAGACAATACAAATTTACAATTTATCGTTACAATTTTAAGTAATGAATAAAAACATTTTTGAATATTAACAATGTCATTAGTTTTCGCGATGTATCAATATACAATTTTTATGATACCACAATTTATGTACATTAACTAAATTAACCTTGGTTTTGATATGGTTTGCTTTACTAAGGTGTTAATAATTTTGTTTTTTAATATATGTTGTTGTGTTTTTAAATATATTCACGCAAAAAAATAATGATATTTTTGGCTGTATCAACGTCTTCATCAAGAGCTAGTGCTAATATTTTATTTTCTGGCTTTAAACCGTGCTTATATTCAGTTAAAATTAAAAAGTTTAGAAATGTTATTTCAAAATTACGATTATCATCCCATAGATTATAAATAGAATCAGACAGATGACATGTTTTAAATTACCAAGAAACGAAAGAAATTGTCAATTTTAGAACAAACTTGAGGAAGAATTTTACTTTTTACTCGAGTGTCTATTATAGCATTACTTAAGGAGAAATCTTATTCAACGTGTGGTCTTTGACATGAATATTGTAAATGACTAAAGACATAGGTAATGTTGTTATATGCCAAATCAAGATGAATGAATGAATTAATCAATTTATTGGAAAAGACCAAACATTCTCCAATTTATAGAACTTATATCATCAACAAATCAATCCATTTTAAAAAGTAAGATACATACATTTTTAAAGTCTTGTGAGACGAAATAAATTGTATCATTTCAAATAAATATCTCCACCACTTTGGTAAATATATTTAAACATGACTTTTATGTAGTTTCTCAATATCACTCATATAATGTATACTGTTATGTAAGACATTGATGTATACTTTTTGTTTACTCCTTACACTCTTACTTACCGGGTGAAATAAATTTATACGTGTATATATATATATAGTCACATCATATGCATTTAAATTGTATTACCTTTACAATAACATTTTTGTACTTTTTTCATTACATGTATATGTATCTATAAGTATATAGTTTCTTCAAAATATGTTTTATTCTTTTTTCTCGTGCTATTTGAAACAAAAATCAATTTTACCATCCTTGCTGATAACAGGAAAAAATATGTAAACTTGTTTAGGGTTTTTTTGCCTTTTTACCATAAGGTTAGAAAGAATTTATTTTTTCATGATATGTTTGAGACTTGTAAGAAGTTGATACCAGAGAAGAAATCAATTGAAACCTTATATAAAGTAGATAGGTTAGATAGTAAATTAAAATATATTGATTTGTTACTATAAATAGAACATATTACAATATACAAAATAACTTGATACATCAAAATATTCTCATAAACTAACAGTCATAGTAATATTATATAAAGTTTGAAATATGTCAAGTAACAATCTAAGATTAATTAGAATACTAAACACTCACTTGTTTCCTGCCTCAAGTAAATTTAATGGCTTTCATCTAAGGGTCGGTTGATGCTGTGTTAAATATTCTAACAATGAACGTGACATCACTTATTATTATCACTGCCATGTGTATTTATAACAAGAATCTATAAAATTTGATAAAAACATTTTTGATAACTTATTAAAGATGATATAATATTCTACACGTTTATAATAAGTTGCTATCAAGTCATCAAAATTAATGGTGTTATATATTTATTTAAAAATGAGCTTTAAAAAAGTAATAATAAAGATTGTTTCTATGAGCATAATTTGTAATATTTTTATGTAGACAGAAATTAATGATACCTACCTATGATAGACATTAAGTTTTTAACTGTTTATACTCGTACAATCTAGAAGTATTAGAATTTATATATATATAGTATATTATATCCTGCAAGCTATTTAATATAACGTATATAAAGTCTATGTTATAAGTCTATAGTATACATATATCATATATTATACTTTATCATCTCTATTTATTTCTTATAGTTATATGACAACATGCTACAATAAACACTTTTATCTTGTCAATGATACATTGTGTTCTGGTACTATAATATATTACAATCTTAAAACTATTGTGGCTGATTTACGCCATGTCGTATTTTTGTTTCTTCGCCGCGAACATAAAAAAAATAAAGAAGACACGACAAATCCACAGTTTGTAGTATCTTCACATTTTCGTTTTTTTCTAATTTTTGCGGCGAAGGAACGAAAATACGACAGAATAGATACGACAAAACGACAAATAAAATAGTGTCGTGTTTTCGCCTTAAATCTGTCGTGTCTTCGTTTTGTTAGTTTCTTCGTATTTCCGTTTTTTCGTTTCTTCGCGTTCTGGTTTTACAAGCGCATGCGCACATCATCTACATATATGCATAAACAACAATGAAGAAATATTGCGATCACTATATAGTATCTTTTTCACTATTTCTTTATGTGTGGAAAAAAGAACCTTTTAGAACGCGAAAAAACTAAATACGAAGAAACGAAAAAACGAAGATACGACAGATGTAAGGCGAAAACACGACATATTTTATCCGTCGTATAGTTGCATTTATTTTCGTGTGTTCGCTTCTTTGCCGCAAAGATTAGAAAAAACGAAAATACGAAGATAAGACAATCGGTGAATTTGTCTGCATCCGAGACATCCCAGTTTGGAAGGCAGAGTTTTATGTATTTAACGAGGGTGGGTTAATTATCGGGCGACAGCGCCAACTAGTGAGTGTGACATTGTGAGACGATATATATACATCTAAAAAATAAAAGTGTGATAATGTGAGACAATATATATACGTCTATAAATCAAAGTGTGATAATGTGAGACGATATATATATACGTCTATAAATCAAAGTGTGACGTTGTGAGACAATATATATATACGTCTATAAATCAAAGTGTGACATTGTGAGACTATATATATATACGTCTATAAATCAAAGTGTGACATTGTGAGACAATATATATATACGTCTATAAATCAAAGTGTGACATTGTGAGACAATATATATATACGTCTATTAATCAAAGTGTGACATTGTGAGACGATATACATATATATACGTTTATAAATCAAAGTGTGACATTGTGAGACAATGTATATACGTTTATAAATGAAAGTGTGACATTGTAAGACGATATATATACGTCTATAAATCAAAGTGTGAAATTGTGAGACGATATATATACGTTTAGAAATCAAAGTGTGACATTGTGATACAATGTATATACGTCTATAAATAAAAGTGTGACATTGTGAGACGGTATATATACGTCTTTAAATCAAAGGGGGGTAAGTTACTGGCCCAGTTACAGTAAAATGAGATGACACGTTTGAACAACGCCTCTTTGTCCTAGTTAGAAATTGTTGAAGTATGAAAAGAAAAGTATTATTATCTTTTGTTACCATTGGAGCTATGTCGAGACTTTGTATCAAAAAAAGAGCTCAAAAAGACTTTGAATTATTCACGAATCGTTCTATGATTAAACCAAGTGACACAGTTATGACACAACACGACCATACATCTAGCTATGACAATGTTTGAATTTAATTGAATCATATATTCGTCTTGTAGAGATTTTCTATGATTTGATTTAGTGACTATGTTGTTTGTCAGACGTTACCATGTATATATTTGTTATAGATATTTTCATGTTTCTAATAAGCGTAGAAAATTTATACTTATATATATCAAAGATTGTTATATAATGAAACAATTGAAAGTAAAGTTTGTTAAACATTAACTGTAGCAGACATTACATAGAAAGCTGACGTCATTTAAGTTCTAATTGAGTTTTCTAAGTTATATTTATATAGAAATAAATACATAATATAATCTATAATATATAAATAACGTCCGACATGAAATGCTTCTTATAGCATTACTAGAAAATTTAGGTAAATGTTTGATTTATAAAATGATATAATAGTTAACGAACATGTAACATTTTATGTATTATAGTTTTTATTATATAACATAAACTATTTATGTCATGAAATATAGACATAGTTTTATTACAAGAAGACTGTAGGTCTGTAGTTAATACATAATCTAGTAATCATAAGAATATATGACAAATATTTTACACAAATATTTTACACAAATAGTTGTACAAGTTATCATTTCATCATTATACCTTGTTCATAATTATATGTTATGTTTTTCTTATAGACAAACTTTGACTTCAGAGTAAACATGTTATATACTGGGTTACAATTTGTACCAAACTTTTACTGATAATGGAAGACAAACTTGGTGACTAGGAGATAACGTGAAATGTTCAGAACGCGTGTATAAACATCACACTGTTATATAAATAGCAAGAAATATTCTCTTTTCTAGAAATCGTAAAATATTGAAGATAAAATGATAAAACATTATATTTTAAGACCACAAATGTTAAAACACAGTCGTAGTAAAGTCATTATATAAATAATTCAATGTAAGATTTCTAACATTAACCTTCAAGATGTTGGCAAGGAGAGTATTTTAATGATAAATATGTTGAATAATAATATTTGTAAAACACTTAAAACTATAAAACTATACACAGTAAAATACTTAGATCTAAAACAACAAAATCAACAAACAAATTTAACATGACGTTGTTTCTATGACAACAGTTTTTAAATCCTGGTAATAAAATCTTTAATTTTTGAGTTTTTTACCTAAATTGTGTAAAACAAATATTTAACTACTTCTCAAAACTATCACAAACATTGTTTGTAAAGTACAACCTCGTTGTGTGGTCTTTATGTTTTCTGTTTTAGTTACATGCATTTTTATAAATTTAATTATAATTAGTGACAATAGAAATACAAAACAAGATAGATTTCTTGTTGCAAATTAAAATTACAATGTCCTTTATTGGTGTCAGTAGAAATGTAAAATAGGATAAAAAGTAACAAAACAAGACATTGTAAGAGACAATTGAAATATTTTAGATGTATAATTTGATGTTTTTTGTTACAAGAAAACGTCTAGAATTGTTTTTGTAAAGTTGTTCATTAGTTAACATGTCGATACAATAAAAAGATATTGTCCATACGAGGAAAAGAAATCAAATCATATTATTGTCTGAGATGACAATTAATTTCCGTGAGTTAATCTAAGATATAACATTATATGACAGATACATCATTGTAGTTATCATGTATCTAGGAGAGAAAACTACAGAAATCATCTAACATTATACATATATGTATATATCATATTTTATATCATCTATCAACTGGTCTATATCAATGTTTTTATTAAATTCTAATTTAAATAAAGGAGAGCAAATCTTCATTTTAATATATTGTCTGTCAAATATATTTTAGCAATAGTTCATACAATAATAAAATCAACATGTACTAGAAGACAGTACTATCATTTTTGTACTAGTTTTTTTCAATACTTAGTTTTCCATTAGAAATCCTATTTGTTTCCATGACAATAGAGAAGTGTAAACATATTATCATATTATATTACAATTTACAGAAATATTTTTTATTTAAATAATGTTACTATGGTAACACTATCAGTTATTATACATTATAACATTAAGTTTACTACAGTTATTGCTGTATAATATAAAGTTTAGTAAAGTCATTGTTACATGACATTAACTTTACTACAGTAGGTGATAAATAATATAAAGTTTACTACAGTAGGTGATATATAATATAAAGTTTACTACAGTAATTGTTATATAATTTAAACTTTACTACAGTAATTGTTATATAATTTAAAGTTTACTACAGTAATTGTTATATAATTTAAAGTTTACTACAGTAATTGTTATATAAAACAAAGTTTACTACAGTAATTGTTATATAATTTAAACTTTACTACAGTATTTGTTATATAATTTAAAGTTTACTACAGTAATTGTTATATAATTTAAACTTTACTACAGTAATTGTTATATAATTTAAAGTTTACTACAGTAATTGTTATATAATTTAAAGTTTACTACAGTAATTGTAATATAATACAAAGTTTACTACAGTAATTGTTATATAATACAAAGTTTACTACAGTAATTGTTATATAATTTAAAGTTTACTACAGTAATTGTTATATAATTTAAAGTTTACTACAGTAATTGTTATATAATTTAAAGTTTACTACAGTAATTGTAATATAATACAAAGTTTACTACAGTAATTGTTATATAATACAAAGTTTACTACAGTAATTGTTATATAATTTAAAGTTTACTACAGTAATTGTTATATAATTTAAAGTTTACTACAGTAATTGTAATATAATACAAAGTTTACTACAGTAATTGTTATATAATTTAAAGTTTACTACAGTAATTGTTATATAATTTAAAGTTTACTACAGTAATTGTAATATAAAACAAAGTTTACTACAGTAATTGTTATATAATTTAAAGTTTACTACAGTAATTGTAATATAATACAAAGTTTACTACAGTAATTGTTATATAAAACAAAGTTTACTACAGTAATTGTTATATAATTTAAAGTTTACTACAGTAATTGTTATATAATATAATACTACAGTAATTGTTATATTTTATAATACTACAGTAATTGTTATATTATATAATACTACAGTAATTGTTATATAATATAATACTACAGTAATTGTTATATAATATAATACTACAGTAATTGTTATATTATATAATACTACAGTAATTGTTCTATAATATAATACTACAGTAATTGTTATATTATATAATACTACAGTAATTGTTCTATTATATAATACTACAGTAATTGTTATATTATATAATACTACAGTAATTGTTCTATAATATAATACTACAGTAATTGTTATATAATATAATACTACAGTAATTTGTTATATAATATAATACTACAGTAATTGTTATATAATATAATACTACAGTAATTGTTATATAATATAATACTACAGTAATTGTTATATTATATAATACTACAGTAATTTGTTATATTATATAATACTACAGTAATTTGTTATATTATATAATACTACAGTAATTGTTATATTATATAATACTACAGTAATTGTTATATAATATAATACTACAGTAATTGTTATATTATATAATACTACAGTAATTTGTTATATAATATAATACTACAGTAATTGTTCTATAATATAATACTACAGTAATTGTTATATAATATAATATTTAATGTTTATATGCACTGTATAATTGTATTATTCCTATATTTACGAGTACCTGTATGATTTCTGTATTTACAGATAAGTGAGTTGTTACATTCATTATAATTACGATTTCCTTATTGTAATATGAGTATTTTAAATGGCCAAAGGCATATGCCAATGCCGTTATTTGCCAATAAAAGATGTATGTATAGTGCGTAAATATTGACCCCGACCTGACCTTTCACATTTGCATCTTATAATTATCTACACATATCCCGACGAATGTCAGTACCACGCCTATTCTACACTTCGACAGCGATCGTAAATTATGGAAGTATGTTTGTGTGTTGAATTTTAACTCATAATCCTCACGGTCACGGTGTAATCAAGCATTAATACTACATTCGTATTCAATGTAATGAATATTCTTGCATAAAGGTCAGGTCGGGGTCAATATTTACGCACAATATGTATATATTATACAGTAAGATTATTATTGTCTTACCATGCAGACTTTGATATTTAACATTTGTCTCTTGGGTAAATATGGAGGACCTGCTCTTATAATACTAATAAAAAATGTAAGAATTAAAACAGAAGAATTTCCGGGTGAAATTTACGTCGTATCTAAACTCATTCAACTTTTTTGTGTTAAAGTCATTTTTTCAAAATCAACTCCATGTCAGAGTTAGTAACGTATTCAAAATTAGCGGTGTTTTACATTCTTTGGCACATAGATATGAGTACAGTTCTTTACCTTTAACATTTATTTATGATATGCTAAGCCGACTGCTTTGTATAGTGTGTAATTTTGTTGTTGAAAAGCCCCTGATTTGACTATTGTATTGGCTTTGTAGGTCAACTCAGAAACAAAATAAGTAAAAAATTAATTAAGTCAAATTGTTGAGAATGTTCTCAGTGTTCTCATAAATACAATAATTGAGAATCTCTCTTTCATACAGTGATTAAGAATGTTCTCATACAATACAATAATTGAGAATCTCTCTTTCATACAGTGATTAAGAATGTTCTCATAAATACAATAATTGAGAATCTCTCTTTCATACAGTGATTAAGAATGTTCTCATAAATACAATAATTGAGAATCTCTCTTTCATACAGTGATTAAGAATGTTCTCATACAATGAAGAAACTTTAACCATAAACTTATATAACATATTTAATGGCTTTGTACAAATAATAATAATGATAAATAAGTAAAAACCCTCCACTATTACATTTTTTTACTATTTTAGCCTGAAAACTAGTTCGGCACACATATTCTTAATTCGTTGAATATAGCCTAGATTACAATTTAAGATTTCATACAAGATCTGTTTACAGTAATCGATGTGGGACATAACCAAATACAGGACTAGTGTTCCAGTCGCGTCTTTACCTAAATATTGTATATACTTGTGATAAATAATTTAACATGGCAGATCTACTTTTGTAATGTGATCTTTAAAGTTTAACGTTTCATCAAGGAAGGCTCCTATATATAGTGTATTGTCTTCACAGATGTTATAATTTCATCAATGAAGACTCCTATATATAGTGTATTGTCTTCACAGATTTTATAGTTTCATCAATGAAGGCTCCTATATATAGTGTATTGTCTTCACAGATGTTATAATTTCATCAATGAAGACTCCTATATATAGTGTATTGTCTTCACAGATTTTATAGTTTCATCAATGAAGGCTCCTATATATAGCGTATTGTCTTCACAGATTTTATAGTTTCATCAATGAAGGCTCCTATATATAGCGTATAGTCTTCACAGATTTTATAGTTTCATCAATGAAGGCTCCTATATATAGCGTATTGTCTTCACAGATTTCATAGTTTCATCAATGAAGGCTCCTATATATAGCGTATAGTCTTCACAGATTTTATAGTTTCATCAATGAAGACTCCTATATATAGTGTATTGTCTTCACAGATTTCATAGTTTCATCAAGGAAGGCTCCTATATATAGCGTATAGTCTTCACAGATTTTATAGTTTCATCAAGGAAGGCTCCTATATATAGTGTATTGTCTTCACAGATTTTATAGTTTCATCAATGAAGGCTCCTATATATAGCGTATTGTCTTCACAGATTTTATAGTTTCATCAATGAAGGCTCCTATATATAGCGTATAGTCTTCACAGATTTTATAGTTTCATCAAGGAAGGCTCCTATATATAGTGTATTGTCTTCACAGATTTTATAGTTTCATCAAGGAAGGCTCCTATATATAGCGTATTGTCTTCACAGATGTTATAATTTCATCAAGGAAGGCTCCTATATATAGCGTATTGTCTTCACAGATGTTATAGTTTCATCAGCAATGTTAATTAACTTGGTTTAACATTTATTTAAATGTTCTTTGCTTCTAAACATGATAAACTCAGTCTTTAGGTAGCTCATTTCAATTTATTATCATTCATCCATGATTTTATTGTTAAGGCACACTCTTCAAGATCAGAAATGACATTTGCTTCTTCATTCTGATTGTTAGGACAGAATCTTTTATTGGCAGTGTGGTCATCTGCAAAACCATGCACTGATATAACAGATGGAATGAAATCAAATAAGGTTCCCGCATACGTAAGATCAAGCCACGGACACAAACAACTATTTTGTGGAACATTGCAATCTAATGGACGTAGAGTTAATGAACTAGTATGAGTTTACTCGACATGCACGTGGACGAAGATATGGATCAATCCAGTGAAGTGTACTATTCCGTAGGCCATATTGATTACAAAAGAACCTCTAATGAAATTTAATGATTAACAGTGTCAGTTAGAAGGTGCCGAATGTTCTCATACAATAATTGAGAATGCTCTTAATATTTTCATACAATAACTGAGTGTGTTCTTAATATTCTTATACAATTACTGAGTATGTTCTTATACAATAAATGAGTAAGTTCTCATACAATATATGAGAATGTTCTCATACAATATATTAGAATGTTCTCATACAATATATGAGAATGTTCTCATACAATAAATGAGTATGTTCTCATACAATATATGAGAATGTTCTCATACAATATATTAGAATGTTCTCATACAATATATGAGAATGTTCTCATACAATAAATGAGTATGTTCTCATACAATATATGAGTATGTTCTCAATGTTCTCATACAATAACTGAGTATGTTCTCATACAATAAATGAGTATATTCTCATACAATATATGAGTATGTTCTCATACAATAAATGAGTATGTTCTCATACAATATATGAGTATGTTCTCAATGTTCTCAAACAATATATGAGTATGTTCTCATACAATATATGAGTATGTTCTCATAAAATATATGAGTATGTTCTCATACAATATATTAGTATGTTCTCATACAATAGCTGAGAATGTTCTTAATATTCTCATATAAAAATTAAGAATGTTATCATATGATAATTAAGTTTGTTCTCATACAATAATTAAGAATGTCCTCAATGTTCTCGTTCAGTGTTTTAGATACGGCATAGTTTTCAACATTCTTCTATGAAAAATAACCATGAAAATTGTCAAAGTTCAGCATTAAAATATGAAATATTTTATGTGAGAGTTGAAGACTCGTGTAAAACTGACAGAAACCATCTATCATTTTCTGAATTAAAGAAATTAGACTTTGCCGCTAAATCTCTCGTAGCCTTCAGTGTAGCCTAAAGTGTATTGGATATTTTTACAATATTTCTACCATTGTCATAGTAACACAATCTGGTCATGACAGTACACTAGAGTCTAGAATACAAATTATATAACGCATGTTTCATTCTGGTGTTCTCAATATTCATGTTTGTTTTTTCTTCCTTGTGTTTTTATTCTCATTCTATTTGATAATTTTTTCACAACATGACATTTCCAGACCCCCCCCCCCCCCAATAATTTATACCTTTTACGATCGTGGTTGATCTAGGTGATCTCTATACAGGTCTATATAATTTATTGTGTATCTTTGCGGTCTCTTGTGGTCACATGCTAGTTGACAAGGACCCATGTGATAAGCGGTGGACAAGCGTACTGGGTTTGAAACAAAATTATGACCAAAAGCTTTGTCGAGTATGGATTGAAGTCGCACATCTTCCCGCTACACATTCTTACAAACGACCGAATAATCACATGAAATATAGATTGGTGTATATAGATGTCATACAAGATATGCTTGTTTTTAAAGGAATTGCCAGGAAAAGTTCAACTTCATATTTCCTGATTTTAAATTATATTTTATAACTGTGAATGCAACAGATACACAGTTATATTACTTGGCAAAATATTTCTTTATTTTCTTGTAACATTTGGGATGTTTCCTAACTAGACCCACGTGGGTCAGGTTAGTTAAAAATAGATAAGTGTTATAATATGCATTTACTGATTAGAAGATACTAGAGCTTGTTATTGTGCCACATTAATATAATTTTATTAAAAAGATATCCTAACCGCCTAAGAATGCTGAAAAGACAAGAAGCGACCAATGCAAATGTTTAATTTCAGCAAGTAAGACATATAACAAATCTATAAATAGCTTGGTGATTTCCCCCAGTGCCCCACTTTTGTTTTCAACAGTGTGTATGCCACATGTTTTAATTCGTTTAGTTGAATTTTATAAGTGACAAATGTTATAAGTAAGTGATTTCTTACATTCTTAATACTGTTTAAAAGACTAAACTTGGTTCTGTACTTTTGGCACAGTCATTTGCCTTGTCTATCCCTTTAAGCAATATTTAAAATATTTGATGGTAGCACAGATTTTTATAATAGTTCGCATTAAGAAATGGCTATCAATGTAGAAACCGTTATTTTCAACAACATCTAGTAAATTTAGGTCTTATAAAATCATTTTAAAAAATATAAATTTCTTCAGAATCATTTTTCAACGTTTCTACAGTGAATCTAAATATTGGAGGAAAGTCTTAGTTTCCTGTATGTACTATAGTTCCCTCTGTTGTAAAACAAATACTTTCATGTGTGGTCTTAGCTTCCTGTATGTACTATAGTTCCCTCTGTTGGAAACAAATACTTTCATGTGTGGTCTTAGCTTCCTGTATGTACTATAGTTCCCTCTGTTGGAAACAAATACTTTCATGTGTGGTCTTAGTTTCCTGTATGTACTATAGTTCCCTCTGTTGGAAACAAATACTTTCATGTGTGGTCTTAGCTTCCTGTATGTACTATAGTTCCCTCTGTTATAAAACAAATACTTTCATGTGTGGTCTTAGCTTCCTGTATGTACTATAGTTCCCTCTGTTATAAAACAAATACTTTCATGTGTGGTCTTAGCTTCCTGTATGTACTATAGTTCCCTCTGTTATAAAACAAATACTTTCATGTGTGGTCTTAGCTTCCTGTATGTACTATAGTTCCCTCTGTTGTAAAACAAATACTTTCATGTGTGGTCTTAGCTTCCTGTATGTACTATAGTTCCCTCTGTTATAAAACAAATACTTTCATGTGTGGTCTTAGCTTCCTGTATGTACTATAGTTCCCTCTGTTGTAAAACAAATACTTTCATGTGTGGTCTTAGCTTCCTGTATGTACTATAGTTCCCTCTGTTGGAAACAAATACTTTCATGTGTGGTTTTATTTGTAATGTATCATATATGTAGCTAATATGTCTGTCTTACTAAGTTATCATGACTTTGTCTTGTTTTATAAACATATAATACATTCTATCTTAGATTTGTTTTCTATTTTATGTTATAGTTGGTCTACATACAAACAAGGGAAACAACTCAAATATCTAACATAATATAACATATCTTATTATCTCCCTTATTATATGGAATTGTTTTTATCTCGTGTCACATTCTATCTTTCTAAGATTTCTTTCACTTTACGAAGGTCACGGCGCTTACCTTTGTAAATATGGGCTAAACCATTATAAAAGAGGTTGTTCGGAAGGTTTATTCTCCGAGGATTTATTTCCCTTGGTCAATGTTAAATAGTAATCAAATTTATGATGTAGCAATTATCAAAAGACGGCTTAGCACAGTGGATACAGCTGCGTCTAAAATAACGTTTTTGACACAGTGGTCGGTGTCAAATCCTATGCTAGTATCAATTTTTTTTCATTGGATATTCTAAATGTTTTTGCGGTTTTTTTTTTCATTTTATTTCACCGACATTTAATCACATAATCATTTCATTACAATATTAAACTAATACAACAATTTTCAAATTGTATTTCTGTTTACTTTCGTAGCTTCAGAAGTCAGTTCCAAATGATTCTTACTTTTACACCCGATTTCAAAGAATTTAGAAACATTATAAATAATTTACATTTTCGACAATTTTTCGCGTGCTTACACGTTTCAGACATGATGACCTAACTAACACTTTAAAGACATTTGGGTCGTTAAGTACACTCTTTGTGTGCACGAGATTCACGAGAAATAAAAACTTGGATAATTTGTATAATACAGACACCATATAATAAATAAGATGAAAAAAAAACGTAGCAAGGTTTTAGTCTGAAAAAATATTATGCTACTGTGATTTGAACCTTAAACCTTTAGGTCTGACGGTCGACGAGTTACCACTGAGCTAAGGATATCAGTTAGTGAGATGCGTCAAAGTAAGTGTAAATGACGCTTGTTCGTACATGTATTGTATTGCACACCAGTTCATCGCATTCGGATCTTCTTCATGAATATTCAATGCACTTTGACCTTCGTAAAGTGAAAGAAATCTTACTATACTTGGTTTAACATTGTGTCCACACAATGAAAGGAGATCTACTCTATGGTTTAACATTGTGTCCACACAATGAAAGGAGATCTACTCTATGGTTTAACATTGTGTCCACACAATGAAAGGAGATCTACTCTATGGTTTAACATTGTGTCCACACAATGAAAGGAGATCTACTCTATGCACTTATTACTTTGAAGACAATATACCTTTTGTTCTTATTTGTCCGGGATTTTTTTTGTAAACGAAGAAAGTAATTTATTCCATATAGATATTATAAAAGACCAACTGTAATTAAATTTATTAAGTAAAACATAATTTATAAGTAATTTAGCTTACCTCTTTATTCGTATACAATCCACAACTACAACTATAATTTATGTCACTAGACTATAGTAGACCCGAAACAAACCTTGAACTACACCCGATCTACTCTACATTTATACAGTCAATAAAATTGATGAATACAATAACTTGAACATACTCGTTCCTACACAGTGTTCATATTACACTAAATGTTAAAACTGTCACATAAATCTAGGAAACTTGTATTATGTTTTTACCTCTAAAGAATTTTGGTATGTTTGCACCACCATCCCCCACACTGTACAACCCTGTAACTTGCTATGTTATTTTGTTACAATTTTATAAAATACTGTCAAACTTGTAATGGTACCTGATGTAAAACCGTTACAAACTTATGTTTAGCTAATACAAAACACTGTGATACTTGTAATGATACCTGATGTAAAACTGTTACAAACTTATGTTTAGCTAATACAAAACACTGTGATACTTGTAATGATACCTGATGTAAAACTGTTACAAACTTATGTTTAGCTAATACAAAACACTGTGATACTTGTAATGATACCTGATGTAAAACTGTTACAAACTTATGTTTAGCTAATACAAAACACTGTGATACTTGTAATGATACCTGATGTAAAACTGTTACAAACTTATGTTTAGCTAATACAAAACACTGTGATACTTGTAATGATACCTGATGTAAAACTGTTACAAACTTATGTTTAGCTAATACAAAACACTGTGATACTTGTAATGGTACCTGATGTAAAACCGTTACAAACTTATGTTTAGCTAATACAAAACACTGTGATACTTGTAATGATACCTGATGTAAAACTGTTACAAACTTATGTTTAGCTAATACAAAACACTGTGATACTTGTAATGATACCTGATGTAAAACTGTTACAAACTTATGTTTAGCTAATACAAAACACTGTGATACTTGTAATGATACCTGATGTAAAACCGTTACAAACTTATGTTTAGCTAATACAAAACACTGTGATACTTGTAATGATACCTGATGTAAAACTGTTACAAACTTATGTTTAGCTAATACAAAACACTGTCATATATTTTTCTCACTACATACCGCTTCTTTTGTTTTCCTTGTATAAGAAATTATCTCACGTGAGCGAGTTGTTCTTTATCACTAGGGTGAGTTGATATCAACCCGGTCACGTGAATATAAACATTTCTAGTTTGTGTATTCAATGGAACGCAGTTTATTTGTAAATTCAGAATTTGTTCAACACGTTTTGTTTGATTTGGAATATTTTCTTTATTGCAAAATTTGTTTGTATTTCCATAAAAATGTTCAATACAAAACTTAAATCATTTCGAAAATATAAACAAAACTTAGGATTTCTGCAAGAGACATGAAATATGAAATCTTTATACATGTAATGTTGTAAGTAACGATGTTTACTACTTTAAATACTCCAAATTCTGACTCATTGACACACGTTTAATATTTCTAACAAATAAAATATGATCGATGTATATTTATACTTGGTCTAACGCCATGTCAACACACTTTTTACGGCGTCCAGTGCACCTAACCTAGCTTTCCTCGACACTTGTCTATAATCATCTTATCTTAATACAAGGGAAACAACTGCAACTCAGTAACTTCGTGTCATTAACATTCACCATTAAGTTATCTCCCATTGTTACCGTAAATGTCAATAGTACATTTGTTTCTGAGATTACTGGAAATAAAAGATTTAAGAAGATACGACCATCAAAATGTAAATTAGATGCATGTCTGTGTTAGCGTATTTTATATCTTGATTTTGGTTTTCTTATTTAGAAATACATGTACAGTAGTAGAAGAGATAATGGCAGTAGAAAGTATTTAACGACCAAACTTCATCAAACTATGTCCCGCTCGGGAATCAACACTACAACCATTTGATCAGTAGACTTGTGTGCTGGGAACATAGCTAGCCAGGTAGATAAGGTGTTTGTAGTCTTGTATATCTCAATCAGTAGACTTGTGTGCTAGGAACATAGCTAGCCAGGTTGATAAAGTGTTTGTGATCTTGTATATCTCAATCAGTAGACTTGTGTGCTGGGAACATAGCTAGCCAGGTTGATAAAG
Source organism: Mactra quadrangularis (assembly GCA_025267735.1). Lineage (NCBI taxonomy): Eukaryota > Metazoa > Mollusca > Bivalvia > Venerida > Mactridae > Mactra > Mactra quadrangularis. The sequence goes on along the minus strand of CM046295.1, from coordinate 28,497,718 downwards.
TGTTTGTGATCTTGTATATCTCAATCAGTAGACTTGTGTGCTGGTAACATAGCTAGCCAGGTTGATAAAGTGTTTGTGATCTTGTATATCTCAATCAGTACACTTGTGTGCTGGTAACATAGCTAGCCAGGTTGATGAAGTGTTTGTAGTCTTGTATATCTCAATCAGTAGACTTGTGTGCTGGGAACATAGCTAGCCAGGTTGATGAAGTGTTTGTAGTCTTGTATATCTCAATCAGTAGAATTGTGTGCTGGGAACATAGCTAGCCAGGTAGATAAAGTGTTTGTAGTCTTGTATATCTCAATCAGTAGACTTGTGTGTTAGGAACATAGCTAGCCAGGTTGATGAAGTGTTTGTAGTCTTATATATCTCAATCAGTAGACTTGTGTGCTAGGAACATAGCTAGCCAGGTAGATAAAGTGTTTGTAGTCTTGTATATCTCAATCAGTAGACTTGTGTGCTGGTAACATAGCTAGCCAGGTTGATGAAGTGTTTGTGATCTTGTATATCTCAATCAGTAGACTTGTGTGCTGGTAACATAGCTAGCCAGGTTGATAAAGTGTTTGTAGTCTTGTATATCTCAATCAGTAGACTTGTGTGCTGGGAACTTAGCTAGCCAGGTAGATGAAGTGTTTTTGATCTTGTATATCTCAATGTTGTTATCAAACTATGTAGAAATCTTGTAACATTCACATCTTGTATACAAGATTATCTACACACCAGTAAGCAATAAATACATTATGTTGTTTATATACATATAAGTGACGTTGTTAGTAGACAAATAAATAACTTCTCCTATATGATGACTAAAATATAAAACTTGTACTCGAATTATTTCACACCAGAGAACCAACTAACATAATATTTTCTAAGAAAACAAACATTAAGTGTTTCTTATAGTAACTTGTTAAGAGTAACTTGTTTCTTAACAAGTTTGTGTCAACTAACCAACCAATACAGAACATGTTGTTATTTTAACACTTTGAATGCATAGTATAAATGTAGATACAATCTTGATGGATGAGTTATAAAACCAGATTGGTTGAAGACATGGGATCTAAATGACTTGATACAGTAACATATCTAACATTGATTATACTGGGAGAAATCTCATCATCCAATATAAACAACACTTGAGTCTTATAGAAGTCACTTCAATATACAGCCCACTGACATTATATCAGTTTAATTGAAACTGTCCAGGATAATAAGATCTTGTAATTGTTGTAGGATACTTCTGAATTCTTTTATACTAGAAACTCCACAATTACAGATGTATGTAAGTCTTTTATACTAGAAACTCCACAATTACAGATGTATGTAAGTCTTTTATACTAGAAACTCCACAATTACAGATGTATGTTAGTCTTTTATACTAGAAACTCCACAATTACAGATGTATGTTAGTATTTTATACTAGAAACTCCACAATTACAGATGTATGTAAGTCTTTTATACTAGAAACTCCACAATTACAAATGTATGTAAGTCTTTTATACTAGAAACTCCACAATGACAGATGTATGTAAGTCTTTTATACTAGAAACTCCACAATGACAGATGTATGTTAGTCTTTTATACTAGAAACTCCACAATGACAGATGTATGTTAGTTTTTTATACTAGAAACTCCACAATGACAGATGTATGTTAGTTTTTTTATACTAGAAACTCCACAATTACAGATGTATGTAAGTCTTTTATACTAGAAACTCCACAATGACAGATGTATGTTAGTTTTTTATACTAGAAACTCCACAATGACAGATGTATGTTAGTCTTTTATACTAGAAACTCCACAATGACAGATGTATGTAAGGATTTAGAAGTTTATTTAACACATTACAAGTTTGATTTCTTATTCAGCCTGTTCTAGCAATTTTTCACATATATTTACAATATTCATCTTTCTATTTCCGTGTTATATCTCGTTCTAGCAATGTTTCACATATATTTACAATATTCATCTTTCTACTTCCGTGTTATATCTCGTTAAATTGAGGGATTTCTTATTTTCTCTTCAATAAAAGACACATTTATATCACCGACAACAAGATATTCACTTGTTTCTAAATTCACATGGTAATAAAACGGTGTAGAAGACATTTATTATTCTGATAATTGACCCTATCGATAAAATGAGTATTTTTCCTGGAATGTTTCACATTAAATGACTTTATTTTTCATGCATATATTCCTTCTATCTTACTATATAACGACTAATGTTGACAGACTATAATTGAACGTCTATTGTTAATATTATAGAGAAATGTTTCGATTATTATCATAGCGAGAAAGAATGTATGACAATCAGAATTGTATGTAAATTTTAGTAACTTTCTTAGGGACATACAAAAGGTTATCAAATCCTATAAATGATTATAGAAGTATTGTAGTTAAAGTTCATTACCATTTTGATCAATGTTGATGAGATAACATAGAATGTTGACCTAGATATAAACACGATATTTTAATCAAATTTCAGAGAAATATTTGACATGTTTTCAAGTTATATAATGACTTGTGTTACAATTCTATTTGCCCGAATGAGCTCTAGAGATAAAATATGTCATAATGATATTGGTCCCGAATGAATAGATGAAACAATTTTATAATAAACTTGTCATTTCACTGACATAAAATACATACATATAGTTTACATGGTGATTGTTTGTATGTTAAATGTTTGAAGGAAGGTCAATATATAGGAGAGATATATAACTATGTTCATATTTAAACTTAAAGCACTTGTCATTATACACAAATACATTAAATTCTGTACAAACAACTTAGTTTGTGGACACGTATTTCCATGTAAGTAATCTTTATATTTGTTAGTTGTCTCCACTATGATAATGATAAGACATCTCTAAATTAAGATGTTTCTAGAAATATAAGAGAACCAAGTTTGCTAATACATTGTTCTCATATTCGGAGCCATTGCAGTAGGTAGACGGTATTGTATATTGTATGAAAAGAGAGGTTTTCAACTGTATTATTGTTTTGCACAGAAATCTTGTCTCAGAAATAAGACGTTTACTCAACAGTATTACTGTAAGACAATATAAATGTTACAGTAGGAACTTGTTGCATACAACAGTATTACTGTAAGACAATATAAATGTTACAGTAGGAACTTGTTGCATACAACAATATTACTGTAAGACAATATAAATGTTACAGTAGGAACTTGTTGCATACAACAGTATTACTGTGAGACAATATAAATGTTACAGTAGGAACTTGTTGCATACAACAATTGGATCTTTATCGCTAATTATTTCTGTAACTAACAACTTGACATTTATCTTTCTTTGAACTTAAGATATAACATATAAAATTACCTCCCGTTAATTAAAACAATCCGTCTAGTCAGAAATATAATAAAGTATTTATTCTCCTCGGAGGTTTCAGGTGATCACAGAAGATTGTAATAATGTCTCTGAGATTTCAGTATTACTGAAATAGTCTTACAACAATCACTATAACGTAATTGTTATATATGTGCGAAATAACGTAATTGTTATATATGTGCGAAATAACGTAATTGTTATATATGTGCGAAATAACGACAGACGTTTAAATATTATACAGTAAGTATGTTTCAAATACTGATATGAGACAAATAAAATACTACATATAATATACCTTGATACCTTGATACAATAATTTAGTAATACAACAACAACAACAAAGTAGAAATCATTGAAGTAAATATATATATACAAACATTATAAATAAATATATTTACTTACCTAAATGTATAAACATCACCAAGAAGATCATATGAAAATAGAAAACAAAACAAAATATGATAGAATATATGTTATATTACTTCAATAACATAAATATTTTATATGTAGGATATCACAACTTCATTTTTACAGAAACATTCTACCGTCTAACCCCAGAAACAAATGTATACAGTTATAATTGTGTCAAGTTTATAGTGGAACTTAAGATGAAGTTATGTGTCCATTCAACAATAAACAAACATTTATGTTGAGACAACTAAACGAAACAAACTTTTACTTGATAAATAAACACCACAATGATATACAGAGAATACATATAACATGATCTTCACGTTCAAATTGTATCACTCCATCATTTTCACATGTATGTAAGCTGTCTGGATTTTCTTTGTAGCAACCAACACTTTAAAAGTTATCTTTCAAATAAGGTTGCCGGAATATTACCACAGGGAAACAAGTCAAAATATAAAACGTTAGTCACCGTTAAATTATATGACCAATCTATTTCTTTTTGGTGCCTCCCAATCAATGCATATTCGGTATAGGAGCTTGAGAAATAATTTGTAATCTCTAAATCAACCTTTGATTTTCCTAACTCGTTAAGTGTGTAGACAAATTATATATTTGTTATAAATATTTTGTCCAGTATTATTTTAGTTTTATGATACATGTATATTGGATCACCATATATTTTAGTTTTATGATACATGTATATTGGATCACCATATATTTTAGTTTTATGATACATGTATATTGGATCACCATATATTTTAGTTTTATGATACATGTATATTGGATCACCATATATTTTAGTTTTATGATACATGTATATTGGATCACCATATATAAAGTTTTATGATACATGTATATTGGATCACCATATATTTTAGTTTTATGATACATCTATATTGGATCACCATATATTTTAGTTTTATGATATATGTATATTGGATCACCATATATTTTAGTTTTATGATATATGTATATTGGATCACTATATATTTTAGTTTTATGATACATGTATATTGGATCACCATATATTTTAGTTTTATGATACATGTATATTGGATCACCATATATTTTAGTTTTATGATATATGTATATTGGATCACCATATATTTTAGTTTTATGATATATGTATATTGGATCACCATATATTTTAGTTTTATGATACATGTATATTGGATCACCATATATTTTAGTTTTATGATACATGTATATTGGATCACCATATATTTTATTTATTAAAACGTCTGTTTACAAAAAAGGAAACCAATCTCAGACACATAGATTACACACAATAACATTCTTCATAGAATTATAAATATTATAAAACAACAAAAGATAATGTACTATCCCTAGTGATTTGTCTAACCATGAATACATTTAGACTATTTCTACTGTACACAATCTAAATGCTAAACCAGGAGTTTAAATTATTATTGTTTGATATGTGTAACGCTGCTTATTCCAGGACGTCGTAATGCTACAGTATTCAATCAAAAAAAGTAAAGACTTGTACTATTGACTTCATTTTTCTAAAACCAAGATATAGTCGTATCAGTTTAAATAGACTATCTGTTAAACTTTATACATTATCACGTACTACTGCACATCATTATTTTATTCCATATTTTATGCTAGGTATATTTTATCATATCACCGGGTATAATGTACAAATCAGACTGTGGTGCATTTCACAAAAATTCTTATGAAAAAAATCTTCGTAAGTCAAAAGCAAGAAACCTTAATATTATGCTCATTTTTGGGGCTCATCAATTCTAGATATTTTAGAATTATGTGGAACTGTGTATACATTTTGAATATCATATCATAGTTATGCTTATTATCCATCTGACTTTGAAGTGCTTATTATATGAAACTGACTTACGAAGGTTTTTTTCGTAAGACTTTTTGTGAAAAGCACCACAGAGTTACATTGATTTTACTAGTAATATTATAAACTGACGAAAATGAATAACAATAACAAAATACATTAAGCATTGATGTTTTACAATACTAGTTTATTTGACGCCATATGAAGACATATACACTGAGATATATATTGTTTATCTCATAGTGGTGGCGACTTCAAATCACTTAGCAACATAACAACTCTTCTTAACAATAAATATAAGATGATATATGTTGACAAACAAGTTAAAAATCAACAATACCACTTTATATATAGAATTATAATGATAAAAATATAATATTATAACACAAACATGGTACATAGTACCGTGAGTCTGTAAGTAGAACAAATACAGTAGTCTAGATACAACACAAACATGGTACATAGTACCGTAAGTCAGTAAGTAGAACAAATACTGTAGTCTAGATACAACAACACAAACATTGTACATCGTACCGTGAGTCTGTAAGTAGAACAAATACAGTTGTCTATATACAACACAAACATGGTACGTAGTACCGTAAGTCTGTAAGTAGAACAAATACAGTAGTCTAGATACAACACAAACATGGTACAACGTACCGTAAGTCTGTAAGTAGAACAAATACAGTAGTCTAGATACAACAACACAAACATGGTACATAGTACCGTAAGTCTGTAAGTAGAACAAATACAGTTGTCTAGATACAACACAAACATGGTACATAGTACCGTAAGTCTGTAAGTAGAACAAATACAGTTGTCTAGATACAACAACACAAACATGGTACATAGTACCGTAAGTCTGTAAGTAGAACAAATACAGTTGTCTAGATACAACAACACAAACATGGTACATAGTACCGTAAGTCTGTAAGTAGAACAAATACAGTTGTCTAGATACAACACAAACATGGTACATAGTACCGTAAGTCTGTAAGTAAAACAAATACAGTTGTCTAGATACAACAACACAAACATGGTACATAGTACCGTAAGTCTGTAAGTAGAACAAATACAGTAGTCTAGATACAACAACACAAACATGGTACATAGTACCGTAAGTCTGTAAGTAGAACAAATACAGTTGTCTAGATACAACAACACAAACATGGTACATAGTACCCTTAGTCTGTAAGTAGAACAAATACAGTTGTCTAGATACAACAACACAAACATGGTACATAGTACCGTAAGTCTGTAAGTAAAACAAATACAGTTGTCTAGATACAACACAAACATGTTACATAGTACCCTAAGTCTGTAAGTAGAACAAATACAGTTGTCTAGATACAACAACACAAACATGGTACATAGTACCGTAAGTCTGTAAGTAGAACAAATACAGTAGTCTAGATATAACACAAACATGGTACATAGTACCGTAAGTCTGTAAGTAGAACAAATACTGTAGTCTAGATACATCAACACAAACATGGTACATAGTACCGTAAGTCTGTAAGTAGAACAAATACAGTAGACTAGATATAACACAAACATGGTACATAGTACCGTAAGTCTGTAAGTAGAACAAATACTGTAGTATAGATACAACAACACAAACATGGTACATAGTACCGTAAGTCTGTAAGTAGAACAAATACAGTAGTCTAGATATAACACAAACATGGTACATAGTACCGTAAGTCTGTAAGTAGAACAAATACAGTTGTCTAGATACAACACAAACATGGTACATAGTACCGTAAGTCTGTAAGTAGAACAAATACAGTAGTCTAGATATAACACAAACATGGTACATAGTACCGTAAGTCTGTAAGTAGAACAAATACTGTAGTCTAGATACAACACAAACATGGTACATAGTACCGTAAGTCTGTAAGTAGAACAAATACAGTTGTCTAGATACAACACAAACATGGTACATAGTACCGTAAGTCTGTAAGTAAAACAAATACAGTTGTCTAGATACAGCAACACAAACATGGTACATAGTACCGTAAGTCTGTAAGTAGAACAAATACTGTAGTCTAGATACAACAACACAAAGATGGTACATAGTACCGTAAGTCTGTAAGTAGAACAAATACTGGAGTCTAGATACAACAACACAATCATGGTACATAGTACCGTAAGTCTGTAAGTAGAACAAATACAGTTGTCTTGATACAACACAAACATGGTACATAGTACCGTAAGTCTGTAAGTAGAACAAATACAGTAGTCTAGATATAACACAAACATGGTACATAGTACCGTAAGTCTGTAAGTAGAACAAATACAGTTGTCTTGATACAACACAAACATGGTACATAGTACCGTAAGTCTGTAAGTAGAACAAATACAGTTGTCTAGATACAACACAAACATGGTACATAGTACCGTAAGTCTGTAAGTAAAACAAATACTGTAGTCTAGATATAACACAAACATGGTACATAGTACCGTAAGTCTGTAAGTAGAACAAATACAGTTGTCTAGATACAACACAAACATGGTACATAGTACCGTAAGTCTGTAAGTAGAACAAATACAGTAGTCTAGATATAACACAAACATGGTACGTAGTACCGTAAGTCTGTAAGTAGAACAAATACTGTAGTCTAGATACAACAACACAAACATGGTACATAGTACCGTAAGTTTGTAAGTAGAACAAATACAGTAGTCTAGATACAACACAAACATGGAACGTAGTACCGTAAGTCTGTAAGTAGAATAAATACAGTAGTCTAGATACAACAACACAAACATGGTACATAGTACCGTAAGTCTGTAAGTAGAACAAATACAGTTGTCTAGATATAACACAAACATGGTACATAGTACCGTAAGTCTGTAAGTAGAACAAATACAGTAGTCTAGATACAACACAAACATGGTACATAGTACCGTGAGTCTGTAAGTAAAACAAATACTGTAGTCTAGATACAACAACACAAACATGGTACATAGTACCGTGAGTCTGTAAGTAGAACAAATACAGTAGTCTAGATATAACACAAACATGGTACATAGTACCGTAAGTCTGTAAGTAGAACAAATACAGTTGTCTAGATACAACACAAACATGGTACATAGTACCGTAAGTCTGTAAGTAGAACAAATACAGTTGTCTAGATACAACAACACAAACATGGTACATAGTACCGTAAGTCTGTAAGTAGAACAAATACAGTAGTCTAGATACAACAACACAAACATGGTACATAGTACCGTAAGTCTGTAAGTAGAACAAATACAGTAGTCTAGATACAACACAAACATGGTACATAGTACCGTAAGTCTGTAAGTAGAACAAATACTGTAGTCTAGATACAACAACACAAACATGGTACATAGTCTGTCTGTGTCAGTTTGCATTTGGTTGATCTTCAAACAGTAATATAACAATTTTTAGTGAAGACAGAAGAGATGTTTCGACAATCTTCTCAGTAAAACCAGTATGACTTGTCCAATGAATATTCATAACAAAAAAACAACAACAATCAAGTCACGTCATCTTATACATTCTTTACATAAAACAACTTGTTTTATCTTTATTTATACAATCAAAACCAAATGTTTACTTTAAATCAAGATTCTGACAAGATATAATTCAGTTTTTATTTGGTTAAACAAGAATGTCAGATAACAAGAGGACAATATAATATGGTTGTCAATGGATACAGAATTAATCCATCAACCATTTTATTACTTGTAGAAAAGTGATTCTTATAAGATTTGTTACACACAACAGAAAATGACTACAGTTCATAAAATATCATATCAGTTTGAGAAATTCCAAGTTCTGCCGATTTAAATTATCTGTTCAAGATTGATTTATATAATGTATTTTAAAGTTCCAATTTTTTAACAAAAGGAATTCCAAATAAAAATTATGTTAACATAATCAAATAGTAAATGAAAGCTAATTGAATGTAGTTCCATTCATTACAATACTTGCTTTAGAGATTTTTCGAGGTTTGTAAATTGGACAATCATAATAGTGCTTAAATTACATTCAATAATCAACAACAACTGCGTCCATATAATATCCGCTCTGATATCATAGAATATCTAATTCAACTGGAAATTGAAAATATCCCAAGAGATATAATCTCAGCATTCTGAGTGAACACAAGTTACTACAATCGACCTTTAAATCTGACGATGTTTAATCTCATCATTCTGAGTGAACAATAGTTACTACAATCGACCTTTAAATCTGACGATGTTTAATCTCATCCTCTAGATCTTATTTTATAAAAGATTAAAGTTTGCACATTTAATGACCCTAATTCTTTGTTCTGATTTATATGTGTACTAACTATTTCTTTACATTACCACTATAACCACAGCATCATTTTCTATTCACAAGACTGCAACTATAGGGGATGTATTCTACAGAAAACTATGTATCCCTGTCGGAACTAAAACTTCAGCACTATCAGTGCTAAATTACTTCCCTGAACTACAAGTGCGAAATAACATCCTTGAACTACCATTGCTAAAAAAAAATCCCTAAACTACCATTGTTAAACAACATCCCTAAACTATTATTGCTCAACAACATCCCTGAACTATCAGTGCTAAACAACATCCCTCAACTACCAGTGCTAAACAACATCCCTGAACTACCAGTGCTAAACAACATCACTGAACTATCAGTGCTAAATAACATCCCTGAACTACCATTGCTAAACAACATCCCTGAACTACTAGTGCTAAATAACATCCCTGAACTATCAGTGCTAAACAACATCCCTGAACTATCAGTGCTAAACAACATCCCAGAACTACTAGTGCTAAATAACATCCCTGAACTACCAGTGCTAAAAAACATCCCTGAACTACCAGTGCTAAACAACATCCCTGAACTACCAGTGCTAAATAACATCCCTGAACTACCATTGCTAAACAACATCCCTGAACTACCAGTGCTAAATAACATCCCTGAACTACCAGTGCTAAACAACACCCCTGAACTACCAGCGCTAAACAACATCCCAGAACTACCAGTGCTAAATAACATCCCTGAACTACCAGTGCTAAACAACATCCCTGAACTACCAGCGCTAAACAACATCCCTGAAGTACTAGTGCTAAACAACATCCCTGAACTACCAGTGCTAAACAACATCCCTGAACTATTATTGCTAAACAACATCCCTGTACTACCATTGCTAAACAACATCCCTGAACTACCAGTGCTAAATAACATCCCTGAACTATCATTGCTAAGCAACATCACTGAACTACTTGTGCTAAATAACATCCCTGAACTATCATTGCTAAGCAACATCACTGAACTACCAGTGCTAAATAACATCCCTGAACTATTATTGCTAAACAACATCCCTGTACTACCATTGCTAAACAACATCCCTGAACTACCAGTGCTAAACAACATCACTGAACTACCATTGCTAAACAACTTCCCTGAACTACCATTGCTAAACAACATCCCTGAACTACTAGTGTTAAACAACATCACTGAACTACCATTGCTAAACAACATCCCTGAACTACTAGTCTTAAACAACATCACTGAACTACCATTGCTAAACAACATCCCTGAACTACCATTGCTAAAAAACATCCACAAACTACTAGTGTTAAACAACATCCCATAGATAGTTATAATTTATAAGATATTAGCATTTATTATTACATAGACATTGTAAAAGGCAAAATAAATCTGAAACATTTGATAGTTTTACATAGCAATTGTGTTCTTTTTTAACGACATCGCAGTGTAACTTTTAAAAGAAATATTATATAAATAACTTTGTAAAAAATCATAAAAGTATTAAAGTATTTGTTATAACATGTTCAATGTTTCCAAATGAAAATCAAGATTTATGTGTCTCATCAATTATTTTTGTTGAAAATTGTTGTTGACAAAGACAGCATTAACACACAGTAATCATTTTAGATAGCATCATTTAATTTTGATCACAAGAAGAAGGTGCTCTCAGTCAGTCCATCAATTCTCAAACGTTTTTAAACTTTGCAATTTTGTTTTAAATAATTTCTTGAAATTGTGTAAAACATTAATTTTAAAACCCAGAGTATTTACTTTATTAAATGGTAGTCGGGCTTGACCTATAAAAGAAATAATTTCTCTAAAAATAGAATTGTTCAACTAAATACACGTAATTGCATTCGAAACCACATATTTGCTTGATTAATTGTAAAAATGTCATAAAAGCATTAAAATTTTGTTTTTAATCATAACTAATCAACATGACTATATTAACTCTACTTGTTTGTATTACAATATAAGAGTATACAAGATAAGAAATATTATGTAATAAAAGTCATACTTGTAATATGTATGTAAGAATATAAGAGTATACAAGATAACAAATATTGTGTAATAAAAGACATACTTGTAATATGTATGTAAGAATATAAGAGTATTCAAGATAACAAATATTATGTAATAAAAGACATACTTGTAATATGTATGTAAGAATATAAGAGTATACAAGATAACAAATATTGTGTAATAAAAGACATACTTGTAATATGTATGTAAGAATATAAACATTTTAATGACTACAGGTCGTATTCTAGGTCATGCGTGTTTTTGCACTTTAAACAATGGACTTGCCCACTAATTAGGTGAACACGCTGATACATGAACAGCATTTCACTGAATTAAACAGATACTTTTTATATATAACATTTATTTTGAATAGTGTGTATGCACATTGTAAATTTTATAAAATGATATGTCTGTAAAAAGTGTAAACTTATTGAACTATAAAATTGTTAAACTATTCTACCCCGAAGTATTGGTGTGTAATGAAACTGGCTATGTTTATATACGCAATGTTTACGTGGACGACCTGTAGTATATTATTTTTGTTTAGTTTCATTTTTGATGAGAAATGACCACAATAAATCAGATCAGGTTTTTAACATTTTTGTTGTGTAAAACAGGTGAAATTTTGTAGTGATTTAATTTAGTGTGTAGAGTAGTGTGTTTCTATGTTATCTCATGGTATAGACATTTGTGTTGGATATTTTAATCAATCAATGGGTGAGTCTATTTAATTATTAGTTAGTAAACTATAATTTGTATGTATTAATTATCAACTTGACATTGTTTTAACAATACCAATTGTAGTGCGTACAAAATAATAAAACGTGTTTGAGTAAACATTAAAAATGAAACAATCCATTTCAGAGGTAGGCAGTATTGAATATTAAAGTTGTTTAATTCATTTTAACAAAATTAGCATGGCGGAAAAACCACCACCCCTTGGTCTATCATGCTTGTAATGGTAGACTGCTTTACCATTACACCAACATGACCCTCATAAAACATATAATATTATATATGTTATTGTCATCCTGAGCATTCTCTGTCGTGGATAAGTTCACTGTATTATTTATAAAAATAAAAAAAAAACAGGATGGATAAATAAATATAATATAATTGTACGTGTTATTGTTGTGAATATTTGTACATGTATTATCTAGATATAAACAATGTTTTGTTTTTTTGTACAAACTATAGAGAACTATACTTTATATCTTGATATAGTCTTGATGTGATGATTTTGTACGAACTATAGAGAACTATACTTTATATCTTGATATAGTCTTGATGTGATGATTTTGTACGAACTATAGAGAACTATACTTTATATCTTGATATAGTCTTGATGTGATGATTTTGTACGAACTATAGAGAACTATACTTTATATCTTAATATAGTCTTCATATAGTCTTGATGTGATGATTTTGTACAAACTATAGAGAACTATACTTTATATCTTGATATAGTCTTGATGTGATGATTTTGTACGAACTATAGAGAACTATACTTTATATCTTGATATAGTCTTGATATAGTCTTGATGTGATGATTTTGTACTAACTATAGAGAACTATACTTTATATCTTGATATAGTCTTGATGTGTTAATTTTGTACGAACTATAGAGAACTATACTTTATATCTTGATATTGTCTTGATATAGTCTTGATGTGATGATTTTGTACGAAGTATAGAGAACTATACTTTATATCTTGATATAGTCTTGATGTGATGATTTTGTACGAACTATAGAGAACTATACTTTATATCTTGATATAGTCTTGATGTGATGATTTTGTACGAACTATAGAGAACTATACTTTATATCTTGATATAGTCTTGATGTGTTGATTTTGTACGAACTATAGAGAACTATACTTTATATCTTGATATAGTCTTGATGTGATGATTTTGTACAAACTATAGAGAACTATACTTTATATCTTGATATAGTCTTGATATAGTCTTGATGTGATGATTTTGTGTCGAAGATATCATGAGTCAGTACTCTTTTATACAAAGAAATAAAAATAACCATACCGCAAATCTGACCATATGTTTTATACGGTCGGTGTTTTGAAGTTTAAAATTGTGTTCATTATATGAAATACTAACATACATACTTGAAATATCTCAAATATCATCATCTTTTATCAAGAATTTTATACTTTTCCTTTCTTAAGAATTAGTTAAAGCAATAATTAACGAGGGCATTTTTAAGGATTCTTTATTTCTTGGTAAAATATAGAAATGAACTTATTAAATGGCTTCAAAACACAACTTTATAACTATCTCACAATACTTGAATAAAAAAATAAAAAGTAAATTCTACAAGATGCGGTAAGCAGGTTTTTTCACCACGTAGTTTGCTGTGATTGAGGTAAACTTGTGTTTTGAGTTTCAGTAAAGACGGTTGATTCCGATTATTAAACAGATAAGTCATTTTTTGGTCCAGTCCTTCACAAAATGAAAGTACCGTACGGTTTAATTCATCATTGTGATTTAGTTACATTATTTAGTTAGTAGATTCACATATAATGTAATTAGAATTATACCATAAATAAATCCGTTATAAAATTAGTAAAGAATCATAATGTTATATAATTGGTAAAGAAACAATTATAAAGCAATCACAGTGTTATATAATGAGTAAAGAAACAATTATAGGGCAATCACAGTGTTATATAATTAGTAAAGAAACAATTATAGGGCAATCACAGTGTTATATAATTAGTAAAGAAACAATTATAGAGCGATCACAGTGTTATATAATTAGTAAAGAAACAATTATAAAGCAATCACAGTGTTATATAATTAGTAAAGAAACAATTATAGGGCAATCACAGTGTTATATAATTAGTAAAGAAACAATTATAGGGCAATCACAGTGTTATATAATTAGTAAAGAAACAATTATAGAGCGATCACAGTGTTATATAATTGGCAAGAAACAATTATAGGGCAATCCCAGTGTTATATAATTGGTAAAGAAACAATTATAGGACAATCACAGTGTTATATAATTAGTAAATATACAAATAGAGGGAAATCATAGTGTTATATAATTGGTAAAGAAACAAATACAGGGAAATTATAGTGTTATATAACTAGTAAAGAAATAATTATGGGTGAAATCATGGTGTTATATAATTGATAAAGAAAAAATTAGGGGTAAAATCATAGTATTAAATAATGAGTAAAGAAACAATTAGGCGTGCAATTATAGTGTTATATAATTGGTAAAGAAAAAAAATAGGGGTAAAGTCATAGTGTCATGTAATTGGTAGGAAACAATGAGAGTGGACATCATAGTGTTATATAATTGGTAAAGAAAAAAAATAGGAGTAAAATCACAGTGTTATATAATTAGTAAAGATACAAATACAGGGAAATTATAGTGTTATATATTTAGTAAAGAAACCATTAGGGGTAAAATCATAGTGTTATATAATTCGTAAAGAAACAATTAGGGTGAAATCATAGTGTTATATAATTCGTAAAGAAACAATTAGGGTGAAATCATAGTGTTATATAATTGGTAAAGAAACATTTAGGGTGAAATCATAGTGTTATATAATTGGTAAAGAAACAATTAGGGGTGAAATCATAGTGTTATATAATTGGGAAAATACATTTAGGGGTGAAATCATAGTGTTATATAATTGGGAAAATACATTTAGGGGTTAAATAATAGTGTTACATAATTGGTAAAGAAACAATTAGGGTGAAATCATAGTGTTATATAATTAGTAAAGAAAGAATTAGGGTGAAATCATAGTGTTATATATTTAGTAAAGATACAAATACATGGAAATCATAGTGTTATATAATTGGTAAAGAAACAATTAGGGATGAAATCATAGTGTCATGTAATTGGTAAAGAAACAATTAGGGTGAAATCATAGTGTTATATAATTAGTAAAGAAACAATTAGGGATGAAATCATAGTGTTATATAATTAGTAAAGAAACAATTAGGGATGAAATCATAGTGTTATATATTTAGTAAAGAAAGAATTAGGGATGAAATCATAGTGTTATATATTTAGTAAAGATACAAATACATGGAAATCATAGTGTTATATAATTGGTAAAGAAACAATTAGGGATGAAATCATAGTGTTATATAATTAGTTAAGATACATTAACAGGAGAAATCATACTATAAATGTTCGTTGATAGAATATTTAACAGTATTAAAATCCAACCAGTTCAACGGTAAATATTTAATCAAAATCTTATCATTTTATAATCAAAATAAATTGACAACAAATTTCAATATAACTATTGTATTGGATATAAATCCTTTCAATTGCCAAAAGCATGTTTCTCACATGATGAAAATCACGATTTATTGTTCTCATAAAATACATTTCATTGCTGAATTGCAAGCGTGAAAGTCAGTATGCAGCTCAGTGTGAGGATATTGTCAATATGGAAACATGTTATATCAAAAATTAATTGAACCAATTAAATTTGTCAATTTTGTTTGTTTTATGTTTTTCATCACGCCAGTGGTTTCCATTACGTTGTTGCATTTATTCACAGACAGGGGATAATAAATTATTTTACAATACAATACTTTCCAATGGATTTCCTTCTTGGAACAGAATTGATCTATATTTTGTTCTGATGGTAAGATTGTACCATATAAACTTGATGCTTTTTTATCAGTATTTTATTGAACAATAAGTACTAGTTGTATTTGATATTATCATAGAGTAGGGATTGGGGGAGGGAGAGAAAGAGGGAGAGGGAGAGAGATACTAGAACCAATAGATGTTATCTATGTTTCAGATGAAATAAAATTTTCACCAAATTTGATACCTAACAAAAAGTGGAACAAGATACTAGATATAAAATCTCTATCAATCACATAATGTCTAGGTATCAAATACTAAGTGATATATAAATTGATCAACTAAAATGTAAATGAGACATGATCGGTTATACATACAAACTTATTTCAAATAAATGATTTATGATCCATATAATTTTTCAGACATATTATAAACTCATAATTCATTTTAGTTGTCAATATAACAGTTATGTGTGTGAGTTGTATTCCGATGTAATATTTACGTTCTGAGATGTTGGTATGTCTAGCGTTCTGAGATGTTGGTATGTCTAGCGTTCTGTAATGTTGGTATGTCAAGCAGTATGAGATGTTGGTATGTCAAGCGTTCTGAGATGCTGGTATGTCTAGCGTTCTGAGATGTTGGTATGTCTAGCATTCTGAGATGTTGGTATGTCTAGCGTTCTGTAATGTTGGTATGTCAAGCAGTCTGAGGTGTTGGTATGTCAAGCGTTCTGAGATGCTGGTATGTCTACCATTCTGAGATGTTGGTATGTCTAGCGTTCTGAGATGTTGGTATGTCAAGTGTTCTGTAATGTTGGTATGTCAAGCAGTATGAGATGTTGGTATGTCTAGTGGTCTGAGATGTTTTTATGTCTAGCGTACTGAGATGTTGGTATGTCTAGCGGTCTGAGATGTTGGTATGTCAAGCGATCTGTGATGTTGGTATGTCTAGCGTTCTGTGATGTTGGTATGTCTAGCGTTCTGTGATGTTGGTATGTCTAGTGTTCTGTGATGTTGGTATGTCTAGCAGTCTGAGATGTTGGTATGTCTAGCGTTCTGTGATGTTGGTATGTCTAGTGTTCTGTGATGTTGGTATGTCTAGTGTTCTGAGATGTTGGTATGTCTAGCAGTCTGAGATGCTGGTATGTCTCGCGCTCTGTGATGTTGGTATGTCTAGCGGTCTGAGATGTTGGTATGTCTAGCGGTCTGAGATGTTGGTATGTCTAGTGTTCTGAGATGTTGGTATGTCTAGCGTTCTCTGATGTTAGTATGTCTAGCGTTCTGAGATGTTGGTATGTCTAGCTGTCTGAGATGTTGGTATGTCTAGCATTCCGTGATATTGGTATGTCTAGCGTTCTGTGATGATGGTATGTCTAGCGTTCTGTGATGTTGGTATGTCTAGCGTTCTCTGATGTTGGTATGTCTAGCGTTCTGAGATGTTGGTATGTCTAGCATTCTGAGATGTTGGTATGTCTAGCGTTCTGAGATGTTGGTATGTCTAGCATTCTGTAATGTTTGTATGTCAAGCAGTATGAGATGTTAATATGTCTACCGTTCTGAGATGTTGGTATGTCTAAAGGTCTGAGATGTTGGTATGTCAAGCAGTCTGAGATGTTGGTATGTCTACCGTTCTGAGATGTTGGTATGTCTAGCGTTCTGAGATGTTGGTATGTCTAGCGTTCTGAGGTGTTTGTATGTCTAGCGGTCTGAGATGTTGGTATGTCTAGCGTTCTGTAATGTTGGTATGTCTAGTGTTCTGTGATGTTGGTATGTCTAGCGGTCTGTGATATTGGTATGTCTAGCGTTCTGTGATGTTGGTATGTCTAGCGTTCTGTGATGCTGGTATGTCTAGTGTTCTGTGATGATGGTATGTCTAGGGTACTGAGATGTTGGTATGTCTAGTGTTCTGTGATGATGGTATGTCTAGTGTTCTGTGATGTTGGTATGTCTAGTGTTCTGTGATTATGGTATGTCTAGCGTTCTGTGATGTTGGTATGCCTAGTGTTCTGTGATTATGGTATGTCTAGCGTTCTGTGATGTTGGTATGTCTAGCGTTCTGTGATGCTGGTATGTCTAGCGTTCTGTGATGTTGGTATGTCTAGCGTTCTGTGATGTTAGTATGTCTAGCGTTCTGTGATGTTAGTATGTCTAGCGTACTGAGATGTTGGTATGTCTAGTGTTCTGAGATGTTGGTATGTCTAGCGTTCTGTGATGTTGGTATGTCTAGCATTCTGTGATGTTGGTATGTCTAGCGTTCTGTGATGTTGGTATGTCTAGCGGTCTGAGATGTTGGTATGTCAAGCAGTCTGAGATGTTGGTATGTCAAGCAGTCTGAGATGTTGGCATGTCTAGCATTCTGTAATGTTGGTATGTCTAGCAGTCTGAGATGTTGGTATGTCAAGCAGTCTGAGATGTTGGCATGTCTAGCATTCTGTAATGTTGGTATGTCTAGCAGTCTGAGATGTTGGTATGTCTAGCGTTCTGAGATGTTGGTATGTCTAGCGTTCTGAGATGTTGGTATGTCTAGCGTTCTGAGATGCTGGTATGTCTAGTGGTCTGAGATGTTGGTAAGTCTAGCGTTCTGAGATGCTGGTATGTCTAGCATTCTGTAATGTTAGTGTGTCAAGCAGTCTGAGATGTTGGTATGTCTAGCGGTCTAAGATGTTGGTATGTCTAGGGTTCTGAGATGTTGGTATGTCTAGTGTTCTGTGATGTTGGTATGTCTAGTGTTCTGTGATGTTGGTATGTCTAGCATTCCGTGATATTGGTATGTCTAGCGTTCTGTGATGTTGATATGTCTAGCGTTCTGTGATGTTGGTATGTCTAGCGTTCTCTGATGTTGGTATGTCTAGCGTTCTGAGATGTTGGTATGTCTAGCGTTCTGAGATGTTGGTATGTCTAGCATTCTGAGATGTTGGTATGTCTAGCATTCTGTAATGTTTGTATGTCAAGCAGTATGAGATGTTGGTATGTCTAGTGGTCTGAGATGTTTTTATGTCTAGCGTTCTGAGATGTTGGTATGTCTAGTGGTCTGAGATGTTGGTATGTCAAGCAGTCTGAGATGTTGGTATGTCTACCGTTCTGAGATGTTGGTATGTCTAGCATTCTGAGATGTTGGTATGTCTAGCGTTCTGTGATGTTGGTATGTCTAGCGTTCTGTAATGTTGGTATGTCTAGTGTTCTGTGATGTTGGTATGTCTAGCGTTCTGTGATGTTGGTATGTCAAGCTTGCTGAGATGTTGGTATGTCAAGCGGTCTGAAATGTTGGTATGTCCAGGGTACTGAGATGTTGGTATGTCAAGCAGTCTGAGATAATGGTATGTCTAGCGGTCTGTGATATTGGTATGTCTAGCGTTCTGTGATGTTGGTATGTCTAGCGTTCTGTGATGCTGGTATGTCTAGTGTTCTGAGATGTTGGCATGTCTAGCATTCTGTAATGTTGGTAAGTCTAGCGGTCTGAGATTTGGTATGTCTAGCAGTCTGAGATGTTGGTATGTCAAGCAGTCTGAGATGTTGGCATGTCTAGCATTCTGTAATGTTGGTATGTCTAGCAGTCTGAGATGTTGGTATGTCTAGCGTTCTGAGATGTTGGTATGTCTAGCGTTCTGAGATGTTGGTATGTCCAGCGTTCTGAGATGCTGGTATGTCTAGTGGTCTGAGATGTTGGTAAGTCTAGCGTTCTGAGATGCTGGTATGTCTAGCATTCTGTAATGTTAGTGTGTCAAGCAGTCTGAGATGTTGGTATGTCTAGCGGTCTAAGATGTTGGTATGTCTAGGGTTCTGAGATGTTGGTATGTCTAGTGTTCTGTGATGTTGGTATGTCTAGTGTTCTGTGATGTTGGTATGTCTAGCATTCCGTGATATTGGTATGTCTAGCGTTCTGAGATGTTGATATGTCTAGCGTTCTGTGATGTTGGTATGTCTAGCGTTCTGTGATGTTGGTATGTCTAGCGTTCTGTGATGTTGGTATGTCTAGCGTTCTCTGATGTTGGTATGTCTAGCGTTCTGAGATGTTGGTATGTCTAGCGTTCTGAGATGTTGGTATGTCTAGCATTCTGAGATGTTGGTATGTCTAGCATTCTGAGATGTTGGTATGTCTAGCATTCTGTAATGTTTGTATGTCAAGCAGTATGAGATGTTGGTATGTCTAGTGGTCTGAGATGTTTTTATGTCTAGCGTTCTGAGATGTTGGTATGTCTAGTGGTCTGAGATGTTGGTATGTCAAGCAGTCTGAGATGTTGGTATGTCTACCGTTCTGAGATGTTGGTATGTCTAGCATTCTGAGATGTTGGTATGTCTAGCGTTCTGTGATGTTGGTATGTCTAGCGTTCTGTAATGTTGGTATGTCTAGTGTTCTGTGATGTTGGTATGTCTAGCGTTCTGTGATGTTGGTATGTCAAGCTTGCTGAGATGTTGGTATGTCAAGCGGTCTGAAATGTTGGTATGTCCAGGGTACTGAGATGTTGGTATGTCAAGCAGTCTGAGATAATGGTATGTCTAGCGGTCTGTGATATTGGTATGTCTAGCGTTCTGTGATGTTGGTATGTCTAGCGTTCTGTGATGCTGGTATGTCTAGTGTTCTGTGATGATGGTATGTCTAGTGTTCTGTGATGTTGGTATGTCTAATGTTCTGTGATTATGGTATGTCTAGCGTTCTGTGATGTTGGTATGTCTAGTGTTCTGTGATGCTGGTATGTCTAGCGTTCTGTGATGATGGTATGTCTAGCATTCCGTGATATTGGTATGTCTAGTGTTCTGTGATGATGGTATGTCTAGCGTTCTGTGATGTTAGTATGTCTAGCGTTCTGTGATGATGGTATGTCTAGCGGTCTGAGATGTTGGTATGTCTAGTGTACTGTGATGTTGGTATGTCTAGTGTTCTGTGATGTTGGCATGTCCAGCGGTCTGAGATGTTGGTATGTCAAGCAGTCTGAGATGTTGGTATGTCTAAAACATTGGTCTGTAAATCAGGGACCAAATGATGCTTGTATAAATGTATGGGTTTTCTTCTATTATAAACTACTGTTTGTTCAATACTTCTTCCAATTACTAAACTGCATGAATAACTTCAGAAAACAAATCCAATAAAACCAGTTATAATATATAACATTATATCAACATGTTGACAGGAAGTCTGTATACACACAAAGCAGTCGTTACAATATAACTTACTAATAAACTGGTTGTTCAGTTAACTCTGTAGTTTTGTGGTCAATCCGTCTAGTACAATATAATAATTATATAAAATAGCGTCAATATATGTCAATACTGCAGTTGTCTGTGCTGACTAATAATGATTTTATTTAATTCAACGGTCTGAAGCATAAACAAGTTCTACAAAACTTATTCTATTGAATGTTGTTAGGAAGGTCATTCAATAACGACTAGTTTTCATGATGTCTAAAAAGCAACAATTTTCAAAATCTCAATAACAGAAAAAACATTTCTTCCAAGATGTCACATGTCTACTTATGTTCCAAGATGTCACATGTCTACTTATGTTCCAAGATGTCACATGTCTACTTATGTTCCAAGATGTCACATGTCTACTTATGTTCCAAGATGTCACATGTCTACTTATGTTCCAAGTTTTTGTTGATACAATCACAAGATGTCACATGTCTACTTATGTTCCACGTTTTTGTTGATACAATCACAAGATGTCACATGTCTACTTATGTTCCAAGTTTTTGTCGATACAATCACAAGATGTCACATGTCTACTTATGTTCCAAGTTTTTGTTGATACAATCACAAGATGTCACATGTCTACTTATGTTCCAAGTTTTTGTTGATACAATCACAAGATGTCACATGTCTACTTATGTTCCAAGTTTTTGTTGATACAATCAAGATGTCACATGTCTACTTATGTTCCAAGATGTCACATGTCTACTTATGTTCCAAGTTTTTGTTGATACAATCACAAGATGTCACATGTCTACTTATGTTCCAAGTTTTTGTTGATACAATCACAAGATGTCACATGTCTACTTATGTTCCAAGATGTCACATGTCTACTTATGTTCCAAGTTTTTGTTGATACAATCAAGATGTCACATGTCTACTTATGTTCCAAGATGTCACATGTCTACTTATGTTCCAAGTTTTTGTTGATACAATCACAAGATGTCACATGTCTACTTATGTTCCAAGATGTCACATGTCTACTTATGTTCCAAGTTTTTGTTGATACAATCACAAGATGTCACATGTCTACTTATGTTCCAAGTTTTTGTTGATACAATCACAAGATGTCACATGTCTACTTATGTTCCAAGTTTTTGTTGATACAATCACAAGATGGCACATGTCTACTTATGTTCCAAGTTTTTGTCGATACAATCACAATCATTTATGAATAGTGCTCATGCTGACAACTAACTTAAAATGAATTCTTAGATGCTCACTTGTCGATTTAAAGAATATACAGTAGTTAGGTTATTCTCTGTAGTTACTGGACAAAATAGAAAAGTTTATTATCATTTCATAACTTGCAAATGGAAAGTGTGGGAACATATATTTGATTTTAACGATTGCTTGCCGGGAGTTTTTATGATGAAAACTAATGTTGGGAGTGACAGTCAACAAAATGCTTAAAGTTTGGGAATACAGGTCAAGATAATAAGCAAGAAATTATCTGGTAATTAAGTATCAATTAAATATTCTCAGACATTAACATGTATGTGTTAAAATTGTATATGAAACATCTAAGTCTTAATTAATGTTTGTTTATAACTTGTAAATATGTGGTATCCGGACATTTGCCCCCCAGATATTTGCACCCCCACCCGGACATTTGTCCCCTTTTTTAACAGGGCGGACATTTGCCCCCCCCCCTCAGTTTTTTGGAGGGCGGACATTTGCCCCCCTTCGAACTAACACGTGTAAATAAAATGTTATCAGGCAAATTTTGGAGCCAGTACAAATTTTAATATGCGTTTTTATAAATTTAAACTAATATTCGAGGTACGTTAATGTCATATTTTTCGATTAACACAGATTGTTATCCAAGTTTTGACATTTAATTAGAGGTCCAAATTAATTGACATGTGTTATACAACTCTTAGATTTGTAAACTGTGAACAACGGTACTCTCATCGTCTATTTATTTTCTAATTATGGTCAGATAATTGGGGGTCATAGCCATGACCTTATTTGTTCGTGTTAAACAATCATCCTAACTGCAAACAGGGTTCTTAAAATATATTTTAATTGACACTTTTTATTATGGCTTGAAATAGAAAAGGTCGAATTTTTATGAGAATATTCAAAAATTGTATATTTAGATATTTTTAATACAAATTGTCTTGCTTTCGAATTATTTCAGAAGCGTTACTTCGAGTAGAAAACCTGTTCTCAATGTAAGGGGGGCAATTGTCCGCCCTCCAAAAGAACTTAGGGGGCAAATGTCCGCCCTGTCAAAACACACGAGAGGGCAAATGCCGCCCTTCAAAAAAGTGAGGGGGCAAATGTCCGCCCTGTCAAAAAAGGGGGCAAATGTCCGCGGGGGCAAATTTCCTAGAATCTAAATATGTATATGTATTGTTTTTATTTGGGCTTAATTAATCGTAAAATCAAAGTGCACGTGAATTCACCTTTACAAAAGTGCACGTGAATTTAACTTTACATAAGTGCACGTGAATTCACCTTTTCAAAAGTGCACGTGAATTTAACTTTACATAAGTGCACGTGAATTTAACTTTACATAAGTGCACGTGAATTTAACTTTACATAAGTGCACGTGAATTTAACTTTACATAAGTGCACGTGAATTTAACTTTACATAAGTGCACGTGAATTCACCTTTTCAAAGGTGCACGTGAATTTAACTTTACATAAGTGCACGTGAATTTAACTTTACATAAGTGCACGTGATTTTAACTTTACATAAAACGTTTAATATTTACTATAGTACATGTCACTATAAAATATGTCTGAAAATTCACTTTAAGAATCTATAAAGAAATCAGTGATGTTTTTGTTACCATGGTTATCACCAAGTTTTATCCTATTCGTCACAAAGAGACATGTAACAATGAACATTGACAAACGTACTTAAGCACTTAGTTTAGCCATGCAGAACGTGTTATATATATATGTCTCACCGAAGCAATCCTGAAAGTGAACAGAATCTCAGAGTTACATGATACATCTATATAACCATACCCATTCATAAGTTTACCGTTCATGGCACTTTAACCCATTATCCAAATACAGTTAAACCCCCTCTAAACTCAGCTTGCTCCGGACAGCCGGACAGACAAGTTTGGAGATATAGCTTGCTCCGGACAGCCAGACAGACAAGTTTGGAGATATAGCTTGCTCCGGAAAGCCGGACAGACAAGTTTGGAGATATAGCTTGCTCCGGACAGCCGGACAGACAAGTTTGGAGATATACCTAATTCTGATGATACATCTACATTTAAATGTAATATGCGTATATGATCTTCATCTTGGTAGTACATATGTTTCATGTTGTATATGTCCTGTTTTCATGTTGTATATGTCCTGTTTTCATGTTGTATATGTCCTGTTTTCATGCTGTATATGTCATATTTTCATGTTGTATATGTCCTGTTTTCATGCTGTATATGTCCTGTTTTCATGTTGTATATGTCCTGTTTTCATGTTGTATATGTCCTGTTTTCATGTTGTATATGTCATATTTTCATGTTTTATATGTCCTGTTTTCATGTTGTATATGTCCTGTTTTCATGCTGTATATGTCATATTTTTATGTTGTATATGTCCTGTTTTCATGTTGTATATGTCCTGTTTTCATGTTGTATATATCATGTGTTTATGTCGTATATGTCCTGTTTTCATGCTGTATGTGTCCTGTTTTCATGTTGTACGAGGGGTGTCCCAGTAAATCGTGTACTTTGTCCATAACTATTTTTCCTTACGTCACATGGTGATCATAATTTACAAGACTGCTTGATAGTCATATTTTTATACAAATTAGGCATTTAACCAATAAGAACTTGCATTAAAGGCGTCATTTTAATGTTTAACCAATACAAGGTATGTGCATGCGGCGCAACCACTTTTACACTTGAATATTCGTTCATACTGAGTTCAAATGAACAGCAAAATTTAAACTTAAAAGTTTTAATTGCATTTTATTTTTACATAGACATTCGCAGAAATTATTAATATATTATCACACCAAATCTCAGATCATAAAATATGTACACAATAGTGCAATACGCATTTGAACTGAAACACAAAAATGTGACATCAACGAGATAAGGTGACGTCGGGACAAAATTGAGTCTATGTTATTACTACTCAGTTGCATAATCAGCCTGGCACAACAGGGATGGGTAGAAATTTGAATTCAAACTCATAGACTGATGAAAGAAATCATTAAGTATACCTTGTGCATACTACATATGGTAGAGAAGTTATTCATAGTGTAATATAGCAAATGAATTCATCGTACCAAACACTACTGAAAGTATTATTCAATATTAAGTTGGATACTTAACCCGTAGACCATTAAATCATTGACCATACTGATATTTTTAGACTGATTTAACAATTTTGAACAGAAGAAAGACAAAAACAAATTTATAAAGTAAATATGATGTAAATACATTGTCTGTATATGTCACTGTTCACAACAAGGCGAACTTGGAGACTGAATAAAAATAATTTCAATGACCTGACGTCTTAATATGACGTTGACTTGCGCCGCGTTCTCATACCTAGTGTCTTATAAATTGAAGCAAAACATTTGTTTTTTAATTAACCGTCTAAAAATTTAGCATACTTACTCTAAACACATGCATTTAATGGCAGTTAAAAGATGGAGCTAAAGTTGCGCGTACTTTTTTTGCAACAAACATAGTCCACGATTTACTGGGACACCATGTATATTATAAATTGATAAAACATATTGTTTATTTAGAGGATAAAGCTTGATTTAATGCCGAAACGTTAAAATCTAAATATTATAAAAATAATGTATAATTAATACAATGAACTATGAATTAAAAAAAAAACATCGTAACATTGAACATTTACTTGTTGCTAATAACGTGACGCATTTCAAGCGAGGAAAGTCCGTCGTTGTTCGATTGTTGATGCGAAAAGACCGGAAGTTGCCTAGATATAATATTTTGGCACATTTGCTCAATACTGGAATATATTGCCCACATTGAGGCTTTATAAGCATACTTTCACGACAATTTATAGTAACATATGCAATAATATAATATATCCCATTAAGTTTAAAATCTAAAACTAACCAACAGATACAAGGTGTCTACAGTCCTGCAACCATTCAATGGAGTATAAAAAAACTTTGGCTAAGACATGTAAATATGTTTGACCTTAAACATGACGTATCTTTGGGTGGTAGTGAACATTTGTGTACAGTCTTACTAGGTAACAAAATTGTACTTTAATAACATCAACATAGGTAATAATTTAACATACTATCAACATTTTACAAACCATACAAGACAAACTCTAGTTCTCCCTCATACACATATTGTAACACCATGTATATATATAGTCAGTGTATATCTAGACAAACTCTAGTTCTCTCTCATACACATATTGTAACATCATGTATATATATAGTCAGTGTATATCTAGACAAACTCTAGTTCTCTCTCATACACATATTGTAACATCATGTATATATATAGTCAGTGTATATCTAGACAAACTCTAGTTCTCCCTCATACACATATTGTAACATCATGTATATATATAGTCAGTGTATATCTAGACAAACTCTAGTTCTCTCTCATACACATATTGTAACACCATGTATATATATAGTCAGTGTATATCTAGACAAACTCTAGTTCTCCCTCATACACATATTGTAACATCATGTATATATATAGTCAGTGTATATCTAGACAAACTCTAGTTCTCTCTCATACACATATTGTAACATCATGTATATATATAGTCAGTGTATATCTAGACAAACTTTAGTTCTCTCTCATACACATATTGTAACATCATGTATATATAGTCAGTGTATATCTAGACAAACTCTAGTTCTCTCTCATACACATATTGTAACATCATGTATATATATAGTCAGTGTATATCTAGACAAACTCTAGTTCTCATACACATATTGTAACATCATGTATATATATAGTCAGTGTATATCTAGACAAACTCTAGTTCTCATACACATATTGTAACATCATGTATATATATAGTCAGTGTATATCTAGACAAACTCTAGTTCTCCCTCATACACATATTGTAACATCATGTATATATATAGTCAGTGTATATCTAGACAAACTCTAGTTTTCATACACATATTGTAACATCATGTATATATACAGTCAGTGTATATCTAGACAAACTCTAGTTCTCTCTCATACAAATATTGTAACATCATGTATATATACAGTCAGTGTATATCTAGACAAACTCTAGTTCTCATACACATATTGTATCATCATGTATATATATAGCCAGTGTATATCTAGACAAACTCTGGTTCTCTCCCATACACATATTGTAACATCATGTATATATAGTCAGTGTATATCTAGACAAACTCTAGTTCCACCTCATACACATATTGTAACATCATGTATATATATAGTCAGTGTATATCTAGACAAACTCTAGTTCTCCCTCATACACATATTGTAACATTATGTATATATATAGTCAGTGTATATCTAGACAAACTCTAGTTCTCTCTCATACACATATTGTAACATCATGTATATATATAGCCAGTGTATATCTAGACAAACTCTAGTTCTCATACACATATTGTAACATCATGTATATATATAGTCAGTGTATATCTAGACAAACTCTAGTTCTACCTCATACACATATTGTAACATCATGTATATATATAGTCAGTGTATATCTAGACAAACTTTAGTTCTCATACACATATTGTAACATCATGTATATATATAGTCAGTGTATATCTAGACAAACTTTAGTTCTCTCTCATACACATATTGTAACATTATGTATATATATAGTCAGTGTATATCTAGACAAACTCTAGTTCTCTCTCATACACATATTGTAACATCATGTATATATATAGTCAGTGTATATCTAGACAAACTCTAGTTCTCCCTCATACACATATTGTAACATCATGTATATATATAGTCAGTGTATATCTAGACAAACTCTAGTTCTCATACACATATTGTAACATCATGTATATATATAGTCAGTGTATATCTAGACAAACTCTAGTTCTCATACACATATTGTAACATCATGTATATATACAGTCAGTGTATATCTAGACAAACTCTAGTTCTCTCTCATACACATATTATAACATCATGTATATATATAGTCAGTGTATATCTAGACAAACTCTAGTTCTCTCTCATACACATATTGTAACATCATGTATATATATAGTCAGTGTATATCTAGACAAACTCTAGTTCTCATACACATATTGTAACATCATGTATATATATAGTCAGTGTATATCTAGACAAACTCTAGTTCTCTCTCATACACATATTGAAACATCATGTATATATATAGTCAGTGTATATCTAGACAAACTCTAGTTCTCACTCATACACATATTGTAACATCATATATATATATATAGTCAGTGTATATCTAGACAAACTCTAGTTCTCCCTCATACACATATTGTAACATCATATATATATATATAGTCAGTGTATATCTAGACAAACTCTAGTTCTCTCTCATACACATATTGTAACATCATGTATATATATAGTCAGTGTATATCTAGACAAACTCTAGTTCTCATACACATATTGTAACATCATGTATATATATAGTCAGTGTATATCTAGACAAACTCTAGTTCTCATACACATATTGTAACATCATGTATATATATAGTCAGTGTATATCTAGACAAACTCTAGTTCTCTCTCATACACATATTGTATCATCATGTATATATATAGTCAGTGTATATCTAGACAAACTTTAGTTCTCCCTCATACACGTATTGTAACACCATGTATATATATAGTCAGTGTATATCTAGACAAACTCTAGTTCTTCTCTCTCATACACATATTGTAACATCATGTATATATATAGTCAGTGTATATCTAGACAAACTCTAGTTTTCATACACATATTGTAACATCATGTATATATATAGTCAGTGAATATCTAGACAAACTCTAGTTTTCATACACATATTGTAACATCATGTATATATATAGTCAGTGTATATCTAGACAAACTCTAGTTCTCTCTCATACACATATTGTAACATCATGTATATATATAGTCAGTGTATATCTAGACAAACTCTAGTTCTCCCTCATACACATATTGTAACATCATGTATATATAGTCAGTGTATATCTAGACAAACTCTAGTTTTCTCTCATACACATATTGTAACATCATGTATATATATAGTCAGTGTATATCTAGACAAACTCTAGTTCTCCCTCATACACATATTGTAACATCATATATTTATTTAGTCAGTGTATATCTAGACAAACTCTAGTTTTCTCTCATACACATATTGTAACATCATGTATATATATAGCCAGTGTATATCTAGACAAACTCTAGTTCTACCTCATACACATATTGTAACATCATGTATATATATAGTCAGTGTATATCTAGACAAACTCTAGTTCTCCCACATACACATATTGTAACATCATGTATATATATAGTCAGTGTATATCTAGACAAACTCTAGTTCTCCCACATACACATATTGTAACATCATATATTTATTTAGTCAGTGTATATCTAGACAAACTCTAGTTTTCCCTCATACACATATTGTATCATCATGTATATATATAGTTAGTGTGTATCTAGACAAACTCTAGTTCTCCCTCATACACATATTGTAACGTCATATATATATATAGTCAGTGTATATCTAGACAAACTCTAGTTCTCCCTCATACACATATTGTAACGTCATATATATATATAGTCAGTGTATATCTAGACAAACTCTAGTTCTCCCTCATACACATATTGTAACATCATGTATATATATAGTCAGTGTATATCTAGACAAACTCTAGTTCTCCCTCATACACATATTGTAACATCATGTATATATATAGTCAGTGTATATCTAGACAAACTCTAGTTCTCTCTCATACACATATTGAAACATCATGTATATATATAGTCAGTGTATATCTAGACAAACTCTAGTTCTCACTCATACACATATTGTAACATCATATATATATATATAGTCAGTGTATATCTAGACAAACTCTAGTTCTCCCTCATACACATATTGTAACATCATATATATATATATAGTCAGTGTATATCTAGACAAACTCTAGTTCTCTCTCATACACATATTGTAACATCATGTATATATATAGTCAGTGTATATCTAGACAAACTCTAGTTCTCATACACATATTGTAACATCATGTATATATATAGTCAGTGTATATCTAGACAAACTCTAGTTCTCATACACATATTGTAACATCATGTATATATATAGTCAGTGTATATCTAGACAAACTCTAGTTCTCTCTCATACACATATTGTATCATCATGTATATATATAGTCAGTGTATATCTAGACAAACTTTAGTTCTCCCTCATACACGTATTGTAACACCATGTATATATATAGTCAGTGTATATCTAGACAAACTCTAGTTCTTCTCTCTCATACACATATTGTAACATCATGTATATATATAGTCAGTGTATATCTAGACAAACTCTAGTTTTCATACACATATTGTAACATCATGTATATATATAGTCAGTGTATATCTAGACAAACTCTAGTTTTCATACACATATTGTAACATCATGTATATATATAGTCAGTGTATATCTAGACAAACTCTAGTTCTCTCTCATACACATATTGTAACATCATGTATATATATAGTCAGTGTATATCTAGACAAACTCTAGTTCTCCCTCATACACATATTGTAACATCATGTATATATAGTCAGTGTATATCTAGACAAACTCTAGTTTTCTCTCATACACATATTGTAACATCATGTATATATATAGTCAGTGTATATCTAGACAAACTCTAGTTCTCCCTCATACACATATTGTAACATCATATATTTATTTAGTCAGTGTATATCTAGACAAACTCTAGTTTTCTCTCATACACATATTGTAACATCATGTATATATATAGCCAGTGTATATCTAGACAAACTCTAGTTCTACCTCATACACATATTGTAACATCATGTATATATATAGTCAGTGTATATCTAGACAAACTCTAGTTCTCCCACATACACATATTGTAACATCATGTATATATATAGTCAGTGTATATCTAGACAAACTCTAGTTCTCCCACATACACATATTGTAACATCATATATTTATTTAGTCAGTGTATATCTAGACAAACTCTAGTTTTCCCTCATACACATATTGTATCATCATGTATATATATAGTTAGTGTGTATCTAGACAAACTCTAGTTCTCCCTCATACACATATTGTAACGTCATATATATATATAGTCAGTGTATATCTAGACAAACTCTAGTTCTCCCTCATACACATATTGTAACGTCATATATATATATAGTCAGTGTATATCTAGACAAACTCTAGTTCTCCCTCATACACATATTGTAACATCATGTATATATATAGTCAGTGTATATCTAGACAAACTCTAGTTCTCCCTCATACACATATTGTAACATCATGTATATATATAGTCAGTGTATATCTAGACAAACTCTAGTTCTCTCTCATACACATATTGTAACATCATGTATATATATAGTCAGTGTATATCTAGACAAACTTTAGTTCTCATACACATATTGTAACATCATGTATATATATAGTCAGTGTATATCTAGACAAACTCTAGTTCTCTCTCATACACATATTGTAACATTATGTATATATATAGTCAGTGTATATCTAGACAAACTCTAGTTCTACCTCATACACATATTGTAACATCATGTATATATATAGTCAGTGTATATCTAGACAAACTCTAGTTCTCTCTCATACACATATTGTAACATCATATATATATATATATATAGTCAGTGTATATCTAGACAAACTCTAGTTCTCTCTCATACACATATTGTAACATCATGTATATATATAGTCAGTGTATATCTAGACAAACTCTAGTTCTCCCTCATACACATATTGTAACATCATGTATATATATAGTCAGTGTATATCTAGACAAACTCTAGTTCTCTCTCATACACATATTGTAACATCATGTATATATATAGTCAGTGTATATCTAGACAAACTTTAGTTCTCATACACATATTGTAACATCATGTATATATATAGTCAGTGTATATCTAGACAAACTCTAGTTCTCTCTCATACATATATTGTAACATTATGTATATATATAGTCAGTGTATATCTAGACAAACTCTAGTTCTACCTCATACACATATTGTAACATCATGTATATATATAGTCAGTGTATATCTAGACAAACTCTAGTTATTTCTCATACACATATTGTAACATCATGTATATATATAGTCAGTGTATATCTAGACAAACTTTAGTTCTCATACACATATTGTAACATTATGTATATATATAGTCAGTGTATATCTAGACAAACTCTAGTTCTACCTCATACACATATTGTAACATTATGTATATATATAGTCAGTGTATATCTAGACAAACTCTAGTTCTCTCTCATACACATATTGTAACATCATGTATATATATAGTCAGTGTATATCTAGACAAACTCTAGTTCTACCTCATACACATATTGTAACATTATGTATATATATAGTCAGTGTATATCTAGACAAACTCTAGTTCTCCCTCATACACATATTGTAACATCATATATATATACAGTCAGTGTATATCTAGACAAACTCTAGTTCTCTCTCATACACATATTGTAACATTATGTATATATATAGTCAGTGTATATCTAGACAAACTCTAGTTCTCTCTCATACACATATTGTAACATCATGTATATATATAGTCAGTGTATATCTAGACAAACTCTAGTTCTCTCTCATACACATATTGTAACATTATGTATATATATAGTCAGTGTATATCTAGACAAACTCTAGTTCTCTCTCATACACATATTGTAACATTATGTATATATATAGTCAGTGTATATCTAGACAAACTCTAGTTCTCTCTCATACACATATTGTAACATCATATATATATATAGTCAGTGTATATCTTGACAAACTCTAGTTCTCTCTCATACACATATTGTAACATCATGTATATATATAGTCAGTGTATATCTAGACAAACTCTAGTTCTCCCTCATACACATATTGTAACATCATGTATATAAACAGTCAGTGTATATCTAGACAAACTCTAGTTCTCCCTCATACACATATTGTAACATCATGTATATATAGTCAGTGTATATCTAGACAAACTCTAGTTCTCTCTCATACACATATTGTAACATCATATATATATATACAGTCAGTGTATATCTAGACATACATTAGATAATTATGTTGAAAGCTGAATATTGATATTGTCATATGTTACTTGAGGAAATCTTTCGAGATCCATTAGGTGAAACAATACGAACAAATTATAGTCTTAAAATAACCGCTTTACATGGTATTATAT
Source organism: Mactra quadrangularis (assembly GCA_025267735.1). NCBI lineage: Eukaryota > Metazoa > Mollusca > Bivalvia > Venerida > Mactridae > Mactra > Mactra quadrangularis. The sequence goes on along the minus strand of CM046295.1, from coordinate 28,463,604 downwards.
CATAATTATATAATATACATTGCATATTATGTTCAAGTTCATGATTTAATAATTATGATTTAATGACATACGAGTACCTATATAATGTAGCTACAGAGCGAGCTCAGGACCAATAATGTTAAGTGACAAAACAGATGTTCCAGTTTGATACAAACTTGTTTAGATATACCACATCAACAACAACCTGGATCCGTTATATCGCACGACTTATATTGGTTGCTCTAGTCTCTTGATATTCTGCTTTAAAACAATATTGAGGTTTTCTTTCACCATAACATAGAAAATTGTCCTGAGACAAAATTCATCTAAGAAACGTCGTAAAACACATTGTTTAGACTGAGGATATAGAACGAGGAGGGAAACACATTGTTTAGACTGAGGATATAGAACGAGGAGGGAAACACATTGTTTAGACTGAGGATGTAGAACGAGGAGGGAAACACATTGTTTAGACTGAGGATATAGAACGAGGAGGGAAACACATTGTTTAGACTGAGGATGTAGAACGAGGAGGGAAACACATTGTTTAGACTGAGGATATAGAACGAGGAGGGAAACACATTGTTTAGACTGAGGATGTAGAACGAGGAGGGAAACACATGGTTTAGACTGAGGATGTAGAACGAGGAGGGAAACACATTGTTTAGACTGAGGATATAGAACGAGGAGGGAAACACATTGTTTAGACTGAGGATGTAGAACGAGGAGGGAAGCACATTGTTTAGACTGAGGATATAGAACGAGGAGGGAAACACATTGTTTAGACTGAGGATGTAGAACGAGGAGGGAAACACATTGTTTAGACTGAGGATGTAGAACGAGGAGGGAAACACATTGTTTAGACTGAGGATGTAGAACGAGGAGGGAAACACATTGTTTAGACTGAGAATGTAGAACGAGGAGGGAAACACATTGTTTAGACTGAGAATGTAGAACGAGGAGGGAAACACATTGTTTAGACTGAGGATGTAGAATGAGGAGGGAAACACCATATAAAAAGAGAAATAAACATAATATTGGTTTTTGTGAATTAAATTTTTCAAGTATTCATTTGAAATTATCTTGTGTCGTATTACTATCGTATGATGATATCATATCTAATGTAACTAAATATATTCAAATGAGACATTTTATATATCCGTGTTTTACACGTAATGATAGTCCTACTTCTGAGTTATCAGCCAACATTATTGCTTGTTGGTATTCGAGGTATATAAACGCCGAGGTATTCCGATTGGTTAACAAAACCAAAATATGTCCGAACTCATCCGGAAATATAATGTTTACACGTGCACATCTTAAAGATTGAAATGATTATCAGAAATTGAAAAACAAAACAAAAAATGTACTACATATATTATTATAATATAGACACGTGCCAGGTTATAATTTAACTAAACACGTGTCAGGTTATAATTTAACTAAACACGTGTCAGGTTATAATTTAACTAAACACGTGTCAGGTTATAATTTAACTAAACACGTGTCAGGTTATAATTTAACTAAACACGTGTCAGGTTATAATTTAACTAAACACGTGTCAGGTTATGATATAACTAAACACGTGTCAGGTTATAATATAACTAAACACGTGTCAGGTTATAATATAACTAAACACGTGTCAGGTTATAATATAACTAACACGTGCCAGGTTATAATTTAACTAACACGTGTCAGGTTATAATTTAACTAAACACGTGCCAGGTTATAATATAACTAAACACGTGTCAGGTTATAATATAACTAAACACGTGTCAGGTTATAATATAACTAACACGTGCCAGATTATAATTTAACTAACACGTGTCAGGTTATAATTTAACTAAACACGTGTCAGGTTATAATTTAACTAAACACGTGCCAGGTTATAATTTAACTAAACACGTGTCAGGTTATGATTTAACTAAACACGTGTCAGGTTATAATTTAACTAAACACGTGTCAGATTATAATTTAACTAAACACGTGTCAGGTTATGTTTTAACTAATCACGTGTCAGTTTATAATTCTATAAAACAGTTATAATATCTCACCTCCATATCTTGTTCCAACTTTATCTTTCAACATTTTCTCAATATCAGAATTCTCATCATACAGATATAGATCATGTTGTATTTTATATGTATTATTTTTCATATAATAAATGAGAGCACTTCCTGCCAGGTAACAAAAACGAGGTAACACGTCACTATGACCAGCACCGTCATATATAAACTTGATCTTTGTCCATTCAAAATGTTTTATTGTTAGTATTGTCGTCAATGCTAGAGAATTGAACGTGGCTCCTACTCTAGTTAATGTAGGAAATTCAGGATCCAATACTGATTTGTTTAATCCAAAATCATGAGCAAATCCACCAGGACTTATAACCGGAAGTTTCCAATATGGCGCGTACCTAGCAACCGGTGCTAGAGAATAATCACAAACAGGTCCTAGGAATACATCAACAGATTTTTGCATATAATAAGTGAAAGCAGCAACAGCAGCATCTTTAGTATTACAATGTGAGTCACTATAGTTAACATCTAAATGTATCCATCTAGGTAATATATTTAATTCATGTATTTGTTCTACGGCATATTCTATAGCAGGTCGGACACGTCCTATAGAAAACATTCTACCTGTATCATTGGGTATAATAGTAACAATGTTAACATGTATATCTTTTATACTGTAGGACTTGTCACTATATACTATAATATATAATAATAGTAATATAGATACTTTCACCGCCATTATTGTATTGTTTATACTAAGGTCCCAGTTAGATACAGTAAATATAGTATGTACTTATTTAATACAGATATCATTCTTATATAATGTTACCATAGTAACCAGTGATGTTGATTAACACTGTCTTCCAGAAATATTCCAACATGTATATACTATAATAATATCCAACATAATTATATATACATTCAAGTTTTTATATTCCACATGTCACAGGACTTTCACGGTTTGTTCTTAGACTAAAATTTTTCTATGTGTTTCAGTCTAAATTCATGTGTTACATAATTATCATATATAACTACAACAAAACTACAAGTATTAATACAAATATTATAATTTTATATATTTCTCTCATTTCAATAAAATTAGATTTTATTCAATTTTAATTTATTCAATAAATATTAATATATTGAAGATTTTAATTATTCTGAAATAACATTTAAATTAAATTGATTGTCAAATTACGTCAAATATTTTTTAACTTGGAATATATAGTAACTTTATCTGAATAGTTTATATGTTTTATTTCTTATTATTATATTCAACAAGTACATTGTATAATTGAAATTTATATTATAAATACAAGTAAGAAGATTATTCGTCAGATGAAAAGATAAACATAAGTAATAAACGATGAGATTCAAACAATAATTGTATATTTCTATATATTATAAAATGGTACAAAGTGTATATCAGTTTTCAAATTTCCTCACTCTCAAAAAAGAGTTTATACTCTAGTTGTGTTTCAATAGAAATCATTGAGATAACAATCTTATTTGAATTTTAAATAAACATTTATATATCACTATTTTAGAATCGTATGTCAGTTTATTAAAATGATAATTGATTCACTATATAAAATACTGATGTTAAAATACAATAATTAAGACTTGTCATTTTATCTTATTTACGCAACCTTAATTTATATATATATAACTAGATAGCTCATTTCTACAATTACTTATTAGAATGCTCCCTATATGTCAATATTTCATTGAAGTAATAGAACAAACTTTAACATGGAATCCATTTAGAGTACATAAACAATAATAATAATGATATATTCATGATAGAAACAATAGTATGATTTTAAAATACATCAAAGGGAGGTAACATGACAATTGTCTGTGGTGTTTTGAGTGAAGTAACAGAGTCACTGACTCAATGTTGAGGATATAAACTTTTATTAGATATTTTATTTACTTTAACTGACCAAATACCAAGTTTCACCACATTTCAAGAGGTGTGCTGGAGAGTTAATATCATATATAATAACTCTAGATTTAGAGAATTTCACAGATAATCCAATAATAAACCAATAACATATAAACTGAATCACATTTGACATTTGATAGATTTCTACTTTCTGAAACACAAGCAGATGATGTTACATTCTATATAAAATATATCTGTGAACTTTATGTTTGACCAGACAATATTATAAGAAATTGTTGATGCTGGCCAGTCGAGGTTCTTTGATGAGTAAAATTTAGTAAGGAGACAGAATATAAAAGTGGTTTTATCGTTAACGTTGACGTCAACAAGAAAACAATATTGTTGTTAAATCATCAATAAAACATCGTAACCTAACCTTGTGTATAATATAAACATGTAAACTGCATCAATACAATATAACAAAATGAAAATATAAAATAAAATATGATTTCCACAGAGACAATCTGTCAGTTGTAAATTTATCCTCCCAGATTATACTAGAATCCTGTCTTGTATTTATCTTTGTAAGTTATATATCAGATATATGAAATTTGCATGAAATTACAATAAAATCTTGTGTTAACGTTTGTAAACTTATACACATAGGGGACACTAAGATAACGAATAGATGTGTGATTTTATAAACAATAGAAATATGAAACATTGAACACTTTGATATAAAGTAACATTAATAGATTGTGTCATAAATGTTGGGATGATACGTCACTTTAATGATATATTTCACTTTTATATAAACTTGGTAAAATACTGTCTTTATTTTAGACAAGCAACATTAAAAACTATTTCACAATCGAGCTAAAATAATAAGTATAAAACTAAAGTAACATAAAATATAAAATATCCACCGACCGAGAATGAGGCAAATTGACCGACAGACCGACGAAAAGTTTGATCTTCCGAAAAACAGATATTAAATAGATGATTGACCAACCAACAAGACTATCGACCATCTTAAGATGACCAACTGAACAATCGACAGACAGTTAGAATAAATAGAATTCCTGACTAATAGAACGTCCAAATAACAGACAGTTAGAATAGATAGAATTCCTGACTAATAGAACGTCCAAATAACAGACAGAATAGATAGAATTCCTGACTAATAGAACGTCCAAATAACAGACAGAATAGATAGAATTCCTGACTAATAGAACGTCCAAATAACAGACAGTTAGAATAGATAGAATTCCTGACTAATAGAACGTCCAAATAACAGACAGTTAGAATAGATAGAATTCCTGACTAATAGAACGTCCAAATAACAGACAGTTAGAATAGATAGAATTCCTGACTAATAGAACGTCCAAATAACAGACAGTTAGAATAGATAGAATTCCTGACTAATAGAACGTCCAAATAACAGACAGAATAGATAGAATTCCTGACTAATAGAACGTCCAAATAACAGACAGTTAGAATAGATAGAATTCCTGACTAATAGAACGTCCAAATAACAGACAGTTAGAATAGATAGAATTCCTGACTAATAGAACGTCCAAATAACAGACAGTTAGAATAGATAGAATTCCTGACTAATAGAACGTCCAAATAACAGACAGAATAGATAGAATTCCTGACTAATAGAACGTCCAAATAACAGACAGTTAGAATAGATAGAATTCCTGACTAATAGAACGTCCAAATAACAGACAGAATAGATAGAATTCCTGACTAATAGAACGTCCAAATAACAGACAGTTAGAATAGATAGAATTCCTGACTAATAGAACGTCCAAATAACAGACAGTTAGAATAGATAGAATTCCTGACTAATAGAACGTCCAAATAACAGACAGTTAGAATAGATAGAATTTCTGACTAATAGAACGTCCAAATAACAGACAGTTAGAATAGATAGAATTTCTGACTAATAGAACGTCCAAATAACAGACAGTTAGAATAGATAGAATTTCTGACTAATAGAACGTCCAAATAACAGACAGTTAGCATAGATAGAATTTCTGACTAATAGAACGTCCAAATAACAGACAGTTAGAATAGATAGAATTCCTGACTAATAGAACGTCCAAATAACAGACAGTTAGAATAGATAGAATTCCTGACTAATAGAACGTCCAAATAACAGACAGTTAGAATAGATAGAATTCCTGACTAATAGAACGTCCAAATAACAGACAGTTAGAATAGATAGAATTCCTGACTAATAGAACGTCCAAATAACAGACAGTTAGAATAGATAGAATTCCTGACTAATAGAACGTCCAAATAGCAGACAGTTAGAATAGATAGAATTCCTGACTAATAGAACGTCCAAATAACAGACAGTTAGAATAGATAGAATTCCTGACTAATAGAACGTCCAAATAACAGACAGTTAGAATAGATAGAATTCCTGACTAATAGAACGTCCAAATAACAGACAGTTAGAATAGATAGAATTCCTGACTAATAGAACGTCCAAATAACAGACAGTTAGAATAGATAGAATTCCTGACTAATAGAACGTCCAAATAACCGACAGTTAGAATAGATAGAATTCCTGACTAATAGAACGTTCAAATAACAGACAGTTAGAATAGATAGAATTTCTGACTAATAGAACGTCCAAATAACAGACAGTTAGAATAGATAGAATTCCTGACTAATAGAACGTCCAAATAACAGACAGTTAGAATAGATAGAATTCCTGACTAATAGAACGTCCAAATAACAGACAATTAGAATAGATAGAATTCCTGACTAATAGAACGTCCAAATAACAGACAGTTAGAATAGATAGAATTCCTGACTAATAGAACGTCCAAATAACAGACAGTTAGAATAGATAGAATTCCTGACTAATAGAACGTCCAAATAACAGACAAACTGAGAACACTGACTGAACGTTCTACAGAGCCACAAAATATTTAATCTTAAGATCAATATTATAGGGATGCTCACAATCATGTTCAGTTAAAACATTCAATTTGTATAGTTGGTGAAGTGTTTGTGTTAAGACAATTAAATGTAATGGTTTGATGAATCAGTTAAAGAAAGGTGTTTTCTAGGTACAATTGTATTGTATTATATTATAATGTGTTTTCTAGGTACAATTGTATTGTATTATATTATAATGTGTTTTCTAGGTACAATTGTATTGTATTATATTATAATGTGTTTTCTAGGTACAATTGTATTGTATTATATTATAATGTGTTTTCTAGGTACAATTGTATTGTATTATATTATAATGTGTTTTCTAGGTACAATTGTATTGTATTATATTATACATACTTTAATTAACAACTCACATAGAATTGATTCACACAATCAAACATGAACTAAGATTATTTCTATTTTTACCGACCATTGTCGAGATGATTACAAGTACGCATGCGCAAACATCAACTTTGAAGAAACACGTGACAAATAATCATTTTGTAACATGTCTGTATGTCACCTCTGATACTTTCAAAGTAAAGATTTTAAGATTTTACTCCTTATTTAGATGTAACAGTTGAATAGTTTAACTTTTAATGTAAACTTTCTGTTTTATTACCGCGAACTATATCTAGTCAATTTCAAAGTATCTATTTCTCATGAAAAAATATAATTGTTCAGTACTACTTGTGAGTAAAGTTTGACCCAGATCTGACCTTTCACATTTGCATCTACACATATCTTGACGAAAATCAGTACCACGCCTATTTTACACTTAACAAGTAACGTATTCAAAATAAGCAATCGATTTACAGCGTCTTACAAAGAATGTTTATGTGTTTCATCACATAAAAGTGTAATAATTACATTCGAGCTTTGACCATATACTCCGATATCGGTATCGAGTATTAATACTACATTCGTATTCAATGTAAGGAATAATCTTGCATAAAAGTCAGATTGAGGTCAAACTTTAGGCACTAAAACAACTATAGAAACTACAATACTGCAATCAACGTTATATATGTTAAATCTTGTATTGTACTGATATATCTACAAGATAATGTTTAATTTAATTTACAATACTTCAATGAAAATATAATCAGATTTGTATAACCAATTAACGTACAGTGATTAATTTCTGTGAGATAAGTTTTCATTACTTGTGTTTTGTCTGCTATATGTAGAATTGTTACATTGCTAATAAATGATTTCTATACGCTACATTAGTTTTCTTATACTGGTCTGATTTCCCAAGTGAACACTATTTCATTCTCTAATTTAGTCACGTGACACACATGTTTTAGCTGCCGTACTTGTATATATAAAATATGTACTTGTATATATAAAATAATACTGTAAGATTTGTATGTAGTATAATAATATCATAGAATGGGGAAATATTACATGAGAATCATTGTTTACAATATTTGTGACTTTAGAATTACTTGTAGATGTTCCCAGCTTAGATATCGTTAGATTTAAACAAAACATCTATTATATGTATATTACCATACAATGTTATAAATGTATTTAAATCACCAAGTAATAGTTCCCAAGGTAACAATATATAACATCACTATAGATACTAGATGACATAATGTTTGTAGTTTTACTGAGATCTCAAACAATTCTTGTTTATTTATGTCTGTTTATACACTAACTAGAAAATGTTTAATGAATCCCTGTAGTGGATACTACCAGAGAAAGAACATTTTATATAACTCCAATAACTTCTGAATCAACCTGTTTCTAGATATTATAATATACTTTATTATCACGAATTACTTGTTCTTACGAAGAACGTGGTTTATATATTTTTACCTCAACAAAAAATCTAATTACCATTCGGAACTCCTCGGTCATTAACCACAAATAAAATTCATTGTATGATCGATATGATCCTTTAAAACATCATGAAATCATAATTCTGTATCAATCATAGAAAATGACATATTTTGGCTATATAGAACAATAACATGTTATATAATGATATATTCTGTGTTATATAGTACAATAACATGTTATATAATGATATATTCTGTGTTATATAGTACAATAACATGTTATATAATGATATATTCTGTGTTATATAGTACAATAACATGTTATAATGATATATTCTGTGTTATATAGTACAATAACATGTTATATAATGATATATTCTGTGTTATATAGTACAATAACATGTTATATAATGATATATTCTGTGTTATATAGTACAATAACATGTTATATAATGATATATTCTGTGCTATATAGAACAATAACATGTTATATAATGATATATTCTGTGTTATATAGTACAATAACATGTTATATAATGATATATTCTGTGCTATATAGAACAATAACATGTTATATAATGATATATTCTGTGTTATATAGTACAATAACATGTAATATAATGACATATTCTGTGTTATATCGTACAATTACATGTTATAATGATATATTCTGTGTTAAATAGTACAATAACATGTTATATAATGATATATTCTGTGTTATATAGTACAATAACATGTTATAATGATATATTCTGTGTTATATAGTACAATAACATGTTATATAATGATATATTCTGTGTTAAATAGTACAATAACATGTTATATAATGATATATTCTGTGTTATATAGTACAATAACATGCTATAATGATATATTCTCTGTTATATAGTACAATAACATGTTATATAATGATATATTCTGTGTTATATAGAACAATAACATGTTATATAATGATATATTCTGTGTTATATAGTACAATAACATGTTATATAATGATTTATTCTGTGTTATATAGTACAATAACATGTTATAATGATATATTCTCTGTTATATAGTACAATAACATGTTATAATGATATATTCTGTGTTATATAGTACAATAACATGTTATAATGATATATTCTGTGTTATATAGTACAATAACATGTTATATAATGATATATTCTGTGTTATATTGTACAATAACATGTTATAATGATATATTCTGTGTTATATTGTACAATAACATGTTATAATGATATATTCTGTGTTATATAGAACAAAAACATGTTATAATGATATATTCTGTGTTATATAGTACAATAACATGTTATAATGATATATTCTGTGTTATATTGTACAATAACATGTTATAATGATATATTCTGTGTTATATAGTACAATAACATGTTATAATGCTATATTCTGTGTTATATTGTACAATAACATGTTATAATGATATATTCTGTGTTATATAGAACAAAAACATGTTATATAATGATATATTCTGTGTTATATAGTACAATAACATGTTATATAATGATGTATTCTATGTTATATAGTACAATAACATGTTATATAATGATATATTCTGTGTTATATAGTACAATAACATGTTATAATGATATATTCTGTGTTATATAGTACAATAACATGTTATATAATGATATATTCTGTGTTATATAGTACAATAACATGTTATAATGATATATTCTGTGTTATATAGTACAATAACATGTTATATAATGATAGATTCTGTGTTATATAGTACAATAACATGTTATATAATGATATATTCTGTGTTATATAGTACAATAACATGTTATATAATGATATATTCTGTGTTATATAGTACAATAACATGTTATATAATGATATATTCTGTGTTATATAGCACAATAACATGTTATAATGATATATTCTGTGTTATATAGAACAATAACATGTTATATAATGATATATTCTGTGTTATATAGCACAATAACATGTTATATTGATGTATTCTGTGTTATATAGAACAATAACATGTTATAATGATATATTCTATCTTATAGTGTACAAGTTCTTATATATTTAAATAGTTTATCATTATCTTCATATGTTATCTTTTATAAAACTTATCTTATAAATGTTTTAAGTACATACTTGTAGTAGTTATATACTATTTGTTACTTTTTAATGAACCGATACTTTGTTGCAACCGTTTCAGGCAGAAGTTCAACTATGTATTAAAAGAAAAAATGAATTCTGCTGTTGATGATTTTAAGAAAAAAACAACAACACTAGTTTAACATATTTTTTGTTTTATCACTTAGTACTAGTTGTATAATTTAGTTATATTGTAAAAAAATAAAAGTGTGTATTAGATTATATTGAATCACATGTATATAAGTCAATGTAAAATGTAGGGGCAGAGATGCTGGGATGTTTTGGAGATCAAAATACCTAAGATAGTGAACATGTATCTTTAGAATGATATAGAATGTACAAAAATACGTGTACATGTGGTAATTTATTTTGGTTTTCACAAATTAAAAGAATTTTACGTCAACCAGCGCACCTACCCTAGCTTTTCTTGACTCAAGGATATAACCAGTACTCAAATACATTGCTACAAGGCCGGCAACTTTTTCATATACCTTGGGGAAATGAAGATTTGTTATCCCAGCGCTCTACTAAATGTGGTATGACCTGGTGTACATTTACATGTAGTTACTATTTATAATTTCACAAATATTAGATCAATCTTTCTAATTTTGAAACTTTAACTTAACTTGTATAGTGTATCAAACTTTCAATAGAAACATTTACATTGATGTTTTAGAAAATATAAAGTTCTCAGTAACATCTCCAAGACTTCTTGACAATGATCTCTGTCTATATATATATATAATTATGTCTATATGTTTCTATAGTTATTAATTTAATAAGTTCATTGTTTATTACAAAATAGTTATATTAGTTTATTATGAAAACATATCTATAGTTTATTTATTATATATACTAGACTTTATGTAACAACAAACTGATGTGTTCTAATAATATATCCTTTATAATAAATATAGCAGTAAATAATGTTATATAGTCTAACCCTAGTAAATAGAAAGTTTAGTTTAGATTATTTTATGGAGAACAGTAGTGTGTTTTCTGGAATAAATTAAAACATCACGTACATTGTAATGGGTGAATAAAGTTTGTTTAGGATAACATCAGACGTTGTATATAGTTTGTTTAGGATAACATCAGACATTGGATATAGTTTGTTTAGGATAACATCAGACATTGGATAAAGTTTGTTTAGGATAACATCAGACATTGGATATAGTTTGTTTAGGATAACATCAGACATTGGATAAAGTTTGTTTAGGATAACATCAGACATTGGATATAGTTTGTTTAGGATAACATCAGACATTGGATATAGTTTGTTTAGGATAACATCAGATATTGAATAAAGTTTGCTAAGGATAACATCAGACATTATATAAAGTTTGTTTAGGATAACATCAGACATTATATAAAGTTTGTTTAGGATAACATCAGACATTATATAAAGTTTGTTTAGGATAACATCAGACATTGGATAAAGTTTGTTAAGAATAACATCAGACATTGGATATAGTTTGTTTAGGATAACATCAGACATTGGATAAAGTTTGTTTAGGATAACATTAGACATTGGATATAGTTTGTTTAGGATAACATCAGATATTGGATAAAGTTTGTTTAGGATAACATCAGACATTGGACATAGTTTGTTTAGGATAACATCAGACATTGGATAAAGTTTGTTTAGGATAACATCAGACATTGGATAAAGTTTGTTTAGGATAACATCAGACATTGTATATAGTTTGTTTAGGATAACATCAGATATTGGATATAGTTTGTTTAGGATAACATCAGACATTGTATAAAGTTTGTTTAGGATAACATCAGACATTGGATATAGTTTGTTTAGGATAATATCAGACATTGGATATAGTTTGTTTAGGATTACATCAGACATTGGACATAGTTTGTTTAGGATAACATCAGACATTGTATATAGTTTGTTTAGGATAACATCAGACATTGGATATAGTTTGTTTATGATAACATCAGACATTGTATATAGTTTGTTTAGCATAACATCAGACATTGGATATAGTTTGTTTAGGATAACATCAGACATTGGATAAAGTTTGTTTTGTTTAGGATAACATCAGACATTGGACATAGTTTGTTTAGGATAACATCAGACATTGGATAAAGTTTGTTTTGTTTAGGATAACATCAGACATTGGATAAAGTTTGTTTAGGATAACATCAGACATTGGATATAGTTTGTTTAGGATAACATCAGACATTGGATAAAGTTTGTTTTGTTTAGGATAACATCAGACATTGGACATAGTTTGTTTAGGATAACATCAGACATTGGATAAAGTTTGTTTTGTTTAGGATAACATCAGACATTGGATAAAGTTTGTTTAGGATAACATCAGACATTGGATAAAGTTTGTTTAGGATAACATCAGACATTGGATAAAGTTTGTTTAGGATAACATCAGACATTGGATATAGTTTGTTTAGGATAACATCAGACATTGGATAAAGTTTGTTTTGTTTAGGATAACATCAGACATTGGATATAGTTTGTTTAGGATAACATCAGACATTGGACATAGTTTGTTTAGGATAACATCAGACATTGGATAAAGTTTGTTTAGGATAACATCAGATATTGGATATAGTTTGTTTAGGATAACATCAGACATTGGATAAAGTTTGTTTAGGATAACATCAGATATTGGATAAATTTTGTTTAGGATAACATCAGACATTGGATATAGTTTGTTTAGGATAACATCAGACATTGGATATAGTTTGTTTAGGATAACATCAGACATTGGATAAAGTTTGTTTAGGATAACATCAGACATTGGATATAGTTTGTTTAGGATAACATCAGACATTGGATAAAGTTTGTTTTGTTTAGGATAACATCAGACATTGGATATAGTTTGTTTAGGATAACATCAGACATTGGACATAGTTTGTTTAGGATAACATCAGACATTGGATAAAGTTTGTTTAGGATAACATCAGATATTGGATATAGTTTGTTTAGGATAACATCAGACATTGGATATAGTTTGTTTAGAATAACATCAGACATTGGATATAGTTTGTTTAGGATAACATCAGACATTGGATATAGTTTGTTTAGAATAACATCAGATATTGGATATAGTTTGTTTAGGATAACATCAGACATTGGACATAGTTTGTTTAGGATAACATCAGACATTGGATATAGTTTGTTTAGGATAACATCAGACATTGGATATAGTTTGTTTAGGATAATATCAGACATTGGATATAGTTTGTTTAGAATAACATCAGACATTGGATAAAGTTTGTTTAGGATAACATCAGACATTGGATATAGTTTGTTTAGGATAACATCAGACATTGGATATAGTTTGTTTAGGATAATATCAGACATTGGATATAGTTTGTTTAGGATAATATCAGACATTGGATAAAGTTTGTTTAGGATAATATCAGACATTGGATAAAGTTTGTTTAGGATAACATCAGACATTGGATAAAGTTTGTTTAGGATAACATCAGACATTGGATATAGTTTGTTTAGGATAACATCAGACATTGGATATAGTTTGTTTAGGATAACATCAGACATTGGATATAGTTTGTTTAGGATAACATCAGACATTGGATAAAGTTTGTTTAGGATAATATCAGACATTGGATATAGTTTGTTTAGGATAATATCAGACATTGGATAAAGTTTGTTTAGGATAACATCAGACATTGGATAAAGTTTGTTTAGGATAACATCAGACATTGGATATAGTTTGTTTAGGATAACATCAGACATTGGATATAGTTTGTTTAGGATAACATCAGACATTGGATAAAGTTTGTTTAGGATAACATCAGACATTGGATATAGTTTGTTTAGGATAACATCAGACATTGGATATAGTTTGTTTAGGATAATATCAGACATTGGATATAGTTTGTTTAGGATAATATCAGACATTGGATATAGTTTGTTTAGGATAATATCAGACATTGGATATAGTTTGTTTAGAATAACATCAGACATTGGATATAGTTTGTTTAGGATAACATCAGACATTGGACATAGTTTGTTTAGGATAACATCAGACATTGGATATAGTTTGTTTAGGATAACATCAGATATTGGATATAATGGATATAGTTTAGATTTGTCACAAGTTAACCTAAAGCACATATACTAACACGTAATATTGTCAATAAATCATTCTATACTAGATTTTAAGCAAATATTACATTAACACGATCTATATGTGACTTTACAAAATATTCTAAACTATGAAATATGTTTATAATAATATCATTGACGTACGATATTTACTATACTTAAAACATTAATGTTATAATTTGATTTATTCTTGTTATATAAACTGTCTATACACTATTTTATATTATAAAATCAATGTATAAATAAATCCTAATTGCTAGATCTAGTTATATAATATAGCAGTTGATGTTAGATCTCAGACAATGTTTATATCAATATAAATATATTATTGTAATATTAATGTACATTATGTTATATGGTCAATCTTATTATTACAATTATATATAATATTCTATACTTTATCGATACAATTGTTGTATAATGAACATATGTATTGCCAATATTTGTTAAATATAAATGTATACGGTCATCGTAGCAACACACTGTATATGTCATATCACGACGATCAGGTCTATAACATACTGTTCATGGAAAGGCTAAATTTCTGGATTTAGCTGTTAACCGACTGCTAGGTGCATACTTTCGTCAGTGATTGATAACTGCCCTACATGATTAGGAATCGTTGGTAGGAGGGAGAATGGCCGTAGAAATCATTTCATGACCAAACGCCCCGCCCTGGAATTGAACCCACGATCCCTCGATCAGTAGTTTTGCATGTTACAAACTGAGCTAGCCGGGTGGCTAACAATTTGTATGTAAGTTACAAGTATGGTTCATATATAAGTAACTGAAGTTAACATTATATAATGATATAATAAGAAGTTTAAATGTTATACTGATATATAACTAACTGAAGTTATCATTATATAATGATATAATAAGAAGTTTAAATGTTATACTGATATATAACTAACTGAAGTTATCATTATATAATGATATAATAAGAAGTTTAAATGTTATACTGATTTTAAAAATATCAAAATAAACATATTTTATAATAGATTCACCTCTTTATCATCTTTTACATCTAATCTAATATAAAGTATAAACTAATTTCAATTATAAATACAATGATCCAAGATACATTTACTTTATCAGGAGAATTGAAATGTTACAATTTTGTTAAATCTTTTGTATTTACAAAAATTAGAAACAACAAAATGTCAGAGTAGATTTGTATTTTACTGTTAATCATTTAACTTCAGAATAACATCACTAACAATTGAAATTGTTTCAATTTCCAGTAAATTACTTGTGTAGTTTATATATACATTTTATATAACTGAATTCTGTATAAATTAAATAGAAGTAAAACATTATTTTGTTAAATGTTAATTTCGTGAAATTGTATTTCATTTTGGATGTTATATCGTTAACATTTTGTTAAGTGTTTTAGTTAAGGGTTAAACGATTTAAAATGTTCTTAAAATAATAGTTGTGGTATCACTTCACTAATTTAACACATAATTGATGCTTGAACTTTGTGTATATCACGTCAGTAAAGATACTGACATCCAACAAACACTCTTCAATTTTACCTCAACATTTAAATTTCTTACAAATTTAAAAAATAATTTAATTTTAAAACTGTTTATGTTCTATGTTTAAGACCAATTTCCATTTCGATTGTTTACGAAAATACAGTGTATTGTTTATGGCGCGTGTTTTTTTTTTAATATAAAAAAGTCAGTATTTTACATACTGTTATTCTGATCGGTGCGATACCACCATGTTTGACCGTTATTATATTATAAACAATCACCTTTTACTGTTTCTATCGTCTTGAAGCATTGATGTCTATTTGTAGACATTTTGGCTCACGTTGAATAGACATAAGTTCAACGTATATACTTGTACTCATTGTGTGAAGTTTCCGTTAGAACCATTTTTATATGATTAAGAAAATTCAAAAGAAGAAAATGTTTAGTTCTTGTTTTACTTTAAGTGTACGTTTTAATAAATATGTTCCATTCTTAACAATTTTCGAAAAATAGCATTCGTGCTTTTGCATACTTCATATGTCAAAAACTATTTTCTGTTAGAATTCATAAAATTGATTACTTAGGTTAATATGTTTTAATTTCCTTCTAGTACGGATGAAAGAAAAAAAAGTTGGCAGGGTAATTACACTTGAGATAATTATTCAGAAGTGGGTCTTAAACTGTTCAACATTTGTGTTGTTTTATAACATAGTACTGATGTTAAGACAAATTCTAAGACATTAAATTGTTCACTCATAGAACTACGAACATTCTGTATATACTTTAAACTTATACCTAGCTACACGTGGGTTATCTTACTAAATATTTTATAGGAGGATTTTATGTCAGAAATATTTGAAGGGCAAAAATGGCACATTTATTAAGATGAGATAATTATAAAATATTAAATATTTTTCTGAAATGATAAAAAATGAACTGTTCTCAACATGTTAGGGTTATTGTAAGTAAAAAAAAGATGACGTTAAAAGTTTTATCTTCGGAAAGTGATATGAAACATTTTCTGACCGAAGAAAGAGATAACTGAGTAAAATCTTGTACCAGCATTTACTAAGTGAAATCTTGTACCAGCATTTACTAAGTGAAATCTTGTATCAGCATTTACTAAGTGAAATCTTGTACCAGCATACTAAGTGAAATCTTGTACCAGCATACTAAGTGAAATCTTGTATCAGCATTTACTAAGTGAAATCTTGTACCAGCATTTACTAAGTGAAATCTGGTACCAGCATATACTAAGTGAAATCTTGTACCAGCATACTAAGTGAAATCTTGTACCAGCATATACTAAGTGAAATCTTGTACCAGCATATACTAAGTGAAATCTTGTACCAGCATACTAAGTGAAATCTTGTACCAGCATATACTAAGTGAAATCTTGTACCAGCATACTAAGTGAAATCTTGTACCAGCATATACTAAGTGAAATCTTGTACCAGCATATACTAAGTGAAATCTTGTACCAGCACATACTAAGTGAAATCTTGTACCAGCATACTAAGTGAAATCTTGTACCAGCATATACTAAGTGAAATCTTGTACCAGCATTTACTAAGTAAAATCTTGTACCAGCATTTACTAAGTGAAATCTTGTATCAGCATTTACTAAGTAAAATCTTGTACCAGCATTTACTAAGTGAAATCTTGTACCAGCATACTAAGTGAAATCTTGTACCAGCACATACTAACTTCAACATTAAATATCTAAGTTATAGGAAGACAAGTTCATGTTGAATATATTAATGTTGGTAACGATATAAGTAGAACATGATGAACAGTTTGATGTAACAAGATAAATATAGGTCTATACTATACCGGCGTCAGTATTTATCTAACTATATAATTACATCAAAGTATCTGAACATATTTAGAGTATACATGATAGACACAGGACAGAGTATGATCATTACAAAACATTGTATGTAATTCTAAGATAGTCTGGTATAGTGCGTACAAAAAAACAAAACACTGTTTATAATAACAATAGAATAAACTAATCCACTACGAGGGACGCTCAGGATGACAATAACATAAACATGTGATTTGTTTTACGATTGTCTTAGTTGTTAGTGTAATGGAAAAGATTTTTACCAACACAAGCACGATTTACCAACAAATGGTGGTATCCACCATGCTAATTTTGTTACAATGAATTACACACATT
This sequence comes from Mactra quadrangularis, assembly GCA_025267735.1. NCBI lineage: Eukaryota > Metazoa > Mollusca > Bivalvia > Venerida > Mactridae > Mactra > Mactra quadrangularis. The sequence goes on along the minus strand of CM046295.1, from coordinate 28,445,070 downwards.
TTATTTTCATTACTGCCTACCCCAGAAATGGATTGTCTCATTTTTAATGTTTACCAAAACACGTTTTGTTTTTTTGTACGCACTATATATATTATGACAGTGGTCAAGAAGTAAACATGTAGAAGAAGGTTATATATAAAATGATAGATAATTATTTCTGGTCAAGAAGTAAACATGTACAAGAAGGTTATATATAAAATGATAGATAATTATTTCTGGTCAAGAAGTAAACATATAGAAGAAGGTTATATATAAAATGATAGATAATTATTTCTGGTCAAGAAGTAAACATATAGAAGAAGGTTATATATAAAATGATAGATAATTATTTCTGGTCAAGAAGTAAACATATAGAAGAAGGTTATATATAAAATGATAGATAATTATTTCTGGTCAAGAAGTAAACATGTAGAAAAAGGTTATATATAAAATGATAGATAATTATTTCTTATATAAACTATTTGTGACCATACAACGTAAATGATTCTATAATATAAACAATGTATAATTAGTTAATGTTACTATAGAGTTGTATCAAATCATTGGTATATAAACAATCCTTATTATCTTGTCTACTTTAATGTCCGATCTATTACAAGTCATGTGTAATATTCTTTACTACTTACATTTTGTATGTAAATTAATTATTACAATTTGTATATACGTATTTATTGTTAAATAAAATGCGTACACTGGCTCCATTGTGTAAGAATTAAAACTTGTATAGAACACGAGTGCACAGTCAGTGCCTATATTCATTTTGGCACGTGATTGTCCTAGAATACTTATAGTAGATGGTATTGCTTCACAAATTATGAACATATTTGTAATGTTCATAACTTGTTATTAAGTATCATTTTTTAAAAAAATATTATATACATGATATTCAAGTTATTTTTAGTTTTAATTTAAGTCTGGAGTCAACCAACTAGTTACACATTTTGATATAAAGCTGTCAGTTGTACAATTTGTTTGTAATATGTATATTTTTTAACGTTCTACATTTTGTACAAGTCAAACAAATGATCTGTTCTGTTCTGCTACTTGAATGTACATGTATATGTGACATACTTATATAAGGGTTAACATGATTTACTTTACTCTAACCAACTATGTCCTATATTAAGTCAATATAATAGAATTATATAAGACTCTGGTGGTACCACGATGTCACATTTGTTTAGAAATATATGTCAAACAAACTAAACAGTGTACAATATATTCTAATCAAAGAAGGCACGAGCAGATATCTTAGAAGGACTTTAATATCAACTTCTTTCGCAAATAAAAACATTCAGGGGATTGCTTTTTTCATCCATTACTTTCTTAAGATAAAATCTCTGTCAATGTTAACGAGTAATAAATATTTATGAGCAAAAATGTACGACAGCCATCTTTAGTGTTTCTAAACATGTAAAATAAATAAAGAAATTAGAGAATTTAGTTGTTAAAGAAAACTGCAAACTCTTTCATATAAAATAGGAGATCGAACATAATCAACATCAAGTGTTATCTATATAAGTGTAAATTTAAATGTTTCAACATTTGATATCTTACATCACAGTTAGATTTTATCATTAATAAAACAACATTACCATACTATCTGTAAAATTAGGATATAAAACACAACATAATTGATAAAACTAACTTTAACGCTTTATAATATATATTACCGTACCGGTGTTTTACGGTACGGACTGTAAGTGGTTTTAGCCCTACCAGAGATTGATAAATGAACTTAATCATCAACAACTGGGAGAATAGTTTAAATGATGAGAGTAAATAACAAATAAAACACATAGTTTGAAAAGATGTCACGTGATAAATGTTAACTATTATAGATTTTTATGTGTATGTATCTGATTAGAAAAGTAATAAAAAGTTCATTTAGTAGAAAGTTTAAATTAGTGTCATTTCCGAGGGTAAAAAGGATGGAGATGATTATTGAAGTCCTTCTGTTTGTTGTATCGTGAAACAATGATCTTGTCTAGATGACACAAACACAGGTGAAGCTAAAATAGTTTATAAACAGTGAATAGATAATCTTCACAAAGAAAGAAATGACTGAAACTGGCAATCAATGTATACTCGAACGTTAAACTGGCAATCAATGTATACTCGAACGTTAAACTGGCAATCAATGTATACTCGAACGTTAAACTGGCAATCAATGTATACTCGAACGTTAAACTGGCAATCAATGTATACTCGAACGTTAAACTGGCAATCAATGTATACTCGAACGTTAACGTAGATTTTAAACTTAAAACAACCCTCACGTTGTAAGTTTAAGCCTTTAAAAGAGTCTTTTAAAGAGACATACTTTCTAAATAAGAACATCGCAGGAGCGTTATCAGCTCAGTGGTTTAAACAATGAAACATTTTTACTTGAAATAATCAGCATATACCAAAGCTTCTAATAGAACTCTGTGAATACAACTTTTTTGGTTTATAACTGAACTCCTATATTTCTACCTATATACAGATGTAACAATTTAGATAAATATACCACGTGACCTTCATCTAATTTTCTGTAGTAATCAGAGTTAAGTACTTAGTGATTGTTATATTATGTGATAATGACCTGTGTATTGTTATGTATTTTTCTTGTAATTATAAATAGTAACATGATCATGTATATAGTTGTCATAGGAGTCGGCCTAATGTAAAATAATCTATACTTTGTCGAGTATAAATTCATGATGGTACAGTGTAAATGTTATATACAGTGTAAATGTTACATTTATGGTCTTTACAGGGTAAATGTTACATGTAAGGTCTATACAAGCTAAATATTATATTTATGAGGTATACAGTGTAAATGAATCATTATTATAAATACAGTGTGAATGTTTCATGTATTATATTATACAATGTGTAAATATTACATTAATGATTTTACACATTGTTAATGTTACACGTAGAGTTTCAAGAGTTTATTTCACTCAAAGCATATTACAATACAATGATTATGTATTAGGTCAGACATGACCCATGAACATAGTTTTAATACAATATATAATAAAATGTGTTCAATGGTAGAGTCATATCATATGGTAACAAAGTGTAAGCATGCATTAAATATATCAACATTTAATGCATGCTTACACTTTGTATGATGTAACAAATGTTGCATGTATGTTTAATACAGTGCCAATGTTATGTGTGTGATTAATAAATTATATTATATTTGTAACGCAAATGATATTTACACATAGAGTGAGTGCTAAATGTATGATATGTAAAGGACACGACTGTGTAAATGTAACAAGTTTGATTCATACAGTGTAAATGTTACATGTAAAATACAGTGTAAATGTTACATGTAAAATACAGTGTAAATGTTACATGTATAATACAGTGTAAATGTTACATGTAAAATACAGTGTAAATGTTACATGTAAAATACAGTGTAAAGGTTACATGTAAAATACAGTGTAAATGTTACATGTAAAATACAGTGTAAATGTTACTAAAAGTATGATATAAGCAGGGAAAATGATTCATGTATGATGTATACTTTGTCAAAGTTTGATAATATTACTTCTATGTTAGAAAGTTTGCATACAATATAACTAATTGAGCACTGAACACACAGACGGACGAACTTAGAGATGGATGTAGATGAAGCAAACACGTGACAAAAACAATTTACTTGAAAACTTATACTATAAAAGATGAACTCACTTATATCCTAACTTTATGATGTTATATATAACTATATAATAACAGAGAAAATAGACAGCTATAATAATATAGAGAAAATTATAGATATAATTATCTAGATGTCGTTTATATATTCTAGTTTACTGTGTGATAGTAAGTACATAATGATCCATCTATTATTGTATAAAGAATATTTAATACAGACATAGGTTATATCGAACATCAAGTACTAACTTAAGCTCATTAAGCGTATTTTCCTGTTAGTTAATGTCCTAATATTGTAACGGTGTCACATGCAATAACGTACAAACAGATAAAGAGTCATTTAATCATGTTTTTATTATAATAGTTTATGTAATTACATGTACTTTATAAGATAACTTGATCAAACTGCATGGAATGATAATTAGTTAATTCCTGTAGTGTAATTTGTATTTAATTAGAAACTTAACTAGATTAATTATAGTGAAACACAAAATGTTTACAGCTTTACAGTGTTAGCATTACCCTATCTGAATATCTGTACTAACAAAATTCTGAAACCGGAACTATCGGTGTGCACTAAACGAGCTGCCCCGCACTCTCGCTGTGCACTTAACGTGATACCGGCACCATCGTTGTGCACTTTAATGTGATACCGGCACCATCGTTGTGCACTTTGACGTGATACCGGTACCATCGTTGTGCACTTTGATGTGATACCGGCACCATCGTTGTGCACTTTGACGTGATACCGGCACCATCGTTGTGCACTTTGATGTGATACCGGCACCATCGTTGTGCACTTTGATGTGATACCGGCACCATCGTTGTGCACTTTGATGTGATACCGGCACCATCGTTGTGCACTTTGACGTGATACCGGTACTTTCGACACGCATTAATATTGTGATACCGGTACTATCGACACGCATTAATATCGTGATACCGGTATTATCGACACGCATTAATATCGTGATACCGGTACTATCGGCACGCATTAATATTGTGATACCGGTACTATCGGCACGCATTACCGGTACTATCGGCACGCATTAATATTGTGATACCGGTACTATCGGCACGCATTAATATTGTGATACCGGCACTGTCCTTGGATTGTATAATGGAAATGAATATTTGTAAATATGTTGGACATATCCTGGTTTGTGTTGATATAATGGTAGTACATTACATCTGAGCATATAACTTACTTTCTTTATGCAGTTACAAATTTATGTTAAACGTTCTACAATGTGAACCAAAAGAAAACAAACTTCAAGAAGTAAAACAAACCGAACTGAACTGACCACATCAAAGTTATCTTATGTCATATACCATTATATGTGATAGATATCCTTAACAATATAAAAACATCATACATATGATAATGATGTAAATGTTCAGATAGCAATGTGATGAAAATATATGATTATATACATGTATACGTTGTATAATTAGTTGACAATATATGATTATATATCTGACTATATAATGTTAGTACTAAAACGTGTATATAAAATATATTGACATGGTAACAGGTAGCATTACAACTATAAAATTATTATAAAATGAAAAGATGGCACGTGATAAATGTTAACTATTATAGATTTTTATTTGTATGTATCTGATTAGAAAAGTAATAAAAAGTTCATTTAGTAGAAAGTTTAAATTAGTGTCATTTCCGAGGGTAAAAAAGATGGAGATGATTATTGAAATCCTTCTGTTGTACACCACTCTATATCATAGTGGACGTCATTTTTATACAAGAATACATGTATAAGATTGCGCATGTTGTTAGAAATATAAGTATTTGTAGAAATGAGCTTTATAGTTTTAGAATGTTTAATATTTTTGTTACTGTTATGAGTTTTCTGTACATTACAGTTCAGCAATACTAGTTGTTTTATTATTAATAACAGATATTTTTTTATTTAAATTGTTTTATCATTTATATATAATTTAATGTGATATTAACATACACACAGAAAATTACTCCATACCATAATCTATTGTTTTAATTTATCATCAATTATACTTATGTTAGAATTGTGACGCATAATTGACCCGGAAGTTTCGTTTTTACTGAAATGACTAACTATTTAATAATAATTGATTAATTTAATATAATAAAAAATAAAAGGTTATATAGTTTATCAACAATCAAACGTTCCAATAAAATATCTTGTTGAATTTATATTTATTTTTGTAACTTTAATAGTTTTATTTAAACCTATTTTATCCATGTTTTATTTTAAACTATTTATGACACTGAACTATGTTATATACCACCAACTATAAGATCCATCATAATTATCTAACTCCAGAAAACAACACTTTGATCCAAATCCAACTTTTAACAATTAAAGAATTTCCATCAAGAAAAGCGGTTTATGGGACCGCATATAACACTTGTGAAATGTCGTAGAATAAACGAAGCATTCATTGAAACTACTCTCTATTTAGAAGGCGCTACGTTGTTTCCGGAGAGAGATTCATGGAGAAGCAAACCAGTGATATTAGAATATTAGAGTACAGCTCCTAGTTAATACATTCAACTAAATTCTGTCCGATATCATTTAACATCTGCCGTATTATTGTAAGATGAAGTTTTTTTTTCTTTCATGTAAACAGTTGATTACATGTATTTTCTAGATTCAATCTAAAACTAGACTTGTACTAGTATAATATACATATATATAACATCAAGTCTATGTAGAATGGAGATTTTACTGAGAAAACTGAAGACGTAAGACAAAGATATTGTGTGAAGTCCAGTTGTAGTTTTTGTACATTTTCGTTGATACAAATTTATGACTTTGATAGATTCAAACTTGTTGTTTATTTAGTTTTAGGGTTAGTTTGAATAAAAAAGCTGACTGTCCTTGTTACTTTTAGAGCTGTATATTAATAATGAATGAATACCCATTTTACATACTAAATTTACTTGATTTAAAATTTGACGTATGATGACAATGTTAGGATTCTCTACAACCGGATAGCAGAAAGTATATTTAGTGACTCTTTTAGTTCAACATTTTAATTCATTATAACTTTATATTTAGAAGAATGTTAACGTAATAATAATTGTTATAATTACTTTAAACGATTTTATCCATTAGTAAATATTCTTTTAAAAATAAACATGTTATAATTGTAGCATTTTAAGCTTCCATAAATATCTTTTTAACTACAATCGTGACAAATTTCAAAGTAAAAGTTTGAACAGTAAATGATTTTCTCTACAATACATGTTAGAACAAAAGACAACTCTAAGATAGGCCACGCGCTAGAAGAAATTTCATGTAAAACAAAACCTTTACAAACTAATTAAATTTACTGCAAGTTTAATTTCGTACATCTTAATGTAATGAGTTTCATTTTTTACTATTTACAACTTTGTTTCAATACTTATTACGAAATAAAAAAAAACTTCGTCTAATTAAGAAGGAATACTCTTATTGACGACAACGACGTAATCTCGGTATTTGGCAGTAAATTATTAGAACCTAAATGAGAAATCTTTTGTTTTATGGGAAATCAATGATTAATTTAGAAAAAGAGGAATCCAGTCCAACGTTAAGATCGCCTTAATTAACTAAAATCAATATAATAATAATAAATGATGGAATACAATAGTATTATCATGAATGACAATGAGAAATAATCTAAATATATATAACACGTTAGTTAAGAACAAAGTTTTTGTATTATATAGTATAAATGAACTTTCTGGCATTTTGCTCAATATGGTGAATTATATACAAACTTAATAAAGACAATATTTCATAGACTGATACTATACTAGTTAAACGGAAAATGACAATGAATATGACAATGGTGCAATTAGGTTTGGCTACTACATGGTCTTTATATGAATCGAACTACTTAATTGTTTATTATGTTAATATATATCGATATCAAAACTAGACAACAGCTAGCTCCTAATGGATGGGAATCAATTCTAAAATGGCGATATCTTAAATATAGAGTCTCAAACAGTTGTTCGAAAATTTAATAAAATTATGATTTAACAGGTGATTTTAACATTTAGTACATTTAGTACAACCTGGTACAATTTAAACATGTATATTTTGTTCAATGTTTAGTGAGTTCCACTGTCGTCGACTTGGTTACTCTTTTATTTAACTTTTGTACAGACGGCAAATTATCACAACAATGCCATTGCAATACTCATATACACCTGGGTTGAGTGAAGTAACTGTAGGTTAATTTTCCTCAATAAAAAATAGCTGTGTCCCTTATGGGGTTCGAGTCTGGTGGGACCTCCTGATTTCTAAGCGAGTGTCCTACCACTTGACTACTACTAGATGTATATGATCTTGTAGTATTTAAAACATATTCCACGATCAAAAGTTTATTGGTAAATTGCGATTACATCAACCAATGATAGTATATTAATATATAACAAATAAACCACAATGAAGGATGTACATCAGAAAACAATGTAAACTCTCCCATTATAGAAACTATGCCCTGAGCATAGAAAGCAGTAGCTTATATTTTAATAGGATAATGTAACGTCCTATGAATTTCGTGGTTAGACAAAAAATCATCTCGAAACTTAGATGACAAGAAGAAGAAAAATAACCTGGAAGAAACATCCGGGGTAACAATAGAAAATTGTAGTAAAGTGATTACATAATAGATTATAGGTAGTTCAAACAGCGTTGGTTCCGTTTCTGGCTTTTTTGGTTTTATTCTGTCGTGACATCTAACGTATTATTTGAGTTGTTGGTTGGAACTCCTGGTGGTTAAAGCACCCCGTGCGTTGAAACCCGAGCCTTGTACGATAGTTTGTGAGAGTTTCTTTTGTTACAGCTCGGATCACATGTATATATTGCTTGTTTGTTGATTACAGCCTATAAACATTGGTTTTAGTCGTCGTTTCTAATCATTGGTCAAAGAAGACCTCGAGGAAAATAATCAACGATTATACGGCACAGGGTTATATGTGCTTATTCTAGGAAACACTCTTTTACCATTCAAGCAGGCTTGTGGTCCTGGGTTAACTTTCCAGCAAGACAATGCAAGACCACACACAACCAATTTTTTTGCTCGCAACCACGTTAAACGTCTTACCCTGGCCCGCTATCTCCTCGGATATGAACCCCATTTAAACATATCTGGTATGAACTTGGGCAAATCACCAGATAGACAACGTTAAGGTCCTCGCACGAGCACTGCAGGCGGAATGCCGGGCCCTGACTAACGACTTAATCAGGCGTTACGTTCACTCCGTGAGGAGGAGAATTCGATCGTGTATGCCAGTTTCGGGGGCCTCATAGATACATATACACGCACATATATACATAAATATGTGTATGTATACCTATATACTTGTGTACATACAATAAATGTATATACAAACCAATACATACATACCTACAATACATATACACGAATATTCAATCATAAACATATATTATGAACTATTCTGTGACATTATATGATGGACTAATCTACAAACATTGATCAGTTTTACTATATTCTTAGCGGACATTATGTCATTGAACGAGCCGAACACAGACAGAGCCAGAAGTCTTTAAACGTAATTCTCTAAAGGTTTTGTATTTTTGACAAACTAATAAAGCATGTTGCTCATCCTCTATACAATGTATATCATGTTCAAAGCAATAAGAGCATAATCGTTCATCTCTAGGTGTACCAAAGTGTCTACCAGTTTCCATTCCTAGAACTAGAACACCGGAATTTTGAGAACTTTTACGGAGTTCAGTCTTTAAATTGAATTCTACATCAAGCAACGATTATGTTGTTCATACCTTTGTAGTGACAATATCTTGAAGATTCTGAGATGCTTTTCTGTCACTCTTGTTTTAGAATATCAGTTACACGTAGTTTAAATTGCGAGAGGAAAACATTTTCATCTCCAATTTCTTTGGCAATCCATGCATAACCAAATCCAAATTTAAATTATCAAGACCTTTAAACATGAAATAACAACATTTGGGGTATCTTTGACTATGTGTTTATGACTGTAATTTAAACCGAAGATACACATTTGATACTCATGTCTAATCTACTCATTTTCAAAAGACAAGTTTTGACCAGTCTTTGCGGGGTATTATTTAGTGCTATTCCTCATTAGATATAAATTAGGATAGAACTTAGAACAAATAAAGCCTATTGAATTGTCTCTTTTTAACACATTTGATATCTTCAGCTTTTAATGATTTCATTGTTTAATAAATTTTAATGTAATGAACCAATGAAAAAATACAAAACCTATATAACTATAATCATTTATGCATTTTTTTTTCAGAATCCTGGATCAATTGATAGGCATTAGAAACAATTTACATATTGTAAACACTAAATGGGCTCGATTAAAAAAAAATAAAAGCTGTCCAAAATGTGTTTGACTAATCTTAAGAAAAGAATGCCACAAAAAAGCATAACAAGAGAAAAGAACTAGCGATACACATGTATCAGATCACGCTTCACAGCATATTTGTTTATACGTGTCATTTAAGGAAGTCAAGGAAGCAAGATTACAGTTGAAGACAGACAAACTATTCATATTCCCAAGCAATGCCCCTTTTAACTAATTTAATGATTTAGTTAGCAACTATTCTGGAAAGGAATGTTTAAGGCAGTATATGTACATGTCTTCACATTGAAGATATATAGGTATACCACCAAAAAACCATTTTTGAGCGTCTCTCGGTGGACCACCGTTGCGAAACAATAATTTGTGCTTTGTCAACATTGAGATTTAAAACCATATCCTCACAAAATGATTTTTTAGCGAATCTGACCTTTGTCTAGGCTAAATTGGAGTTTAAATCATTTACTTAATACAGAAAACAGCTGTATGAATCTGACAAAAGACGCGAATTAACACGATTAAGCAATAATTTGAAGAAATACTGGAAATTACTAAACCATTTAAAAATTTCGTGTTCAGAAAAATCTGAATTTAACGCGTCAACTCCGCCCTCAATATCGGCCAAAATAATGTGAGATGTATTCTCGTTGTCGTAAAATAAAGAGGAAAAGTGCTCGAACCAGGTTCCCTTGCTATGTTAGTAACTTGAAAAGATAAAGAATTTGAGACCCCCGGTACACTGCCGCGAGTTTGCTTCTCATATGCCGGGTACTTTCGGTGTATATGTACATGGTAGTTTGAGTTTACAATTTACAGGGAAATGATCAGACTCATCTCTGTCAATTATACTAAAATATGTGACATATTTAAACAATTGTGATGATACAATATCAACAATAGAATAACCATTGCCAGATCATCATATTATCTACCATTTAAAATATGTACTATTTTCATACGACATAACTCAGTCAGACTTTTGCCAAAATTGTTGTGCTTTGGATTCTTAAGTATCAAATGTTAATTACAAAAACTTAGAAAATTTCGAAAATATAAACAGAACTTATGATTTCTTAAAAAGACATAAAATGTGAACTTGTCTATATTCGTGTAATATGTTAATAGTGATGTTAACCACCTAAAATAGTCCTAATTCTGACTTACAATATTACTTTAAAATAAGAAATTGGTCTGTAAAATAACACTGCTCGTGACTATTTCCAAGCAACGCGTAAAATTGCATGATAAGAACACAATACCCTTACCAGCCTGAATAAAATTTTAACAATATCACTCAGAGTTACATGTAATATACTTTACGTCAACACTGGCCTGAAGTGTATTAATTCTGCCCTGTAATTGTTTATTACTCTCTTATAAATGTTCATTTTCAATTTTCAGCTCATTACGCAACTTCATTAAGTTTATAGTTTATAGATATTATAAAGTTTATATATATTATTGACTCATTTATAGTAGCCATGTTATTATTCAGGTCAGTCTTGAGCGAATGGAGTAAATTTGTGACATCCTTGTCTATTCGGGGTCTCAGGCCTTTCCGTTGATAAAGTGAGTTGTCCATGTGAGAGCTTTTATTGATCTTAAAACTAATAAGAAATTGAAATAAGCCCCTTTTGAATCAATGTAAAGGTTTATATTTTGCTGAGTATACTTTCTAGAAATGTTATTATGACAATGAAATGTTTATATTTTATTTAATGTTATATAATCATAAATTATCATTTAATGTAAAACTTAGATAAAGTTATACTATCATAAAGTTAAATATACTTTTACAATACGTTACAATATAATAAAGTTTTACAACATCATAAATTGTTATATTTTAAAATGTTTATGTTATCTATAATAAAAGTAATGTGTATTACTTTGAAAGTATTATTTACGACTATGATAACCGGTTCTTCACACATATAATGTAACAATAATGTATTTATAAATTCCCTATAGTTAGATGTAATATTATACAATATGTAAATCCAACATCTGTGCTAGTATTTTTCTATAATTTTATATGACAAATCACTTATACAGGATTTCTATATAACCCTCAAGAGGACATTTACTGAACACATTTATCTAAATAAACCAATAAACGATGAACTCGGATATTATATTCAGTGATATACAATGACATAGATACAGCCGTCACTATCTGTCCATTTGATAAGTCAATGTTTCACTATGCCAGTCAAATACAGATTATGTGGTTTAGAAGATTTAAGAAATAAATTGTGTGTATATACAAAGTTGTTCACTTGTGTTCACTAACTATAAGTATTTAAATTACTAATTTGTTAAAGTTTTATCATTGATGACAAATATATGTATAAATGATATAATACTTCAAAGACAGATCCCATCAGTGTAGGTTACTGTTATAGAATATAATATATTTATATAATACATACATAGTTTACTATAAAACTATTATATGTGATGTTTATATAGTTAAAATGGTTGTATACTGACATCCTCATATATAATAATATCAACTTAAACAATTTTCTAGTATATATCAAAGTTAACTAATATATTTTAATATAAACTCAAACTATAACATATATGATATGTTATATTCCAGGTATATAGGTTTTCAGTATGAATAAAGATAAATGTGTCTACTTGGTACTTGGTAAAAAGGAACTTAGGATGGCGTCATGTGAAAAAACTATTTTAAATTTCTTCTATTAGGATTGCCATGGAAACCAGAGTTATGTATTAATGGAACTTTAATTCTAACTCGGAATATTTTGCGAGTTGAAATCATTGCAAGAAATGAGGCTCAATAGGCATTGAAAATGCCAAATCGATGTTTTAATATGATTGATTCACAGTAAAATCATGTTCTATATTCTTTGCCTTTTCCACAATAACACACCTGTTCTATGTTTAATTGAGTATTGTACTAAGTTGCTTTTATATTGCATATACAAATAGTTACTGTGTATGCTTTTACAATTTAGAGAAAAATATGCAAGTGATTTTTTTTCATTCGAGACCTGAATTTTAGCAACAATGTAGCAGTTGTTCACATTGTTTACTTTGGTGCTTAGATGGGCAAAAATGACAAAACGGTAATTTATCATGTTTAGGGTACATATGTCTGGTTATATCATCGTTTGGAAGCAATTCTACATATTTTAGCTATGATTTGATCATAAAGTGTCTGTCATAATAACTTGTTCAATAATTCATATTTCATTGAATACAACATTGTTTGGTATATGTACATGTATATTTAAGAGTTGAAGCTAATGTTAGAAACAAATGAAAAATGTAATGAATGCTGAAATGTTAACCTTATTGTTCTTACTAAAAGAGAAACTAACATAATAAAATGTTTAAGAATTATTTCTGAATTCAATATTTAATATCACAGACATTATTAATACCAAAGTAAGGCTGACAAATTTGAAAATTATATTTTTTAAAGTCGGTTAGAAGTTACTAATGTTTGTGTAATTGTATATTGTATTGATTCTAATCGGGTTGTCTATCATTATTTAGCTGACATTTGATTACCATTTTATTGGTGATATTAAAACGAATAAAAAACCATTTAATTGAATAATGTAATACCAGTGAATAGATTTTTCACCTTGATATGGAAACGAGTCCATCAAGTTACATGGTTCTTATGATTCCCTTCTTCAAATACACACATCTCTTTAATTTAATCATCAAGTCATTTTACCATTTAAATAGCTTTAAAATTGAGTTTGTTAGTTTCAGCAAATTTCTACTGAGGTAAATTAGAAACAAAGATAAGAAGCAAAACGTGGAAAGTAATTTTCTTTCTTCGAAATTAATGTTCATTGCAACATTTTCAATCAATATAAACATATATATGAATTGACAAAGTAAGTTAAACACTTGTAAATTAAGATTAAACAAAAACAAGGAAGCCACATTTCAAGAAAACCTAACATTGCACCGGAAATTAGAATGTCTTATTTACCTTCGACAATGTAATCATTTATGTGTTAAGATAAGAGTAAGATAAAACTTGATTAAAGGAAATCAGTAAGATAAGATGATTTATTTATAGTCAATAAATATCAATTATATAATGTATTTATGCACGGTACCTTTCAGGTTTCTTAATAACAAACAAAAACTGCAAGCACGCGAATATTACCCCTAAATGTATGAGAGCTTTTCTTATAGTTTTTAGATAATGATTTAGTAAATGTATAACAAATTATAGTTTTTATGTTGTTGTATTAGGAAATATTGTTTAATTTAATTCCAAGTAAACTTTCAGTATATTGTGACATGGATTACATTATTTACATCTTCAATAAGAATCATCTAACAAACATACCAGTATTATTCTTATCAAATACAAACTCTCAAATTTTACACAAACAATTGCTATTGTGTTTCTAATCTTGTATAAATTTGAGTGACAAACTTAAAACTCTTTAGAAACAAGTCACCTTACTTTTTATCTTTTTTTCCTTTGAAAGAAGCACCATGTAGAAAACGATAAGGTTGTCTTTTGCTTGTCACAACATCTTAAAGTTATAAAATACCAATAAGTGATGTCCGAAAATTTATTTATCAACCATATTATTATTCCGTCACAAGTTGGGTCGGAAATGGAATTTATCCTGGATACCAATTAAATATGGCGGTCACAATGACAATATCGTGCCTATGGTTATTATTGTATATTTCTGTACAGTAGATGACTACAATGAGATTTTTATGTAAATAAAGATAATTGTTTCACAGTCTGGGGTGTTGTATTATAGTCCGGAACAAGATGAACCTATACAGTTGTTGTCGTAGCATGTATAACTGACAGTATAACAGTGATTATTTGACAGAATAATAGGGAACATTTCTCCTGTCTGTTACATGTGATAGAAAGTAAGAAGGTGAAAAAGAATTTGTCTTTTATTTACACTTCATAAATTCGACTGTCAAACACAATGTATTTTAAGAACTAAAGACCCACTGGAAATATCCAAAGACGTAAGTCAGTACTTTAATACAAATAAAGATTATTCTCTATTCATACTTGTTTATGTCAACTGTATACTGGAATATTTTTTCTCACGAATCTGTTTAGTAAAAGAATGTTTTTTACCAACATTTGTTCATTAGAATCTATAGTATGTCTGAAGGAGAATAAACTAGAAGTCATCACCCATGACAACTGTAGTACAAACATCTAGCAAATCTTATGTAGTAAAATCATCATAAAACTGAGAAAGTCGTTGAACTTGAACATTGTTCCATTATAACCATCAGTATATTTAATGACTGGAAATGTTATTTTGTTGACATACATGTCATATTGTATCAGACAGTGATTTGTTTACTGTAAATAATGTTATATCAAGTCAATATAGAACCATATATAATAAGTATTCATTGTTTCACAGTTGATGTAATACATGATTGTATAATTATGTTACATCTTGTAATAATACAGAATGGTACAGAAATATTTGTGTATTGTGTGACACTTTGTATTGATCAACAAGACTAAATTTAACATAATCTCTTATATACCCCCAGCAGATATGCCAGTTTTAACTACAACCATTTTGTAGTTAACTTGAATATCTACACTTTTCCAATTACTTTACATACGATTTATAGCAATTTTACAAGAAACAATATTCAATAATGTTTTTCATTTTCTAACCTGTAAATGCACCTAACACACCGTTAAATGTTAAATGTTTCAAGATCGTTTCAGTGTCAGTTTATTGAAGTCTAATGTCGTAATGAGCAAATGAATGGCTGTCATTTAGTGAGATAAAAAATCAATGAGTTGTACAGTAAGTAATTAGAGGTCAAAAACGTATGCAATGACACCAGGAGCTTGTAGGAACTTTAAAACTCATACATTTACTAGAAATGTTTAGATTACAAATATTCCATTGGAGCTGTAAAACAAGGACAGGGATGGAACCTGTAGCAATATGAAACGAGCTGTTAAAACTCTTATGAATGAAAAGGGCAGCAATTGTAAATGCCCTTAGGATTGCATTTTGATTTGTGAAAGAAGATATATTCAAAACAAAATTTAAAAGTGTAATAAACCTGTTAAATGACCGATGTTATTCATATATAAAACAACTTTATGTACATTTAGGTGCTAATTGTTTTAGCACTGTCTTAAGAAAGTTCCCTTTTTTGTCTTTTTTTCTTAAAATGATGCATAATTCCCCTTCCTAGGGGCATGGGTAGCTGTCTCCGAAAGTTGTCTAGTGCCCTGATAAAGGGCAGACAGCATAGCCTACGTATAGAATTGGTGTAATTAATGAAAGCAGTAAGTCAGAGAATATTCTCTATATTGAAAAAGTAATTTCTTTTTAAATCGATTTATTTTGAGATTTTCTCTATGTACACATTGCAAGCATCGTCTGCGTCTCTAAAATAAGATGTTATATTTCAGAATGGTTAATTTAAACAATCTAATCAATACAAAACCTGACATTTAACGTGACCCTATATCTGTACTGTCAATCAATCCGACTTAAGTTTGTAAAAATGTCAATCATTATTAGCTAATTAGCATATTCTCATTATGGACTTTATTTCACGCGACAACTCGCTGTTTGTGCATGTTGTGATCAAATTTATGTAACAATAGATTTACTCATTTTGGTATATTTATTGTGCATATTTAAATGAATATGCTATATATTTTGCTTATTTTAAGTTATTAAGCATAACATAATCGTCGGCATATTTAAAATTTATGTTAACATAAAGTTATTAGAAATCATAAACAATCGTGATTCGACAAATATATTTCTGTCTAAACGTTATTGTATGAAGGCATAGCTTTCAATATTAGGTTTAATTTGGTTTTACCAAAATTCAAACAAAACAAGCATGACAGTTTGTCTTTTATGATGAATACTCCGCTCTCTTTAGACAAGTTGTAATTCGTATATCTTCATATCGCCAAAGTGTGTTTTATTTTGTCCATTTCGCCAAAAATTCTTAATTCTTTGCGTGTCGAAATCGAAAATGAGGGTATGTTTTCTCCCTTTTAGTTGATTTATATAATCATATATAAGGACCAAGTCAGTTTGGACAGTATACAGAAATTAATCCGCCGTAACTTATGCGATACTTAAAACATTAGCCCTGTACTAACATTAGACTCCATATTAAACTAATTTGTACAAATTAAATAACTTACCTAAATTGTGACGACAGTAGCAACAGAATATGAAAAAGAGAAAAAAAACAATACATTAGCAATAACAGTTACATTACAAGATAGTTCAATTTAGACAAGAAATATTTCCAGTATACGGAGAGATACATGGAAATGATACCTATAACTCTGTTAAAGTCATCACAGGCGAAGAAAAGTGCTGCTTGATATCATATCTTGATATGAAACTAGCACAAAAAAACTGAACAAGGACTTTGAAATAAAAAAGTAATTACAAATAAGGGTGAAAGAAACAACATACGCATAGAAATAATTGCACAAATGTAAATAAATTCTCTTTTTATGTTGTATCGAATGGAAGGTTTTAATCAATTAGTTCAAAATAAAAAGCTATTCTAAAGAAGGACATTACTTAATGAAAATGTCGATATCTGTATACAACACTCATCATTATATTGCAGACTAACTTCGTTTTATCTAATTGAAACTTGATGCAGTCTAGACTGAACGACTATAGCCTTAAATTTATTAAAATACAATGATATTTTTCATACACGTATAACAGATTTGCATTACTTAATCAACGACTTTCCACGAATAATTAATCGATTGCACCATTAAACTGAATGTATGTTTATGTATCCACCTGTTACAAAATCCGCAAATTCAAATTTAAACCAAGGTTACATAACATGAACACCTTTTGCCCCAAAGCAATTGAATCCAATAAAAAGCTTCGAGCGTGAATTTTGTCGATTACATTAAACAATTGTGATATCACTTAGACATCCAAACCAAAAAAAAGTCGTTTGTATCGCTTTTAAGACAATACTTTGTTTTTGTATAACTAATACAAATCCTGGATTTTGTAGAGACGCAACTCAACATGATTATTATTTCGGAATGGTTAGGTATGATAAGTTAATGGACAGATGTTATGTTTATGTACGGGAAACTATTAAATATGACACAATCGCTCAGACCAAAGCTTAAATAATCATTCATTTCTTGAAAAAAGAGCACTTGAAAAAAGAGCACTTCGAAGAATTTGAATACAATGCAAACTTACCTATTCTCCTTAAAGCAGTGATTTAAGCAATGAATTATTGTATTAGATTTACACATTAGATTAGCACTTAATACTCAAAATATAACCCATTATAAAATAAATACCCGAATTATAATAATTATAACAAAACGTGTTATTACAAAAGTGGTTGAACATACAAACCCGTTTTGTAATAAAAACCCGAAAGTTTATAAAGTGTCAAGTTGTATTATTTTAGTTAGATAGTTTAAATGTATAGAAAGAGAATAATGTTTAACAAGCAAAGCAAAAAGTTAAATGTCCAAAAAGACAAGGTTCAATTAATACTTCTACTTCCCCCCGAAGTGTTAAAACATTATTTGGCGTAACATTAAGAAAAGGATAATTTTGACAAGAATAGACAACGATGACGACAATAAGACAAAAATATGGCTGTAAGTGAACTTTTTGTCCTCTAGGCAAGTTACAACACAATCAAATATCATTTGTTCATATAATTTCTGGCTTTACTTAAAACTTGTATACAATATTTTGATGCAAATTACTATCTGAGACTATTTCTTAAAACATATGGCAAACTGACCAATTATTAAAGTGAAGAAATATGATACATGAGGACGAGTTTTCAAATTTAACGCAACGTCAGTTTGTAGAAGCAGTTCTTATATCTTTATTATTATACTACATCCTGATGATGTCATTTCATTTGAAAAGAGATAATCGAAATACATGTACATAACATTAAGGAATAAAGTCCATTGATCTAATTACTGTATTGAACAAATGAAACATGTAAAATAAAATTTAACATGGTTGTATCGCACCAAAATGTAAATTATTTCTTACATTAAATAAAATATTACTGGTATAATGCATGTCATATTCAAGTTTATATTAGAATATGTCTCACTAACAACAGTTTGTCATATTGATTACATTATTAGTTGTTCGAAGAAGATATGCAGATACTACATATACGATGGTTATAAGACAAACCATGACAACTGCCTGTTTCAATGAGTAGTTATTTGATTGAAAAAAATTGAGAGTTCGGAATTTACGGATACACATGATTTAATATTTTGGTATATACTTTTAATAACGTTCAAACATTTGCCATTAATATCGTAATATAATAATTTTACCAACAGGCCATTTCTCCAGACGGTGTTTGACACGCTTGTTTAAGATCTATGAAAGCACAATAAAGTTTATTCCTACCATTATTTAAGAAATGGATTAGATGCTGTAAAATAAACATATTGTCTGTAGTTGAATATCCCTTCCTGAAACCCGCTTGAGTGTTTTTAATTAAATCATTGGATTCTACATAATTTATATCAGTTTTCCTGATTTTATACAAATATCTTGCTCTGTGAAAATTACGCCTAGCTTTGTTACAACCCGTTTTGTAATAATAACCCGAATTGTGATAAATTATTACAAAGTGGGTTACGATGTCAAATATTGTAACATTTCGACACAACCCGTTTTGTGGTAATATCCCGAACTGTAGTAAATTATTTTAAAAACAATTTATTCAACAACTTGAACAACGAAAATAAAAAGTAATGATGTTAATATAGTTATTTTGAGATAAACCAAGTTTTCTGGCTAAGGAATTGGAATTTTCAGCGAAAATGGTGAATTCTAAGAAGAGTGTGAAAAGAAAATCTTAACATTAAAGAAACAATATTGCTTAAGTGTTGACTATTTATTTTCGAGAGGTTAGGGAATGACATATGTGTCAAATGACTATTTGAACTTTTTCGAAAGAATAGCTCAAAATGTTACAAAGTGGGTTACGATGTAAAATTTTGTAACATTTCGACACAACCCGTTTTGTAGTAATAACCCGAATTGTAGCAAATTATCTTAAAAAGAATTTAATCAACAACTTGAACTAAGAAAATAAAAAGTTGTGATGTTAACATAGTTTTGAGGTCATACCTGTTTTCAGGGTAAGGGATTTGACTTTTCAGCAAAAAAGGTGAATCTTAAGAACAATTTGACAAGTTGTTTCTTTTGTTTAACCTTGGCAAACACGACGTCCAAGGTAAATACATATGCAGTTAGATTGTGGTCGCCCAAGGACAGGATGTAAAACTTAATTGCTAGAATATAGAGACAATTATAGGACGTAAAAGCTGGCCAATGTAACGTTTTTGAGATTACCCTGGCAAACAACGAGTTTTGTCTACACCTGTAGTTAGGGGCTGTCCAGACTCTAACGCTGTCATAAGGTTTGTTTCGTCGAAAGGTCATGGCTGATACGTCCTTTGGCGTCCCATAAGTCAACATTCTGCCAAAACTGGCCGAGATTGTGATGAGCCCGTAAACATCGTTATAAATTTAGATGGTTGCAAAACGGAGTACGGAATACATCAGACCATTCGCCGTTCTCTTAATCTTGGCGTCCACCGTACGCTTCTATTACACGTGACTGTCGTGACATATATATATTGACGTGAAAAAATCTTTCACGCAAATAAGAAAGACGTATCTATATTGTGTCTAGTCGTGCTGAAAATAAATGCCGTCTGTAGGAACGTGGTATATCAGCATGTATGCCAAAGCCTTTTATAAGGCGTTTTTTTCTCTCGTCAGAATGTATTTATGTGTAAAACTATCTACATGTGTAAATTTTTAATTAGTTTCTCGCACGTAATTTACTCTACGAATGTGATTTAGGCTAGATCATATTATCTTGATTTTTACATGACTTAATGCTGTTATAGCGTATATACGTGACAAAATAAGTATACATGATATTTATGCATAATAAACTACATGTAAATGTTTTGTACAAGTTACTGGTTGTCTAAGTCAGATAGAATGGATTGCATTAGTTTGCAAAAAGAAGGATATATAACTTATGTAGAAGTATTGCATTTAAGTTGACATAAACTCATTTCATGTCATTTCGTATTTTTCAACAAAAATGGTATATTCCGATTTTATTCGGTGAGCCGTGACAGGTTGGATGAATGTAATTATAACCATGACGATAGGTATAACTAGTAGCGTTTCAATTACACAAAACGTTACAGAACTTTACATAACGATACATTTGGAAGTTCTCGGCAATTCGCTGCGAATAACCTAATCTAATACACAAATATGAGATCGTTAAGGCAATGAGTGATGTTTCAAAATTTATAAAAAAAACGAAACATCACTCATTGCCGAAACGATCACATATTTGTTTACTTTAACACCGGTAGTTTCAAAATAGCGTCTAAATGTGTCTGAAATTATTCGCAGCGAATAGCCGAGGAGTTCCGAATGTTTTGTAACGTTCGCGGTAACTGAACGCAGGGATCTAGGGCGAGAACATTAAGAAAATTAGTAAATGCCATTGCGAATTCAACGAAGTCGGCGGTGTTACTCCCGTTGATTTGATCAATACATTTACAAACACATTAACAGTAAAAACTGTAAAATTATTTGCTGTCAGAGATTTGCTGAAAAAGTAGGGCCCGTCTATTCAACTTGACGTTGCAAAAGGTCGGTGAATTCGAGGAGCGTATTAATGGCAGTTGATCAGAGGTTATGGTTAAGGGAGCTTGAAGACTATGTTTTAGTATATAGCATCCATTGCTAATCTCCAATGAACATTTAAATGAGAGAGCAAGTCCTTCAGTCCGAATTCTTCTAATAAGATAGAAGTTACGACTTTTTTTTTCCTTCTTTAAACGTTCGCACTTTAACGTTCAATTAACCGTTCATTACGGTAACGGTGGTCTAATGTTAAATGCTTACAGAACACAGGACAGTTATTACTACACAGAAAAACAATAAAAACTATAATATCCCAAATATAATTATATGCATAATATAATGTTACAAATATACAAAATTTTACATCGTAACCCACTTTGTAACAATTTACTACATTTTGAGCAATTCTTTAGAACAAGTTGAAATAGTCATTTGTCACTTACATATATGTCATTCCCTAACCTCTCGAAGCTAGTCAACACTTAAGCAATATTGTTTCTTTAATGTTTAGATTTTCGTCTGTTTTCACTCTTCTTAGAATTTACCATTTTCGCTGAAAATTCCGATTCCTTAGCCTGAAAACTGGGTTAACCTCAAAATAACTATATTAACATCGTTACTTTTTATTTTCTTTGTTCAAGTTGTTGATTAAATTGTTTTTAAAATCATTTACTACAATTCGGGTTATTACCACAAAACGGGTTGTGTCGAAATGTTACAATATTTTACATCGTAACCCACTTTGTAATAATTTACCACAATTCGGGTTATTATTACAAAACGGGTTGTAACACCTGTTTTGACGCATTTAAAAATAATTCTGATATCATGTTGACACTAACATTAGCTGTTTCTTGATTGAAATGGCCATTTTGTTCAAGTAAACTTAATGAGTTATAAATAGTTTCAATAACCTCATGGTCAATATTATTGACAAAATCATTCGTTTTAGTTTTATCCCATAATTTATTATTTCGATTTAATGAAATATTTGGAGCATCTTCGAACATTGACATTCCGCGTTCATATTCGTCGTAAATATCTGTCATATTTTGGTTGCTAAGGAAATCTTTATCTGCATGTATAAAGTCAAGTAAAACAACCCGTTCTACTATTTAAGTCGCCAAAAATGCATAGGTGTGAAAATTTGTCCGAGATTGAATTAAGAAACGTTTGAATATCAGCAAATGGGTGATCTATAGCGTAATTAGAATTTTCTGGCACATAACAATTAACACGTCGCTTTCCGTTTTCGTAATTTGCTTTGATAGCGTAAACCAAATAGCAAGCTTACTGTCCTAATTTAAAATTGTTACATATTTCGATATAGATTTATTTATTAAAAGTCCTATCCCGCCCGACTTTCGCGCATTTACCGCTACTGATCTCCTATTGTTACAGTGTAATTCAAAATTGCCCAATATAAGCGAGTCTATATCATCAAGTTTGGTTTCCTGTAAGCCAATAATCCTAAATTGGTCTAAACAATGTAAAAATTCCTGACAAACATTTATTTACACTCGAACTATTAAACTTTTAAAAAATTCTATCTATCTAAAATTTTTAATGCAATGAATAATAATTCAACTTGTGTATTTAACGCCACCAGACTTTCAGAAATGTCCGGAACGGTGTATGGCAATCGGCGGTATACTCGCGAATATGAGATAAAGTGCGAATATGACTCAATACATATACACTGGAACCTCGCTTAAAGACCACTCCGATTCAAGGACCACCCCGCTAAAAAGACCAGTTTTAAAAAGAACGGATTTTTTTGCTCTGTATTTAGTTGTCTTTAACCCCGAAATTAGGTCCACCCCGCTACTCTGTAATACGACCACTTCTTTGCTGACAAAACGCTTTAATTGCGTGCATTTTGACCCCGCTAAAAAGACCACTTTATTCACGGAATATTCGACCGGCAGTCTGACTATGGTATATGTTTTTCACACCAGTGTAGATAATACGCTGCACCCATTATTCGTAAACAGAAGATGTCAATCTGTTAGCAAACTAATAAATAAAGGGGTATTAACACGCCAGTTTAACTAACAATGTGACACTTGCATAATCTAGGGGTCATTTTCCTACCCAACACTGACCATTTAAATTAAATCTATTGAAAATATTTGATAAAACAACAAAATTACATGTACTCGAAAACGAAAGTAGACGCGTCACGTGATTCAAATACATTTCTAATGTTAAATTGTTATTGTGGTACAAGTCATAGTGCTTTGAGTATAGCAAATCCGAAATGGAAGCTCTTGAGAGTAAATTCGACGGAAAGATCAAATATTTGTTACTGTCTAATCTAAAATCCATTGGTTTTTTTCGGCACACTGAAATAGCCGAGTGATTACGATTATAGAGCGTCAGTACCAAATAAAGTCCGTTATACGGTCCGGTAGGTAGGTTCATTATGACCGATTTATACACGCGTTATATACTGTTGAAAAATAACTAAGTTGAACTCAATTATTATTCATACATACAATGTGAAAATTGTTCATTTGAGATTGACTAATTAGTTAAAGTTCATTACACCCACTACGCTTTCAAATGATTCTTTTAAGCAAGGACTCTATATATATGTTATATAGGGTCCTTGTTTTAAGTTAACAAAGTATATGTCAGACAATCTTTGTACTATGAATTATGCTAGACCAATTTATCCGCTAATAAGACCACCACGCTAATAAGAACCACTTTTTAAAAGAACGGTCAGAAAAATGCCCCTAAAATATTCAACGTTTCTTAGCGAATCTTCATTAAAATCAACATTTTAACGGAAGATTAATGCATATTTTAATTTATAGAGATAATAACCATATGTTAAATTGGGACTTAAAATGAATAGAAATAATTGCATACACGAAGAGTTATTAGAAAAATAAAAATTTTATTCGCGAAAAGGAGACTGTTTGAATGTTGTGTAAATGGTATTTTATATGTCTTGCAGAAAGGTCAGTTATTTGCAATGTCTTGTCGACTTAGTCATAAATGTTCCCAGATGGACTTGATCAGATCTTGGCTCTAAGCTTTAAATTAAGTATGACCATTAGGACTGTCACGATACACCAGAAGCGTAATAATATATTGCAATACGCTAGCAACGTATTGCGATACGTACCACGATTTATTGTGTTTTTAGATCCGTTGTGCCTCCGCTGTATTTTACAGAAACATTGCAATCTTGCATGCAGATACTGATAGAATGTAGCCTCTTTTCGGTCACTAAGGACTATGATATATGTTTTGATTATTAAAAGATGCTTGGGTTAGAAGAAACAACCACACCCTTTAGCTGCTGAACATTTTCTGAGCACAAGTGACCGGAGCAATTCGTGTTTTCTATGTCGAACAACTTCAGTGCTTTCAGCGCTTTGATATATATATGTAAGGTACCAGAAACGTGTTCTGAAGACATTTAGTGAATAAGTCATGTTGCTATTGTCTGATATAGGATCTTTACACGACCAATTTTAAAGACCATTACAAAGAACGTGATAAAGTAGTTTTTTCTTTACATAAATGTTCATTCTGACATTTTCAATAAGTTTCATAAATATGGATTGTAAAGCAAAAATGTTAATCTCTAGTAAATTAAGATTAAACAAGAACAGAGAAACTATATTTATAGAAACTACAACAGCGCACCGCAAATTACTTGGTCTTGTATGCTTCCAACAATGTTATCACATTTAGTGTGAAATAATAGTATTTTTCTGGTTAGAAAGAAATGATGACACGTTTTAACAGTCAATAAATATTAACCTCTTCATTGAGATGTTCATTCTGTTTCATTTATACAACATTCATTATATTCTTGCTCCGTCACAAGTTGGGTCAAAAATGGAATTTATCCTGGATCACAATTAAATATGGCGGTCACTATGACAATGTCGTGTCTATGGTTATTATTGTACTATTATCTTTGTACTAGCCTAGAATACAGTAGATGTATTTAGTGACACAATGAGATTTATATGCAAATATAGATAATTGTTTCACAGTCTGGGGTGAAACAGAATATTCTAGACTTGATTCTTAGTTACAGACAGTGGTTGGGGTAGCATTTTTAACTGACAGTATAACAGTGTTTTTTTGATAGTATAATAGGGAACATTTCTCCAGTCTGATACATGGGATATATGATAGAAAGCATGGTAGGCATATAATGTGTTGTACTTATTAACGCTCACAAAAATGATCGTTATTTGAGAGTTAGTTGAAAAGCAAATGTCGTCACTAAAAACTAAAAGGCCGATTATGTCAATTGAAAATGCTCATTAAGAACTCGACGTTCCAACTACATTGTTTAATTTCCTAAGACTAAAAGTCCAAAAAATGAAGTAAAAAGTTATATTCATTCCTTTTAAGTAAAAACCACCTATCAGATACATAAAACGCTATTGAGACAGACAGAAAAGTTAACGGAGAGTTATTTTTGGTTGTAATAGATAAAAAGAATATATGTTAATCTACGTATAGGATTGGTATAGGATTGGTAATGAATGAAAGCAGTAAATCAGTGAATACTCTATATTCAAGAAGCTATCTATAGAACAATAAAGGTTTCCCTATGGACGCGGAGCTTTAAACGAATAAGGAATTAATTAAATATGATGAACTAACTGGATATGTTATACCTTACATAACATTGCTTCTTCTTTACGTATATAAAACATATTTGCCCTCTGACGTCATATCCTGTCGATATCATTAAAAGCTTGTTTAGTAACCCACGTTGTAATATTTACGGAGCAAAAATAAAACCCAAAGGTTAAGCTATTAGTTTTGACCTATTCAATGTTTAACAAAACTAGACCAGGAGGCACTTGGTGGTGTTTATCTTTTTTAAATGAAACAATTCTTGTCATATAGCTGGTTTAGTAAAACATAAAAAAACAGACAATCCAAGTATCCCATAGTTACAAGATATTTCATCTTCATATCTAACCAATCAACACTATATTACAAATGTATTCCTTATGTATTAGAGAAGTATAGTGATATAACTACATTTTGGAGGTTTCTCATAGAAAAAAAAAACTCACAGCAGCAAAAATATATCAAGCTAGCTATGTCCAGAAACAATATTAATGGCAAAATGAATGTCTTTGATTGAAAACAGACTGGAGTGAGTTGTTATGTATGACTTCTGACAGTTTATGATAGTATTGCGAAAAATGTCAAAATAATAAGAATTAACATTGCAAATTTACTAAATATGATAATAAAATCTATACTGCTGTACTACGCAATAACATATAAAACAATCCTTATCTATTATAACCATTGATGTCAACTTGGCTTGATATAACAACAAACTCAGGATAAATCGTGGACCATTTCCATGTCATAAATTCAAGAGGTAACAAAGCTAGAATTGAATATCTTAATTGTTCAATAAATCATATACCCGGTCGCAAAGAACATAATAAACACGTAGAATTTTTCTAAACCGTTAGATAGATTTTATACAGGACGTTTATAAGTTAATAAAAAAAAATATTTTTTCACTTAGGACTTTTTTAAACTATTGAATATTTTCGACGGTTTTTAAACAATAACTGAAAGCTTCATAATTAAAGTTAATTAAGATGCCATTAAATGTGTGTAGTACTGTACTGAATGTTCCATATTTTATTTGTAGAGTTTCCTCCCTATTCTTTCTAGCACATGCGAGAATTATATGAGAAAACAAGGCTAATTAATACCCAGTGGAAAAAAATACATGATACATTGATTTATTGGCACTTGATTAATGTCACTGTTGAAGTATTTAATGATATCAAGTTGGAATACAAGCTGTATGATACAATGTATATATAAATTCATCCAAGCTTATATAATATGTATTTATGTTTTCAGTTTTTTTATCAAGAAATAAATAATTCTATTAGCTCTGGTCTGAGAGATTGTTTCCAAACATACATATACGTTAAACATAACATCAATCTATAAACAAGTTGAGTACGAAAACAATGGAAAGAATGTTAGAGTGGTATTGTCTTAAAAAGCGGCATTAGCGATATCTCAGTTTGGCTGTCTAAGTGATATCCCAATGCAATGGACTTTGTAACATAAGGAGTCATGTATATGATACAGACAACTAATTGTTATAAAATAGCATTTTTTAAAGAAAATTTTATTAACCAAAAACCATACTATTCAATACAACAAATACGGGTATATGATTAATTGAATAAATCGCTCTATAATCGTAATCACTCGGCTATTTCCGTATGCCGAAAAAAAACAATGGAGTTTAGATGAGACCAGTAATAAATATTTGATCTAGCTTGTTACCTCTTGAAATGCAACGAAACAGCTTCTACTATAAATTTTACTGACATAATAACAATAAAGCTAGGATTAAGAAATCCAACAACTAGTTTATTTTGCCCAATAGTCAAAACTTAGTTTGTCGTTACTTAAAGAATAATAAAAATATAATTTTGACAAGAATAGACAACGATGACGACAATGAGCCAATTGTGTCTGTTAGTGATCTTCTTGTCTTCAAGACATGTTATAACACAATCAATCAGCATTAGTTCATATTCTTTCTGTCTTAACTTAAAACTTGTAAACAATATTCTGATGCAAACTCCCAATTGAAACATTTTTGAAAGAACTGTAGATAGAACATGTTAGTCTGGAAAAATGCAATGTCAATGGTTGCCGTTAGACTTCTAATTCATTTAAAATTATATAAAGTAAAAAGGTAAGATACGTACATCTTACATACGCTTTGTATTAATAACAGCAGTAACATGTCAATGAATCGCAGTTTTGTAAAAAAAATTCTCCACTAATAATACTAAAGGTTATACATTGTCACGTGATGTACATCGGTTTGTATCGATTAGAACCATGAGAAAAATATTGGACTTACACGACAAATATATAGCTTCTTACATGATAAATCTTACAATATGAAAAACGTTCTGATCAAAATGGTGTAAACTGTCATACTTCAGTATGTTCTAAGGATTTAATATCAAGACATATTAAAAATCCATATGTCGATATCGCGTAAGACTATAAAAAGTCGTAGTCAATCGAAGACAATGTTTGAATAATTGAAATGAAAGACACTAAACATATAAGTAAAATATGCTCTGTATATGGAATATCTGATTGTTTCACTCAGGTTACCTTTTTCATTATAAAATTCAGTAAGCAATCAAACTTGGGTACATTGTCTACGTTATGCAATTTGAAATGGGCCTTCCAATCACATCCTGAGAATAACACCATCGTCAAATGAGCTCATCAATCTCGGTCTAAAAATTGAAATTACGATATCAAAATGCAATTAATACATTGTAGTTTTTCGTCTAGATAAAAGCTACGCAATATTTGGTCGACACCAAGGTCATCTCGACGTGATCCTCCGAGCGAACCTAAGAGACAGCACTCTACAGGATATCTGTTTACAGAGATTGCTGCAATATGAGAACGCCTGTATCTTAAACAAAACCAGACATTTGCACGAGTTAGTTGAAACAGTTTATCAATAAAATCCGTGTCTTTATATTGTCCATAAATCCGTCGCAAGCCTGCAGAAATGTCAATCATATTTAAAACAGAGAATAAGTAGGCATTACCTCAAAGAAATAACGAGTTATTGAAATAATAAAATTTCATTGGATTGAATTGGAGTTATCTTGACATACAATGTTACAATATGATAGCTAAAATTCGTTGAGTAATAATAATTATAATTCGCAATCTAGAACAAACATTGTTAATTGTATTGTTGAAATGTCAAGTATTCAGGTGCTGATTTTATTTTCAATGTTTTTAAATGATATAGAAAATATTTAGGTTTACCTGGTATTAATATAGACATGTTTAAATATAATATTAATAATTCCAAAACTCAAAAGAATTTTTCTTGTAATGAAAATAAATGGTTTACTACTAAAGGCAATGATAAGAAATGTTTATTTTATATTCTAACATAGGCACAAGCACTTTCACTCTATTTAATGTGACGTCATCTATGTGTTACACTACACTTTTTCGACAAATTATAATTATTTTATCTTTGGTCAAACCAAAATCTGTAGGGGTCGTCAACTATCCTGGCACATAAAAGATCATATGTTCATAGTCTAAGTACATTAAAGATTATTTATTTCAAGAAAAAAACTTTGTCCATGTGTTATGTTAATACGACAATTTAAATGTGCATCCATTTTCAATCTTTAATGCACTTTATAAGTATTTTGGGAATTAGGAAATTCTTTCCAAGGCTTGAACTAAACACCATTCACTTATTTATAAACCTTTCACGGCAATATCTTAAGCAATATCTTAAAATTACTTTTCTGATCACAATAACATCGCAGTTTGTTAGCATGTTGCTTCGACTTGTAATTTCTTACATTATAAAAATGTATAAAATACACTCAGTTAAAGAAATAAACTCTAGCAATCCGTTGTATAATTTTGTATGAATTTTACACAGAATTAAGTTAATTAACGTGTTATGGTTCCTTACCTAACTATGACAACTATTTGGCAATAACATAGTTTACAAGTAAAGAATAAAAGACAAATCTCCGTATAAAATGGGTACATAAATTCACGCTATATATTCAGAATTTAATTACATTTTTGATTGATGAGAACGACAAAATCTCGCAGGAAATATAGGAATATCATCTCATGTATAATGAATAATGTGTAATGAATAATCTTATTTAAAAACTAGTACTCTCACGTACGTAGGTCAAAATGTTAAGTGTAAATAAATTAATACTTGTATCATTAACGTGCGGTCAATTTCCAATGTCACAAAACTCCTTGCAATTCTCTGATGACGAACGATCATATATTTATCGGAAATCTTAGATCTAAAATTAATAAGTATTAAAGTAACACTGAAACTAGAAATGATATAAGAACTTATACAGGCTGGATTAATTTAGGTACTGATATAAATCCGAACGATAATTAGAATTACCACAATTATAGAATGAATTAATGAGAATACTCATTACATAAATCAAATATGCAAAAATTAAGCATACATGAAATCATGTATTTAAATATTTAATATCATGATTAAACACAGACAAATTTGAGGTATTAAAAATGACTTTGTTTCTGATATTGAAATGCACTCTGTAATCTGTAATAAACTGTAGTGTAAGAAATCTTCTGTACCTTAAACAAAACGGGACGATGTAATCGAAATGGGATGAGTCTACTTTGGAAGGGTTAATTGAAACAGTCCAATCAATAAAAGACGAGTCATGCCTATTAATAAGCGTGAGTTGAACGACTGACCGTCGCGTATTATGTGAAACAAGTTGTGATGATAAGATACCTAAAAGCCAGTGCCAAATGATTTTAGGACTCGCGGTTGAGAACAATAGTACTTTATTGACCAATTTAGCAGTTAGTTTGGTCTATGACATTTAATTTACCGTGTTTCCCTTTTGTTTATAAAAACTCACAAGAATAATGAACAAGTCTAAATCGATCAAAGTCCGGTTCAGCATGCAAGGTTGATTTCCAGACGACTAATTCATTTTTGAAAATAGTGTTCTTACACAGTTTTTTCCACTACGATTTGGAATGGGAATTCACCACTACAAGAAATGATGGAGATCGTGCTTTCTTAGAATACGAAAAGTGCTGCTCAACGAAACGCATTTAGCACCAAAATCTGAAAATGGCTTATGGTATAAAAGTAATATTTGTCCAGATTACAGTAACCATAAGGTTGTTTTATTTGAATATATGTCTATATCATATTTAAATAATGACTGTCTCAAAAGAAGATTCCATATAAGGAATTCAATGAACACACTAACACACTACTAATAAAGACATCAATTTGTCTGTCCTATCCTTTACTCTTAAACAAGTGTGCTCAAAAAATTAATTGAACTCAACCCTCTAAACCAATAGAAAATTAAAGGTACATTTGTACTTCAAACGGTGTGTATGATACTTTTATTTTGTACGTATGTATATAGAAATAAAGTTTAGGATTATCACAAGTGTAAATAATAACAATACTGACAAAACAAATAGAAACATGTCAAGAGTATAAAGAAATAATATGATAAACGAATGGGATACTCAAAATATCAATTAAATAGATTGCTGTAATGACAAAATACTGGAAGAGTTTATGATAGGAAACCTATATTTCAAGATACAATACTTCATAATAGAGTATACAATGTAATACATAAATATAACATTAAACTGATGGCAAAATGCGAAGTCATCACTTTTTGTGTTCTAAACTAAACAAACCCAATGAATTACAAACATTTTGTAATAAAAACCCGAAATGTAAAAAGTGCCTGGTTGCATAATTTTCAGTATTAAATATATACTCAGAGGAAAAAGTCAATAAGAATGTTTTATTGGATACTTTTTATAAACACCATTAATTGACAAAAAACTGACTTACTACAAAATTTACATTGACATTTAAAAAAAAAATATTAAAAAGTCCAGCCATGCTTACAGCGTACGAGTCAGAATAAAACTAATCAGTATCTGGTATGTCCACCCCTGGCTTAAATGACAGCTAAACAACGACACCTCATAAAACTTATGAGTTGTCAGGTGATGAAAACAAGTGCATGTGTCCATTCCTCGTGCAAAGAACGCTCCAAATGACGTGCGCTATTGACATCGTTCATGTCACGCCATTTAAAACCAAGATAGTCCCGCAGGAGATCTAATGGTGACAGATCTGGTGATTTTGCAGTGTGTTGATGTTATTTACCGCCGGAATGTGTTTTAGCGACTAGCACTGTGACATCGTGCATGTGTTCATTCCTCGTGTATAATGGCTGGAAAATGACATAGGGACAGTTCTGTATGTAGGGGCCAATCCCTTAGGTGTTGAGCAAGTTTTGCTTCCTTAATGACTTGTACAAAATTTACTATAGATATCTCAATGGTTACAATATGTCTTTAATATTACAATCTGATCATGTTGTTTACTTGGGCACGTGCATCTCGTGCATTTTTAAATTTTGATAAAATAACCTAATAATTGTAGACTTTGTGTTCATATCCATAAATAGATTGATTCGGGGTTATTAAGGATTAGGTTATTTCTAAGGTATACACCGGAAGTTATGTAGTGTCAATTGACTCAATTCACAATAACACTCAGGGGTAATGTAAAGAAACTGGATATTTGGACTTTTTGTCAACTCTTACAAATGTAGTATAGAGTTTAATACAGCAACTTATCTATAGTCCAAGCTGAGATTCGAAACCACGATTTATAGAGTCGAAAGTAGACCCTCTTTGTCGCCACAAATGCTACCTTAACAAGGGTGTACAAGTGCCGTATTATACTTGTAAAAATATGGTAACCCTAAATGACTCACAGAATGATAGAAGCGAACATGAAAGCAGTTATAATTTAATATATATATAATGAGGAAATACCAACAAATCCGAATGATTTAGTTTCTGTTATTGAAATGTACTCATTCATCTGAAATAAAATAATCTGAAATTGCACTTGACTTTCCTGAAGTGTAAAACATCGTCTGTGTCTTAAACAAAACGGGACCAAATAAACGAAATGAGATGGAATGAGTCTACTTTGGATGGGTTAATTGAAAACAGTCTAATCAATAACAGACGTGACTTTAACATGATCTTACATCTATATTGTCAATCAATCCGTCGTGAGTCTGTAAAAATGTCAGTCATTATTGAAGTATAGAATAAGTATGCATTTCCTTAAGGCAAAGTTTTATTGGCAGAAAACTCGCGAATAAACGAGACAGCGATCGAATAAAAATACTATAAATTGACTCTTTTGAATAACAGTAACTATTTTAGAGAAATTTAGATGATGTTTATCTTGAGGCATAATATATAAAAAGATTTAAAAAATGCTACATTCGCACGAAATTAAAAAAAACCATGAAGCTATGTTTCGACATAACACGAGATAAACTCAAAATAACGCGATTTTGTTGCAATAAAGCGTGTATCATGACAGCATGTCATTCGATACTTATGCCCAATTTCTTTATTGAACGATTAACTCCTGACAAATTCGTTTGCTTACCCGCTATATAATCTTAGATTGTTTTAAATTCGGGGTTATTTCTATCGCGTTTCTTTTAAAAAATTAGCAAATTAGAGATTAATTCGAGTGTAGAAAATAATTGACAAGTATGGATATACTCACCAAAGTTCACGTGAATTAATTGAAAATGTGACTATGTTGTCAATACGAACGTTAATGACATCACAAGAATGTACTGCCCTGCGTTCAGTAAGCATTTAACGTTAGCCAATCACCGTTACCGTTATGAACGGTTAATTGAACGAACCGCTGAAGTGCGAACGTTTAAAGATGGCGGACAAGAGAGTCGTTACTTGCGGTACAAACAAAGTCTTTTCGCAATAGCAGTTACTAATTTGCAAAGTGTATAGTAAGATTTCTTTCACCTTACGAAGGTCAAAGTGCATTGAATATTCATGAAGAAGATCCGAATGCGGTGAACAGGTGTGCAATACAATACTAGCAAGCGTTAATTACAATTACTTTGACGCATCTCACTAACTGATATCCTTAGCCCAATGGTAACGCGTCGGCCGTCAGACCTAAAGGTTCAAGGTTCAAATCCCAGTAGCATAATATTTTTTCAGACTAAAACGTTGCTACGTTTTTTTTCATCTTATTTATAATACGGTGTCAGTATTATATAAATTATCCAAGTTTTTCTCCCTCGTGAATCTCGTGCACACAAAGAGTGTATATAACGACCCAGATGTAGTGTTAGTTAAGTCATCATCTCTGAACGTGTAATAAACCTTCCGAACAACCTCTTTTATAATGGTTTAGCCCATATTTACAAAGGTAAGCGCCGTGACCTTCGTAAGGTGAAAGAAATCTTACTATACTAGAACTAATTTGTTTCAGGTTGTTTCATACTCGCGTACTATATACTTAAACCGTTAGCTGTTGGCCTTAAACATTTTCCGCTAACAGGCCGTTCAATAATGACTGTAAGCGAACGTTACGGAACGTTACGAAACGTTCGCGGTAACTGAACGCCCTACCAGTATGTTTATAATAATAATAAATTAAGCTTATAATTCATTTTGTCTTGATTACAGTAAATCGTTTAAATTCAATATAAATTCTTTTGATACGTTTTTTCATTTTTTATAATAAAGTTTTGCCCTCATAATACATTTATCTTAAAATAATATTCTATCTGAATAAAATAAATTTGATCCTCGCTTTATAATTCAATTTTCTTACAGTATTCTCGTGGAAACATTCACTGAAAATTCGACGCACATTTTTTAAGGTCGCTGGTGCTCCTTGTGAAACTATGGATATATTGCAATTTAGAAAACCTGAGGTATACAGCTGCGAACTTAATGATTGTTCTTTTGTTTTTTAGTGGTGTCTTTTCAAAAAGAGAAACATACCCGTTCTTTTTGATAAAATTCAAGAATTCATTATCTTAACTATTTTTAGAATTACATTAAACCCTATGCAGGTAGTATCTACGGCACACACAAATGTCTTATGGCCGATTTTTATTTTTATAACCGACGATTAAATTCTGCTATCGGTTTCGATTATTTTTTTAATGCAAGAAACAACATAAACAGACTTGCAGTCAAAATAACATTTTAACTTGAAATTACACAAAACACTTTGTATCAATTCGATTGAATAATTATATTTTGTAGTCAAAATGCAGAGTAAGTTTTGATATGGGTATGTTCATTTTACAAATTACCGACTAGATAACATTTGGAATGGCTGTACATTTATGCGGCTCGGAGCCTAAATTTTTTATTCTTTTACCAAAGAACGCTAGCATATAAAGCCTTCCCCTTCCACAACAAAAAGCGCATTAAGTAATAATATCCCTAATTCAACAGCTGATAACATATCATTCTATACTCTACACTAGCAGCATTCATTTAATTGACCACCCTATAGTAGAATTATTTTAACAATAGGCAAATAACCCAGAGTTAATCTGAGAATTTTTTAAGAAACGCAATTTACTAAATACACTCATTTTCTAACGAGATTATAATTTAGGATTAAACTATTTCGAAGGTAAAAAAAATACACAGGGTGTTATATCTTGTGTTAATTCACGATATATCACCTGGGTAATGTAAAGAAACTGGGCATTAGTGGGACCATTTTTCAAAACAGTATTACGAAATGATCATCAAATCATTTAAAAAAGGATTATATGATCAGAATGCAAACACACACACACACACACATATATAAACCAATCAGTTTACACCGGTTGACATGTCATGATTTCTCCAATAAAACATCTATAGGGCAGTCATTATTGAGCAAGTGACGCAACGTCTAAAGTTTACTTGTAAAGTTCATGCGACTTTTGTATCGAGTAAACTTAATCTGTTTAATCGCGATGTTCGAAATCGGCCTACTACCTTATTATTCGGCGAATGCATTTTTAAGAGCAAAGTCTCAGCATTGTGGGCGTAAATTAGACTGAGAAATAAAAGTATTAATGATGGAGAAACAGTATGTATATAGTGTTTTTGATAAAGGATGTGTTGCTATATGATAGTTGTACAAATGTCAAAATAATAAGAATTATTATACTGTTTTAGATGATAAATATTGCGTTAACAAGACAATCCAATGTTATAAGATATAAAAAGTGCGTTATGTAAAATATCATTGATTCACATCGACGCTGACATCGATAACAATAATACAAAAATTAAACAAATAATTGCGAAGGTTCAAAGGAATTCTACAGAATTCTAAGGACCATATTTACAATTATATTGCCTCCAAAATACAAATGTTGTTGAAGATTTACAATTTATAGTATAATAGAATATAGAAAATACAAATAATAGATATGTATGTACATCGACTTAATGAGTAAGTTAGTACAACCGTATAAAGTTTAAGATACACCTTGATACTACACTGTACTATATCACTGTTATTGCATAGTTTATCGGATGCGAAATATTAAAGCCACTACATGAAGATATATTCATCAACAGTAGACTTGAATACTGTTTGACA
Source organism: Mactra quadrangularis (assembly GCA_025267735.1). Classification (NCBI taxonomy): domain Eukaryota; kingdom Metazoa; phylum Mollusca; class Bivalvia; order Venerida; family Mactridae; genus Mactra; species Mactra quadrangularis. The sequence continues at coordinate 28,408,253 of CM046295.1, read as the reverse complement.
ACCACGAAGCTATCAAAATATAACATGCATTTGAGACACAATAAATTGTTTCAACCAATGTGATTTCTAAATTTCTGTTTGACCAAATGTCTACATGTATTTCTAAAAAAGTGTGATACTTTTATAAGAGAACACTTGAGTTCATTTATTCGTTAATGTTCAATATATCTGATCCAAAATACTTATGTAATTTTGAGCAGTTTTTTTCAATGTGTTCTAATCTTAGGAATTGTTCTGTACATTTTAAAGTCATCACTCTTTTGCATTCGAAAACGCCATTCGGTTATACATTGTAAGTGCATTTCTTACACATCTTTTCCATACATATTTACTTGGAAATGTACCATTTGACATAAAAATATCTAAATAATCAATAAGTTTGTATTTGTCAAGGATCAGTGGGTATGAGACCAAACGATGTCGAGCTTAATGTCGTTTTAGAAAAAGAAAAAAGAAACTACATTAAATTTCGTATTTGATAGTTAAAACATATTTTTAATTATAAAAAACTAATTAAATATGACACGGGTTGAGTTGTCCCAACTTCGGGTTGAGTTGTCCCGGACACTAGTAAAAAGTCTACAATTTGTTTCGGTTGATATAAATCGAAGGCACGGTGACATATTTCTAAAACCATTTCATATAAGATTTTTATCAATTAATTACTTGAAAATATTTTTCAAATTTCTTTTAATAACGTCATACAAAACTTTTAGAAAGAATGCCCCATCAAGAAAATGTGTCAACATTCATTCAAAGTGAAATTCCCATGAAAAAATCCTTAGTGACTTTCTGATGGGAGAATTCTCCAATCTTTTGTTATTTCGACTATGGATATTTACTAAGATTACTATTTACTGAAGTTACTAGTCACTCTGTGACATTTTTTCAAACAGTCCATTAACAAGCATAGATAAACTTTCAACATCCATAAAACTAAAAAGGGGAGGACGACGGCAAACCGTTAAATCAGATATTTATATATTAAAATATACCATAAAAACATTGATGACACAGTGTCACAATACCTCATCAATCAGAAAATGCGGTCATATCTAAACAGTTCCACGGTAACTACAAAGTATAGGATGAAATGGGTTGGTATGTACTAAGTCGATTCTGTTATCAGTTAATGAAAAAAAATGACAAAAAAGAAAAGCGTATTTTATCCAAAACAAGTTAAATTGCACATCAAATGTTTAAGACATTAAAACTGTATTATACTCAACAAGTGTTACGTCGTTTATAATCTAATACATTTTTGTAATTGTAAAAATATGTCAACAGCATCAACTTATACTTATTAGAACGCATTTTGATATATATCTAGAAATATACATGCTAAACACATACACATTTAAATTATTTTACTTTGTTTAGAAAGCATTATGCTATCCTTATAGACACCTATTCTATTGTTTGTAAATGTTTTACCGATGCTATTGCCTTAAATAATCATGTTAAAGTTTTAACAGTAGGCGACAGAAATCAGGATGTTACCTCGTTAAAGCTTAATCACATTCATAGAAAGAACATGTTGTTTACATCTAGACATCTGATATGAGATTTTAAAAATTGATAGACATCGATATTAAGTTATTTATTGGATTCTGTTGAGTGACACTTAAGATGTTACAAGATCAAGCTAAGTGACACAATATAAGCCCGTCATTGTTAGATTTAATAACAAGCTCAGATTGCTCTGATCCATTCTTTTTTACAAGAAGTCTAGTGATGAATCATAAAATGTCCATCTGTATTTTGTAGGACAGTTCCTTTGTACTAGTTAAAGATATGAAAAAATTAAACGTTATCTGTTTAAGCTTACAGAATATCCCAGTTGAAATAATTTAACTATAAATGATATAATTGAATTTAAAAGCGTAGAATAAAAAGGATAAAAGGACATAACGTATTGGATGTATACTTTAGGCTTTTTTGTCTCGGAAAGCAAAACTGCCGTCATTCCTATAGGACATATCAGTCAAGACAGATTGAAAAGTAATAATTTTAAAGACTTAGAACATTTAATTAATCAGAATACTAGAAAATAGTTCATAAAGACATTAAACGGAACAACTTTTGACAAAAATAGAAATTAACGATATTAGTGAGATAATAGTGTGTAAAAGATCAATGGAATAAATAATCGTACCTAATATCACAATTAAGGCATTTATAACTTATGATTTAATGATTCATTTTGAAAAGAAGTATCATTATGTAAGTCTGAACTTTCATCATTGGTTAAACAAAAATTATTACAAAAATTAAACAAAATTAAATATGACAGACAATAATTGTCAGTGTTAGAATGCTTATACATGTATTTACTTTAAGGTCTAGATACAACTACAAGTATCAGTATTCACTCTCAATTGAAGTATACAATGAGTAGTGTGTTGTACAGGCGACCGGCACGGTCCCGAATCGTAAGTACTATATATACATGTATACATATATATGTATATATAGTGTTTTTGATTAGGGACCGAGCTGGCCGGCTGTGGTGTGTTGTATATGATCCCTTTTATTGATAGACAATGATTATTTACAAGTACAATTGATGAAATAAGTTCTTCCAATGACTTTACACATCTATGATAACAAATGGTATAAAAGTGCCAAGCAATATGATACAATAATCAATGATATGCTATGTAAGTATTTAATATTGTTGAGTTCTATATACCTACAGTAATTCGTGTGTAAACCAATTGACCATTAGCCAGAATAATGACATCTGACAAACACGAATAGCAGTAAGACAGTGAAAACAAAAACAGATTATTTCAAATCCGTGAAAGGAGCATTTGAAGTCAAAATGTTAGTTACATGACTGTTCGGAAGATTATATACTGCGCATTAAATTCTTAAAGACAAGTGTTGATTAACATGATTGACAAAAATAGTTACTGTTAGAATGTAGTTGTAAGTACATTAGTATATAAAAAATATTCCGTTAAACAAAACATAATTTGGATTCGAATGAAACTAAATTATGCCCTCCGATATGAAGATTATATCCCCTATTCTAAAATGCGTTTGGATGAGAATCGAATTTAACGTAAAGTGATTTATTGTTATGTTTAAAACTATCTGGCTTTTTAGTTTAATCTGATATGTCATTAATTTTTACAATCAAACGCTTATTCCCAGTGATTATTGATTAAATTCTACGACAGCTTTTATTTTTGTCAGCTTTTTCTAATCCTTTTCCAGTAAAAAAGTCGTGTTAATGACAACAGACAATATCATATACGTTTTAACTTGATTTTTTTATAACTATGAAGTCCATTAGTGGTAAAACGGATGCCTCATAAAACGTTTTAGCCAGTATTAAATTTTTAAATTAAAAACAACAGCGAAATGTTTCATTTCAACATTTTCTTTCTCGTGATAATGTACCTACCCTTAATCCACAAGGACGGTGTTATCCAGAAATAAATGGATGCAGAACGTACCCTATTGGACTTGATGACATTTATCAGAAAGGTTATACTTTGAAATAAACTACAAATATAGATACGATGTATAAAGCGTGCGGTCACCATTGTTGTTTTTTCTCTAAACAGAACATGTTAATCTAAATTTCCTGATTGTATCCTTAATGAGTGGTAATAAATAGAAATGTGTTCAGTATGTCAACACCATATCAATCAACTAAGTCTGAATTGTTTCTGTATAGCCGCAAGGTGTAAAAACTATATTCATAAATAATGTGTCGGTTCAGAGCATGATTAAAAAGGGTAATGTGGGTAGAAAGAGAAATTTGAATTGGTTTCGAATCGATATTTTCAGTAAAAGATGTCGCAAATAAGAAAAAAAACAAAGGGAGCAAGGTAAAAATATATTAACAGAACATGAGTTTTGTAAATGTGGTTTGTTAGAATTTTTCTCTTTTACCAAAATTAAAACAAACAAAAAACAATATGTCTATTGTCTAATCTAATCAAGTCCAATGTTACTCTAGACTCTTAAATTAACGATTAAGACATGAACAAAACGTTCATACTAATATCTGACATCTTATTGATTAGGTTAAGTTTTTTACATTAAATCATGCCAAGATGAAAGCTATATTAGCTATATTGAAAGTTGTTTTAAGCTCAAATAGGACTACAGTCGACAAAATATATAGATTCATTCAATATGTTTTTATCTCTAACTTTTATCAATTTAAGAGATAACGATGTACATTGAAATCAGCTTACGTCTCATGTGGTGAATCCAATTAAGGGCGAAGATTTTTTATTTGGAATATTTATTAGACAAATGCAATACTATTGGGTTTTAATAAGGTTATCGCGTTACTTCATTTAAATATGACCAACGTCATAAACAAATACATATGTCTAGTACATCTAGTTAAGGCAACAATAGAGATGTTGTTGATTGTAACCCTATAAATATTAAAACAATTTATATAAAACTTTGTATTGATACTTATTGTCAAGATTGGAAAGGACAATCAGACATTACTTTTCCTTGAACTAGGACACAATATAAACTTTTAATTTACCATTTTAATTTGTAGGATTGTGCGGGAAAAAATATTTTTGACAAGAATATGTCACTAAGAGATAAAAACTATATGGTCTCTGATCATAAATCCTATTTTGAGTCATAATGTTGATAGATAGATAGTTTATTTAATAAATGAAAATATTACACACATAGCACTTAAATGAATAAACAATACAGTATAACATAAAATACAAATACTGTTATAGCAATACATTTATTGTACTAGGACATATTTTCATTTATTAAGGATATCACAAAAAAGGAAATGTGAATTTCTTTGTTTCCATTGTGGTCCTTAAACAAATGAATACATGTCCTAGCAAGGCACACATTTTCTACTCCCTCAAAGACTTATCACAGACAGGAATGGCCTAATATATCACAAAGTAGTATTAGAATTTGGTAAAATAATGTTTCTTGACTAATTTTTTAAAAGTCTCATAATTAGTGGAATGTTTAATATCATGTGGTAACTGATTCCACAGTTTACAGCCATTGTATGAAAATGATTTCATTCCAAAGCCTTTAACAAATGGTATATACAATATTCAAAACTAAATCGTATTATGGTTATGGACTAAACTGGCTAGAATAAAATGTTCATGTAAATAAGAGGGGATATGTTATTAAAATTTTATAAGCATTGTTAAGAAAAATTTGATTCACTTTTTTTAGTAACCAATTCAAATCAGTAAAATGATATTGAGATATGTGTTTCTTGCAGTCTAAGTTTAAAACAAATCTAACAATTTGATTTTGGGTGATTTGAAGTCTCTGTTTAAGATTCTGTGAAATAGTGATAGAAATTTACTTTTTTTTGTGTAGAAATTTAAGCCTAGCATTGATTTTTTTAATATCTGCAGCAACCATTATGTCCAAGTTTCAAGACTGATGCATTAAGACACCTAGATATTTTACTGAGCTGGTTGTTTAAAGCTATTGACCATGACAAAAATATTAAGTTCAGATCATTTCTTTAACTTGGGCCAAATAAAATAGTTTCAGTTTTCCAAGATAAAGACAGTTTATTATCCACTAGCCAGTTATTCAGAGTTTGCATGTCATTGGACATACAATTTCAAATTACATTTACTGGCCATTAAAATGACTGAATCATCTGCATACAGTAGAAGTTTACTCTTAACAGTGGAAGGATAGCATTAGCATTAGTGTATATTAAAAACAAGTATGGAACCTTGTGGAACACCACAGGTTACATTAGAAGAAGACACTGTATGGTTAATGTCAGTATATTGAACACGGCTATTAAAATAAGATTTGAACAAGTTTACAAAATCAGTACTAGAACCTAAAAGTTCTAATTAACTTAATAAAATAGAATGGTCTACAGTATCGAAAGCCTTCTGCAGGTCAAGTAAAGCCGTACCTCCATAAAAACCTTTGTCTAACTTAAATCTGATAAAATTATTTAGAACAACACCTTGATCTTTATAAAACCTAGCAACAAAGTCTTTGCCATATTTTTCTAGCGCAGTAGGTAATTTTGTAACAAGAACTGAAGCCACTGTGGTAAAAAAAGTTATTAAAATGATTGGCTACCCCAGACCTGTTGAAATTAATATCATTATCAATTTTAAGTCCTATGTCAGGAGTACATTGGCTACTTTTCTCAGAAGGCATTCCAAGATCTTTCAGATTTTTTATCATTTTGATAATCAATTATAGATTTTTTGTAATAATCCTTTTTAGCTGAACTAATTAAATAATGTGTAGCATTTCTCAATTGTTTAAAATCACGTGATAAAGTTTGATTGGTCTCCGATACTTTCTGTTGGGCATATAGTTTAATAAATGGCAACGTACCAAATACCAGGAAGTTCTTATCAGAAACACAACAGTGCGAAATTAGCACAAAAACCAATGTCTTAAAAAGTATTAACACTCAATGAACAATATAAGCTTGTCATACCATATAAATAAATACGGAAATAATACTTAAGATACAAATGTAATTTATTGTCGATTATTGATGATATTAGCATATTACTCGACACGTTATACCTCACAATATAACATTCTATTACAATATAATACTTTGATTATATATATTAGAATAGTTTCATGCAACTTTGTTCAGTATATGTAGTAAAAAGATTTGTACAACTGCTTAAAGCTTGATAAGCTACCATTAACTATCAGTAAGTTTTGGCAGGAATTAAATGTCTATAGACCACCGCAAAATGAATCAAGATTGTCTAAAAGCAGCGCAAAATACCATAACCAAGCCAAAACGACTGAATAAATGTCAACCCTAACTCACATAGTATGACAGTGTCTCGTCAATCAAGTAATAGTTGTCTATGAAGCATTAGTGAGGATATATCAGGAATGTTTCCCTGGTAACCGGAACAATTGTCATTAGATTCATTGGCAGGCAATATATGGGAATATATGTGGGGGATTATTGTTTTTTACACATACATTAGAATATGAACGAGATCAATTTTAAAAAAAGTGCAAAAAAAATTTAACAAAATTTTCATACAAAATGGAAACCGCACACCATCATCACATCAGTTGTACTCATTTTAACAAGTTTATGAAATTGCGAATAATTCTGGAAAACAATTAATGATAAACAAGACAATGTCCTTTTCTATAAAACTGACTGGGTGTGGATAAAAAATAATAGTGATATCACAATTGCTTTTAAAAAGGTTATCCGGGCGGTCTCTTTAAACAACCAAATATTCTGTATGGATTAATGAAGTGTTTAGTTTTTAACAAGAAACAACTACAATAAGTAACTTTTTATGATTTCAAAGTATTTGTAGAAAAGGGCTATGGGTTTGGTTGCCTCCTATCTTCGTCAGTATGGTACGACAGTTCCATGATGCTATTATCAAGAACCCTTGCCATCTTCAGCGAATGCATCAGTCAGTATTGCAGAGAACACCATGGAAAACAGTGTAGGGGGTAAAACACATCCTTGTTAGACACCCAGTCACCACTGGGAAGGCAATGGTTCTTGATAATAGCGAAATGTCTAGAGACTTCCAAGGCACCTATGGATGTGTCTTAGCCCCTACACTGTTGTCCACGATGTTCTCTGCAATGCTGGCTGATGCATTCACTAAAGAGGGCAAGCTCCCTTAAAATAGATTAGGAAAACTGGGAAAAAGATGCTCTGGACCGTTCATCTTGGCGAACCAAAATTCATGCAGGTTGTACCACTTCAGAAAATGTCCCGTAACACAACTGCAAAAGAAAAGCGTGCTGCCCGGAAAGCCAGAAATGCAAGTACATGTACTTCAGCAGTCTCAACCGACCACTGATGTCCAACTAGTACTTCAACAGTCTCAACCGACCACAGATGTCCAACTAGTACTTCAACAGTCTCAACCGACCACAGATGTCCAACTAGTACTTCAACAGTCTCAACCGACCACAGATATCCAACTAGTACTTCAGCAGTCTCAACCGACCTCAGATATCCAACTAGTACTTCAGCAGTCTCAACCGACCACAGAATCAACTAGTGCTTCAACAGTCTCAACCGACCACAGATGTCCAACTAGTGCTTCAACAGTCTCAACCGACCACAGATGTCCAACTAGAACTTCAGCAGTCTCAACCGACCACAGATGTCCAACTAGTACTTCAGCAGACTCAACCGACCACAGATGTCCAACTAGTACTTCAACAGTCTCAACCGACCACAGATGTCCAACTAGTACTTCAGCAGTCTCAACCGACCACAGATGTCCAACTAGTACTTCAGCAGTCTCAACCGACCACAGATATCCAACTAGTACTTCAGCAGTCTCAACCGACCACAGATGTCCAACTAGTACTTCAGCAGTCTCAACCGACCACAGATGTCCAACTAGTGCTCTGATTGACCGCATCAGTCATCTCCGGACTCAGAATCATTTCAGCAAATTGTAATCATGTTCATTGTCGATGACGACAGACCAACTCCACCATGATTTCAAAGTATTTTAAGTAACACAAGTATGTCAATATAACTATACTGACGTCCATAAAAACGCCTCACCTGTCCATGCAATATCATATTTCATAAAAATAATATTTAATGCAGATATTTTTTTATTCAGAAATAAAGTTTGGGGATATTCGAAACCCAATTACTGGATATCTGACTTAAAGTGAACATTATACGGTTAAAACAGACTTTTCAACAAACCCACCGACACAATTCTATCAATATCGAGTATGACCACCCTGACTTCCAATCACAACCTGCAGTGATTCGACCCATGGATCCACACAGATTACGTATAAGTGGAATACGGGCCCATTCTTCCTGAAGAATATTTATCAATTGTTGGACGTTTTCTGGTTGTGGGTCGCGTTGACGCACACGACGTCCAAGGACGTCCCATGACGGGTTGCAGTCTGGAGATAAAGCTGGTCATGGCAAAACGTCAATAAGGAAGTTGAGGTGAATCAGGCCGTGTGGGGGTCGGGCGTTGTCATGATGAAACGTAAGGCCAGGACGTCGCTGGAACATCACTGGAATGATCACGGGGCCAAGAACCTGGTCCACATACATTAAATTTCCGTTTATAACAACCAAATCACTTTTAAAGGTATGATTTATAGCTGCCCAAACCATAACACCACCCCCCCCCACCAAAACGGTTGTGCTCTTGCACGCAATTACGGGCGTAACGCTCATAACTTCGTACGCGTTAGCGTACACGACCGTCGGCGTTGGAAATATTAAAGCGAGATTCGTCACTAAAAACAACATCACGCCAACGTCTTCTGATATTGTTTCGCGCCCATAGCAGACGTTCCCGACAGTGATGCTACGTCATCACTACACCACGGTACGGTCGTCTACATGAAATTTCCCGCTCCCTAACACGTCTCCTTACCGTTTTACGGCTTATAGCCCGGCCGCGATTGCCTATAATCAGTGACGTCGTGGATTGCGCGGTGACAAACCTTACTAACGTCACACAACTACCTGTTGCTTCTACACGTCGAACAAGACGAACTATTGTCGACCTGGCGACGTTGAAACGTCTAGCCACATGATTTTGAGATAACCCGCTTTCCAGCATCCCCAAAGATCTCCCCCTATCTTCGAAATTTAGCCTTGGCATTTCGAAAATTGAAAATTTTCAAATATTGCAATGAATTCTTGCGTATAAATCAAGAAATGATTCCACATGTGTAATTTCGACCGAAATAACCACGTGGGAAGAATGCACGAGGCGCACGTGTAAAAGATGTGGGTGACCTTGGCTTTAGCCAACGCAATGTAAGCAGGCAAAATTTCATGCTTCAATAGCAATAGCTTACACAAGTGAAAATACTACGGAATACAAGAAATGACATAGATATAGTAGGAACGGTTGAAGTTATTGCACTTTTTAGTTCAGGCGTTTTTTATGGACGTCAGTTTACAAAAACATAAGCAAGAAATGTGTTTTATAATTCGATATATAAATCTACAATGTAAGATATTATCGTTGACTAATCTTTCAAGATATTTCATGTCGAAGTTTAACGCAAACTACACAATGTACCTATAACGATATTGGCATATAATAAAATAATTACTATGTATATAAAATGTGATATCAGTTTTACATATGAGAAACAAAATAGTATGTTGTCTACTTAAGATATATGATGGAAACTTTTAAAAATAGTGTCTGTTGAAATATATAGTTCTTGATTCAAACAAACAAACTTGCAACCTGTAATTTGATACATTTCATAGTGGATTTCATTACAATCCATAAATCTCGTACAAATATTATTGACATTTATGTTGGTTTAAAAATCAAATGGAAAATATAAATTGTGACCACGCACGTATTCAATTTTGATTTCTAAATTATGAGGATTTTGTCAAATTATCAAACAATTCATCATCATTTAACTGCATTTCTTAGACTTGTGTTCATAGAGATGTTTAAAATGACTTATTTACCAACATTTGGTTACACAATCAAGTTGATACACTTTCATATATATATATATATATATATATATATATATATATATATATATATATATATATATATATATCACTTTTTACATTTATAGTTAATTAACATGAAATGCCTTGTAGACAGATCTTAAAGTTCTAAAACGCCTGTGTTTGCCTTTGTTCTCTTACATGGTTTAACGGACCATAATTAACTAAAATAATAATGTCAAATATTACTATATTCAAACAATAACGTATGAAATTATCTTATACGGATATTTTTAAGAAATGTCAAAGAAACTTACATTCAATACAGTACCGGCTGAATTTACTGAACTAAACATCAACACCAAGCCAAGGATTTTATACACACCAGCTCATCAACATGCGTGAACTAATAATACCGAACTAGAATTTCTTGTAAGTATAAAATAAAGCGAGAGTATATTATTTTTATAATACACCCCTAGTATGTTAAAGGCCATTACAAATACAATTTCCGTAAACAGATATCCTGTAGAGCGTTGTCGTACAGGATCTCTACTTTCTCCGTGGAAGGTCACATCGAGATGAACTTTGTTTCGAACAATCAATGAGTAGCTTTCATCTAGACGAAAACACTATAAATCACATTTTGATTCGTAATTTTTATTTTTAGACCAAGTTTTGCATGCTAATTTAACAGCGGTATTATTCACAGTCTGCGATTGGGCGGCTTATTTCAAATTGCGTGACGTAGACGATGTAAACAAGTTACGAATCATAACACTTTCGTCATGAATATTATGATGAGAAAAGGTCGCCTAAACGTGACCTTCGTTTGGGAAAGGCCAGATCTAAATTAGCGAGTATGCGAGCGGAAAATTTTAGATCGGGTTTTTATCAGATTGAGGCCATTGAATCTGTTATTCACTGGTCGTATATAAACAACGCTTTATTGCTCACATCACATTTGCATTTACGTGTCCCAAATTCAAGGCACGTATTGAATTAGAAATTGATTAGATCTCAAAACAGATAAGACATTTCCAGTATCTTAAACTAAATGCCAGCAAAATTGTACTGCCAGTAAAACCTGTCCAACAATTGTTGCCAAGATGGCGTCAATGTATTGACGTGCAGTGCATTAGTATGAATACAAACATATAGTTAGAGATGTCATACAATATATTTTTGAAAGCATTATTTCTTAATCAAACGGTATAGCTTTTGAAAAAGCTATACTTTTTAAATATTCAAATCTTTCTAAGACTTTTATTTCTTGAGCAGTACATAATGTCTAAATAAATGAAACGCCATGTTTTTAATTGACAAGTAAGAACACGGAAGAACATTGTAACAAAGATGTAGACTATGTAAATGTCATAATACCTCAATTATACTCTAGAATGGGATATTAATCTACAATGTCTCCATGGAAATAATTTTTAAAGAACAAGTGAGTCAAGTGAAAATACACCCGAACTAACGTATCTGTACATTCTATGGTGATCAAATATACATATTTATACTGAAGCTTATGCTATGTACAAACATGTCTAGGAAATGAAGCATATTCTTGAAGAAAGTGGTATTCTTATACTCTGACATAAGTGGAATGGTATGATATTCTGAATTAATTTTGTATGATTATTTATTTAAACACAATCTCAAAATTTCCCTGCCATCAATTTTGTTAAAACGTTCTGCTAGTTCTCAATTTCTATTTGTGAAGCAATCTGTAAAAACCATATGTCTTTTCTAAAGAAGAGTGGATACAACATGTCTATTACCTAAAGTTAATACATCAAATATTGAAATTAGAAACTTCAGTGTTAGAATAAAGTATAAGATGTTGTTGATAAGTGGCATCATCACCTGGTTGATGTTTGTATTTAATGTACTGTCACACATTATTATGTTTGGTTCCAAATGTCTGCAAGATTCTATGAGCTGGATTAATGTACCGATTTTTTTATTTACGCGAATAGTTTGTTCGTTTGTGACAAAATGAATTTATATGAAAAACTAATATTCAGGAAAATTGACTGAACTCATTTAAAACATGGCGTTATTGTAAAGTGTATCCTACATTAGTGAATACATTTAAAACATGGCGTTATTGTAAAGTGTATCCTACATTAGTGAATACATTTAAATATGGCGTTATTGTAAAGTGTATCCTACATTAGTGAATTCATTTAAAACATGGCGTTATTGTAAAGTGTATCCTACATTTGTGTACACTACTTAATATCAAGTATCGTATTTCGTTATTTAAATCGTTTAATAAAATATTACTCTATATACAACTTTACGAGCAAAACACAAAACGACATGTAATTTACATCAAACTAGAACTAGCAGTCAATATCATACAAACATTGCAAGAAGAATTCTAATGCTCTTATAAAGAAAATAAAAGAGATGAAATTATCGGCAGTGGAGAATATTGGTATTAAAACAAAACTTAAATCAAACGGATTTAATGCATTTCTTGTAATTTAACATTTCAAAAATCAATTGTTAAGTTGCTACGTGTTACATGATGTTACATTAAACTTTCTCCTGGAATGAACAATATAGTAAATACTGAATAATCTGTTACACTGTTTAAGCTCACACAGTGGCGGTATTTAAATAATTATCAAATTGTAAACGTCTATAGGAATGCTAGATGACATGTGGACGAAAACCAATCTCCGTAAACAGATATCATGTAGAACGTTGTCGTACAGGATCTCTAAGATCTCAATGGAGGGTCACGTCGAGATGACCTTTATGTCGACCAATCAAAGCGTAGCTTTCATCTAGACGAAACACTATTAATAGCACTTGATTTCGTAATTTCTATTTTTAGAGTTTGCGAGTTAATTTGAAAGTGGTATTATTCACAGGCTGTGATTGGACGGCTAATATCAAATTTTGTGACGTAGACGATGTAAACAAGTTACCTAACATAACAATTTCGTCGTGAATATTATAATGAAAAAAGGACCAGGACGTGACTCTCGTTTGAAAACGGCCAGATCTTAATTATCGATGTAATGTAGCATAAGTCTCTAGAATGTGTTGATTGGATTTTGTTTCATATCTTTAATGCTTTACAGTATCAATCCTAGACTTTATAAACTCAAGTAAATGTCCGTTGTCTGGCATTGTAATGTATACAACTATTCTAAAAGACCAAAAAAACAACAACATTATATCCACTTACGTACTTTCTTAGACAAAAACTATAAACCGGTTCTTGGTACATACAAATACTTGGTCTCTCAAGTTAAGATAAACAGAAAAAAGTTGGAAGTCACAAATGTTATCTGTAAATATAATTTTAATTATCGATATAAACATGTGCCACTACATTCAATTAATTACATCTGATATAATAGAAGTTGTTTTCCATGTAATCAGCTCAAAACCATATTGTTATAACTTGTTTTTGATATCCTTGATGTTATTATGTAATCATTAAATGTTTTAAGAAGTTAATTAATTCTCTATAAAAGTTAAATATCAATGTTATATGATATAACTTGTAGAATATCAAACATGTTGTTGTAATCCTTGACATGAAACAATTAATTCGTTTGTTTAAATCGTTGTATTGATAACTCAATGTTCACAAACAGCTATCATTTGTTCTTAAAGTCTTCACGTACACACATTTTATTTCATTTTATGTCGTCCATTCTAAAACGTAAACTGAATTATACGTATTGGACTTTGAATGAAAAACCCTACCACGCTAGGTTTTGCTGATAAAAAAGCCATGGACACGACGTATAACTTTATCTAAAATATTTAGTTTCACTTCCTTAACTTAGCGCCAATTTATTATTTCAGTCTTACATTAAGAATATAACTTGGCTGAACGTCTGATTTTAAGTACCATTGTCGATAATTGAAGATCTAATACAATGTACGATAAGATAAACTATGTCTACAATAACATTCATGGAATAAACAGTTTTATTAAATATCAACCTTTGCAAATGTTGTTAAAATCATTGTTTTATTTGTATATTTGTTCAATCAATATAATAAAAGACTAAATAAATAAAAATTAACTAGCATGACAATTATGGAAATGAATCTTTCACTAATTTTGAAATTATTCTGTCGCCATAGGAAGTAATGTGATAGATACATTTAATTTATATGGATACAATATATATATTCAAATCATCCATACTGACTTGATCAGTCTATTTGACGTACCAACTTTTTGATCACTACAAATATGATTTTATTACTGTCTAGCCCTAATGCAAGGTCACTTTATTATGGTCATTTTTGATTATTAATAAATAAAATTCTCATCGATATTAATGACTCATTCTTAAACAATGTGATAATATTAGATTATATGATACAATATTTAGGTATCGACACGTTATTTATTGATTGTTGAAGATTTAAGACATGGATTTTGTTCTTCAACTTATAACACTCTTTTTATTGTTCCTTATAGTCAATTTGTGAAAACAGTCAATTAAAACAACTTAACGACCGTCAAACACAGTGGTATCTAATGTATGGAAACATTTGTATGGAAACATTTGTATGGAAACATTACTGAAGGAAATTGTTTTGTAGTAAACATAAAAGAGAGATAAAACAATTTGCAGTGATGGATATTTGTATTTAAACAATACAACATCTAGAGGATTAAAATATGACTTGTGATTGAAAGTTTAAAACAATCAAATGTTAGAACATGTTAGAGATGTTGTTACATTTCTATTGAAATCAGCCTTTTGTAAATATAAGATAATCTTATTGTTACTATAACGTTTATATGTCAGCTGCATTCATATCACTATTGGTAAATGTTGTCATATGTTGTATACATGTAAATTAAAACTTATAATAACATTATATTGATGTGATAGTTTCTTCTAAACTAAAATGTCAAGTGAATCTTGTATGATATGATTGTAACACCTAATTAATCATAGGATACATGTCAATATAATATCAGTGCAGATAGATTTCATGATACAACATATGACAACAATCAACAACATAGGTGGGTGGCGTCGTGAGTCAATCAACAACATAGGTGGCGTCGTGAGTCAATCAACATCATAGCTGGCGTCGTGAGTCAATCAACAACATAGGTGGCGTCGTGAGTCAATCAACAACATGGGTGGCGTCGTGAGTCAATCAACAACATAGGTGGCGTCGTGAATCAATCAACAACATAGGTGGGTGGCGTCGTGAGTCAATCAACAACATAGGTGGCATCGTGAGTCAATCAACAACATGGGTGGCATCGTGAGTCAATCAACAACATAGGTGGCATCGTGAGTCAATCAACATCATAGCTGGGTGGCGTCATGAATCAATCAACATCATAGGTGGGTGGCGTCGTGAGTCAATCAACAACAAAGGTGGCGTCGTGAGTCAATCAACAACATAGGTGGCGTCGCGAGTCAATTAACAACATAGGTGGGTGGCGTCGTGAGTCAATCAACAACATAGGTGGGTGGCGTCGTGAGTCAATCAACAACATAAGTGGCGTCGTGAGTCAATTAACAGCATAGGTGGCGTCGTGAGTCAATCAACATCATAGGTGGCGTCGTGAGTCAATCAACAACATAAGTGGCGTCGTGAGTCAATTAACAACATAGGTGGCGTCGTGAGTCAATTTACAACATAGGTGGCGTCGTGAGTCAATTAACAATATAGGTGGCGTCATGAGTCAAATAACAACATAAGTGGCGTCGTGAGTCAATCAACAACATTTTATTAAACATTTTGATATAATTTTTAAGGATCTGGACACATGTTTTTAAAATAATTTTGGCAGTCGGGATATTAGTTTCAATAATCGTCACTTATCAAGAATGACTGATTAAACCAAAGAAATCGAAACAAATTATATACATAGAAATGTGAAAACATATTTACCAGGAACAGCCACATACAGGAGGATTTAAAACACGTTCTCAATATACTATACTAAATATGAAAGGTATAATTTGTGAATATAAAACAACATCATTTTGAATTATTGATCATGATCCTAATACATATACAACATGGCATATATTGTTTATGAGAACTGCATAAAATGTTTTCTAAAACAATTATGAAGTCTAAAAGTATACTATCACATGGAATATTAAGCAGAGAAATTTAAACAATAGCACTTGCTCATTTTATGTGAGGAAATATGATACTATAAAGCAAAAGGACATTATGGTGTTTTTATGTGTGAGAGTATATTGTTCAACTAACTGACAACAATTCAATCATTGACAGCTCACCCTAGAGCAATGTTCAACTAACTGACAACATTTCAATCATTGACAGCTCACCCTAGAGCAATGTTCAACTAACTGACAACATTTCAATCATTGACAGCTCACCCTAGAGCAATGTTCAACTAACTGACAACAATTCAATCATTGACAGCTCACCCTAGAGCAATGTTCAACTAACTGACAACAATTCAATCATTGACAGCTCACCCTAGAGCAATGTTCAACTAACTGACTACAATTCAATCATTGACAGCTCACCCTAGAGCAATGTTCAACTAACTGACAACAATTCAATCATTGACAGCTCACCCTAGAGCAATGTTCAACTAACTGACAACAATTCAATCATTGACAGCTCACCCTAGAGCAATGTTCAACTAACTGACAACAATTCAATCATTGACAGCTCACCCTAGAGCAATGTTCAACTAACTGACAACAATTCAATCATTGACAGCTCTCCCTAGAGCAATGTTCAACTAACTGACAACAATTCAATCATTGACAGCTCACCCTAGAGCAATGTTCAACTAACTGACTACAATTCAATCATTGACAGCTCACCCTAGAGCAATGTTCAACTAACTGACAACAATTCAATCATTGACAGCTCACCCTAGAGCAATGTTCAACTAACTGACAACAATTCAATCATTGACAGCTCACCCTAGAGCAACGTTCAACTAACTGACAACAATTCATCCATTGACAGCTCATTTTGTACATCATCCTTCTAAACAATGTGAATGAATACAAACATTGAATTTGCTGTGAACCCAATTAACTCCAATGAGATAAAATTTTAAAAAAGCATAACTTAGTTTTATAGAATCCAAATTAAAAAAGTATTTATTGTTAAGATTTAAGAATGTATCTACCTATCAAAGTCTGGTTAAAGTGATCGAGAGTTAATATTATTGTATTGTCTGATGAATTAATATTAATAGGCAAATTTTTATTTTATTTACATATCATGATGATGAAACATATTTTATTACCTCTATTTACATAATACAATGTACACATAAATTACAATAATGAAGGTAATTGGGTTGGACCACAAGTTCTCTAACTTAGTTACGGTCCTCCCCATTAACATGTCATGAGTAATAGATCATATTTAACAATATATTTGACAATATATAGACGAGATAACAATGTGGTAATAATAACTATAAATGTTAACACGTTGTGAATAATAGATCGTAATTTGACAATATTTAAACGAGATAACAAATTGGTTGTGATAACTATAAGAAGAAGTATAAAAGAGAAGAAATAAGTGGAAGAAGGGATGTGTAGATTTTCCAATGGGGTCTGTTGAGAACATCCTAGTCAAAACGCTTTGTATTTTTTTATATATTTGTGTACTGCATACACAATAGTTTCATTTTCTTCTTGAGAAAGCGAAGTATCACCACATAGTAAGGTATTAACATTTAATGGATGAAATGGCCGAGTATCGGTAAACAATTGAATTCGTTGGTTAACATATAGATTGCATTTAAAGAAAAAGTGTTCTGCAGTTTCACTTTCATTACAATTAATACATTTGTCAGAATCAGTAATGTGATTTCTGTGAAGATCACTTTTAAGATCGCTACAATTGTTTCTGAGACGTGTATGAATCACAGAGGTACGTCTAGATCCGATAAAATAATGTGCAGGTACTTCACTAGTTTTGAATGATAAATTTAGTAGATCTCGTTTAAATTGACTAATTGTTTGACTATTTCTTACTTCTTCTGGTAATGAATTCCAGGAATTAATGGCAGAAGGAATAAAAGAATTTGAGAAGAGCGCTGTTCGTTGTTGGGGAATTACAAAATCATTCCTTGATCTTAGGTTATAGTTTAGGGGATTTTCTTCAGTTCTCTGGAACAATGATAATAAATCATTTGGTACCATAAAATTTTTGATTTTATACATTAGTACAAGTTTTTGATATGATCGTCTGTCTGCTAAAGTTAACCAGCCTGTTTCGTTGTATATATTTCGCAGACTTACTGATCGAGTGAGTCCAGTGACTATTCGTGCAGCTTCTATTTGTATTTTTTCTAATTTGTCCTTTTCGAATTGGTTACAATTATCCCAAACGACACAAGCATATTCTAACTGAGGTCTTAAAAATGAGAGATAGATTTGGTTCAGAGCTTTTCGACTTACAGTATATTTAATTTTGCGCAAAACTCCAAGAATTTTAGAAGAAGACGATATGATATTGTTAATATGAGTCGACCATTTACGATTTGAATCAAGTGTAACTCCTAAATGTTTATGTGTTTCTACTGGAATAAGTTCTGTATCATCAAAAATAAGATTTGGTGGTTCACCGTTTCCGTAATATAAGACTTCAGTCTTTGCAGGGTTAAATGATACTAACCACTGCTTAGACCATTGTGTAATTCGATTCAGATCTTGATTTAGAATATATTCTAATTCATTGACGGATGAGGTAGTACTTGATAATGACGTATCGTCTGCAAACAACCTACTGACACTAGCTAAATTCTCAGTGATGTCATTTACATATACAAGAAATAACAGCGGTCCAAGGACGGAACCCTGAGGAACACCGGCTTTAACATATTTTAGAGTAGACTTAGTTTGACCGATACAGACTTGTTGTTGACGATTATTTAAGTAATTTGCCAACCAATTTGAAAAGGGTCCTTGAATACCTAGTTGCTGCATTTTAAAAAGTAAACCTTTATGCCATACTCGGTCAAAAGCTTTAGAAATATCACAAAAAACAATACATGTATGATTTTTCTGATCATATGATTGGACAATTTGATGATACAAGTCAATTAATTGATATACTGTCGAATGACCGGACAGGAAACCAGCTTGCTTGGAGTATAGTAAGTTGTTATCTATTATATAATTATATAAGTATTTATAAACACAACGTTCCATGAGCTTGCCTACACAGCTTAGTAAGGAAATGGGCCGATAATTACTGGGAGAAGATGCTTCACCTTTTTTAAATATTGGTATTACTGATGCAGTTTTCCATTTTGAAGGAAATACACCTTCACGTAAAGATTTATTAAACAAGCGACACAGTGGTTCTGACAAAGAAAAACGCGTGTTTTTAAGGACGGCGTGGGATATTAAATCGGGGCCAACTGCTTTATTTGTATCTAATATTCCTATTAAATTTTCAATATCGGACTTTAGTATGGTGAAATTTTCAAAAACAGATAAAGTTTTCAATGTAAGCGGAGGGAGTTCGGAACTAGAGTCATCAAGAGTAGAGACAGACGTGAAGTAATCGTTCAAACAGTTGGCTTTCTCTTCATCAGAGATGTAAATTTCATAATTGTCGTTAACAGTGTGTTTTAAAATTGGAACGGAGTCTATTGATTTATAATTCTTCATTAAATTTTTCAACGAATTCCAGTACTTTCTCTTATCAGAAATTCTTTCATTTTCAATATTGTTTTCAATATTTTCAAAAAAATGTTTTTTGGCGTATATTTTGAGGTTATTAACTTTATTTCGCAAAGTTTTGAATTTGTGCCAACTACTGTGAGTATTATGTTTTAAAGCGGTGTTTCTTTGTCGATTTCTATACTTAGTAAATCTTCTAATTTCTGAATCATACCAAGGTTTATCATTGTGTCGAATTATTATATCTTTTGACGGAATACATTCTGACATTAGACGTAAAAGAGTTGAAGTAAATGTTTCACAAGCCTCCTCCATAGGTAATGTATCTATAAAGTTCCAATTTTCAGATAAAATTAATTCATTTAAAATGGTATAATTACCTCTTCTATAGAGATAAACGTGTTTTTTGGTACTAGGTATATGAATGTATTCTGATTTCAAATATATATATGTAGCTTTGTGATCGCTAACTGTATCTTCTACGTCCAAACAGCCTGCATTATAAATACTTAAGTCTTGTGACACTAAAATCGGATCCAGCAGTGTTGAAGAATTTAGAGTAACACGTGTTGGTTCCGTAATGACATTTATCAAATCATTAGTAACAATGATATTTTTCAAATTTGAAAGTCGGTTATCTAAAAGGTTTTCATTTAAATCTCCAAGTAGAACTATGTTCTGGTTGATACCAAGGGCTATTTCAATGTTTAAGTTAAGCTCATCCCAGAACGATACCGGTGAATTCGGTGGTCTATAAAGTGTACACAGTAAGAATGTAGTGGACTTGTAAATAATTTCTAACCATATACTTTGGATAGTTACTAATTCTAAGTCTAGTCTACGTTTAGAGAGAATGGTATTATCAACATAAACAGCAATACCACCCGAATGTGATGACTTATCTTTTCTGTACAAAGAATGGTTTGAACATTCGGTCAGTAGAAAGTCGTTGTCAATTTTGTTATCTAAATGGGTTTCTGTAAAACACAAGATATCAAAATCATTAAAATGTTCAAAGATATAATTCAATTTGTGACGAATACTTCTAGTGTTTAAATGCAATACACTGACCGCCCCTGGATTGACATCACTGAGAACTGAACCAGGTCCAGGGTTAGACTCGATATCACCGGAGAGTAGAATAATAAATAACAGAAGCTTTAAATAGTGAATATTTGCTAAACCACATAGTGATAAGAAGACAAATATAATGCAATTTGTTGTGTAATGTAAATACACCTCACGTGATACATTGTAAGCATCAGAAAAGAGATGAAAACGAGAGAATAAGCGTTTCCATGAACATCTAGTTTTGCAATAAAACAATCCGATCGCGGCGCGCCAGCAAATTAAATCATTACCCAGTGGGTAATATAAACACAACAAGTAAGCAGGCACGCATCGCCGCCGGACTGCTCAATTGATTTAATACGATGACCAGGAAGAATTCCCAACAAAATCCCACGGAAAGATCAGAGGAATGAAAGAAGAGAGGATACAGTAGAACAAGTGAAAATAGATAGATATAAATAAAGATCATTTTGGAATGATAGTTTTTCTCCAGCGGACCGATATCAAAATTTTCTATAGTTGATTAAAGGAGTGAGATAATAATTCATGTTTTTGCACATACAATTACAAACAATATCAATAGGCATTGTACAATATTACATCTATATGGTAGGGGAGTTAACCCTCTTATAGCTCATATTCTTGCACACGCAATATAAACAATAACCCTTATTGTAAATTAAACATCAAAGAGAGGGTAAGCTTAAATATAATATGCCTTTGTTACGATTGAGTGTAAAAGGAGAAAAGTATAATAACTTTAAATAAGTGAAGGGTTGAGACTCATATTTTACAGACGCAATGCTGCATAATAATAATGATTATAATATACTCAAGTTCTTGCACGCACAGTATGAACAATAATAGTAAGCATTATGCGACATCTAATCTAGAAAGTAAGGGAGTTAACTCTCCTACAGTAAGTATATGTTCATGAATTAATGTAGACAAAATCAAAAGTATAAAATGAGTGAAATATAATTCATATTCATGCACACGCAGTACAAACAGTAATAGTAATCATTGTGCACTATCTCGACTATATAGTAAGGAAATTAATTATCCTTCGATAGATATTGTCTAGAGTGAGTAAAAAGTAAACAAAAAAATAAAAAAGAATAGAAATCAAATCATATCTTTGCACTCGCAATATAATTAATAATGAAGATTATTAACATGCACCATCTCATCTAGATGGAAAGGGGGTGAACTCTCATGAATATTTACAAAATATTTGTAAATGATTAAATGTAAAAAAATAATTATTAATGAAGAAAGGAGTGAAATGTAACTCAAGTTTTTACACAACCAATATAAACAAAAACAAAGAAGCAAACTATCATTCAGAGATTAAGGGAGTTAACTCTCTTATATCAAGTATTTGTTAATGGTTGTTTTAAAATCAAACAGAAATATGAAAGGAGCAAATTATAACTCAAGTTTTTGTACACACAATACAAACAATAACAATGATTATTATAATGCAACATATCATTCAGAAAGTAAGGGAGTTAACTCTCTTATATCAAGTATATATAAATGATTGTTGTAAAAGATAAACAGAAATACGGAAAGGAGTTTAATATAACTCAAGTTCTTGTACACTCAATACAAACAATAAAAATTATCTCTATAATGCAACATATCATTCAGAAAGTAAGGGAGTAAACTCTCTTATATCAAGTATTTTTAATTATTGCCGTACAAATAAACAGAAGTATGAAAGGAGCAAAATATAACTCAAGTTCTTGTACACTCAATACAAACAATAACATTGATCTCTATAATGCAACATATGATTCAGAAAGTAAGGGAGTAAACTCTCTTATATCAAGTATTTTTAATTATTGCCGTACAAATAAACAGAAGTATGAAAGGAGCAAAATATAACTCAAGTTCTTGTACACTCAATACAAACAATAGCAATGATTATTATAATGCAACATATCATTCAGAAAGTAAGGGAGTTAACTCTCTTATATCAAGTATATATAAATGATTGTTGTAAAAGATAAACAGAAATACGGAAAGGAGTTTAATATAACTCCAATTCTTGTTCACTCAATACAAACAATTACAATGATCACTATAATGCAACATATCATTCAGAAAGTAAGGGAGTAAACTCTCTTATATCAAGTTTTTGTTGTTGATTGCCGTAAAAATAAACAGAAATATGAAAGGAGCAAAATATAACTCAAGTTCTTGTACACTCAATACAAACAATAACATTGATCTCTATAATGCAACATATGATTCAGAAAGTAAGGGAGTTAACTCTCTTATATCAAGTATTTATAAATGATGGTTGTAAAAGATTTACAGAAATATGGAAAGGAGTTTAATATAACTCCAATTCTTGTACACTCAATACAAACAATTACAATGATCTCTATAATGCAACATATTATTCAGAAAGTAAGGGAGTTAACTCTCTTATATCAAGTATTTATAAATGATTGTTGTAAGAAATAAAATAAATATGGAAAGAAGTGAAATATAACTCAAGTTTTTGTAGACAATACAATTTCAATACAACCAATAACAATGATCTCTATAATGCAACATATGATTCAGAAAGTAAGGGAGTTAACTCTCTTATATCAAGTATTTGTTAATTGTTGCAGTACAAATAAACAG
Organism: Mactra quadrangularis; assembly: GCA_025267735.1. NCBI lineage: Eukaryota > Metazoa > Mollusca > Bivalvia > Venerida > Mactridae > Mactra > Mactra quadrangularis. The sequence goes on along the minus strand of CM046295.1, from coordinate 28,384,436 downwards.
AAGAATGAAAGGAGCAAAATATAACTCAAGTTCTTGTACACGCAATACAAACAATAGCATTGAGCTCTATAATGCAACATACCATTCAGAAAGTAAGGGAGTTAACTCTCTTATATCAAGTATATATAAATGATTGTTGTAAAAGATAAACAGAAATATGGAAAGGAGTTTAATATAACTCCAATTCTTGTTCACTCAATACAAACAATTACAATGATCACTATAATGCAACATATCATTCAGAAAGTAAGGGAGTTAACTCTCTTATATCAAGTATTTGTTAGTGATTGCCGCAAAAATAAACAGAAATATGAAAGTAGCGTTATATTACTCGAGTTTTTGTACACTCAATACAAACAATAGCAATAATCATTATAATGCAACATACCATTCAGAAAATAAGGGAGTTAACTCTCTTATATCAAGTATATATAAATGATTGTTGTAAGAGATAAAATAAATATGGAAAGGAGTGAAATATAACTCAAGTTTTTGTAGACAATACAATTTCAATACAACCAGTAACAATGATCTCTATAATGCAACATATGATTCAGAAAGTAAGGGAGTTAACTCTATTATATCAAGTATTTATAAATGATTGTTGTTAAAGATAAACAGAAATATGAAAGGAGCGTAATATAATTCAAGTTCTTGTACACTCAATACAAACAATAACAATGAATACTATAATGCAACATATTTTTCAGAAAGTAAGGGAGTTAACTCTCTTATATCAAGTATTTATAAATGATTGTTGTAAAAGATAATCATAAATATTAAAAGGAGTGAAAAGTAACTCAAGTTCTTGTACACTCAATACAAACAATAACTATGATTCCTATAATTCAATATATCATTCAGAAAGTAAGGGAGTTAACTCTCTTATATCAAGTTTTTGTTAATTGATTGTTGTAAAAAATAAACAGAAATATGGAAAGGAGTGAAATATAACTCAAGTTTTTGTGCACTCATTACAAACAATTACAATGATCTCTATAATGCAACATATTATTCAGAAAGTAAGGGAGTTAACTCTCTTATATCAAGTATTTATAATTGATTGTTGTAAAAGATAAAATGAAATATGGAAGGGAGTGAAATATAACTCAAGTTCTTGTACACTCAATACAAACAATAACAATAATTACTATAATGCAACATATCATTCAGAAGGTAAGGGAGTTAACTCTATTATATCAAGTTTTTGTTAATGATTGTTGTAAAAGATAAACAGAAATATGAAAGGAGGGTAATATAATTCAGGTTTTTGTACACTCAATACAAACAATAACAATGAATACTATAATGCAACATATTTTTCGGAAAGTAAGGGAGTTAACTCTCCCACAAGTATCTATCAAATCTAGATTATGATAGTAAAGGTATCGACATCAAATCAATCAGGAACTGTACACATTACTCAGACAAAAATAATCAAAGTATTGTCCGTCTCTCTCAACCGCCAAAGCCTGAACAAAGCACGGTGACAGAACGCATTGCTCCGGCACCAGGAGTCCAATATTTGTTATTAAATTATCTTGACCAGGCCACAACGTACGGCATAAACAGACTCACTAGACAACAACATATACACTCGGAAACCCATGGAAGCATTATAACAATAGTTTTATAAACGCATTTATCATGAAGCCATTCACGCATTGACAGTTGAGAAAAAACAAACAAACAAAAGCAGACGACTCTGCATGACGTGTATAAAACACGTGTCCTTATGTCAAGTGATGTCTTTATAAGTCACATGGTTTATTAGTTCAAACAGTATATTGTGTATAATACAGTGTGTATAAGTTTGAGTAACATTACTCAAATGTCATACATTGTGGCATGTAATAATTATAGACTGTCAACAATAGTTATACTTATGGACAAAGATAACACGGCTTGAAACTGTTACATGAATTTCAATATCATACAATGACAGATATTAAGAAATCAAAGTACTGAAATAACTGATGGATGATACTAAGATATTGACATAAAGCAGGAATTTGCAATTATGTGTCCTCTAGCATACGATTGTGACAGAAATTTTAAGTTTGAATAAGTTGTTTACTTCAAGTCAGAGTCTGTTTTTATCATTTTACGAGATCCATCGTTTGTCTTGATGAATATACGACCATCCATAGACCATGCACTGGTGGCTTTGCCACTTTTTACAAAAAGTCTGGCAGAATGCAACAGGGATGCGCGATGATGGGTAAGATCTTCGTTAATGTACACTTTTTTGTATGGATCACAGTTTTTCAGTCGCGATTTCCCACTATATAAGGCTGCACGGGTACGATATGACACAAATTTGGCAATAATATCAGCTGGTTTGTGGTTTGATCCTCTAGATGTTGATCTGACTGGTATCCGATGAGATCTTTCTATATCACTAATGGACATGCTGACACCACAACTGCGTGCTATTTGAATGACAATATCATCTGTAGATTCATCCTGAGTCTCTGCAACACCAGAAATACGCAGGCATGACCTCCTGGAGTATTGTTCAGATTTGTCAATACTAGTGATAGTGTTCTGATTTTTACTTTCTAGTTCGTTTACTCTTTTTGTCAGTAGATCAATTTTTTCATGTAAGATCTTATTTTCCGATTCAATGGATGCAATTTTATCGTTAATGGCAGATGAGACTATTTCAGCAACAGATTGAGCCATTGCTGCAACACTGGTGTTAACATGTTCTGAGAGCGTAGTTTTGAGCTGGTCAGTAACTTCAGATACAACTGACCTGACGACATCTTCGATTGAAATTTCTTGATTGTCTAAATTGCTGATAGGCTGGTTGTGCGAAATCTCGGGTAGTTTGACTTTTTTTGTAGACTGAGTCACTTTGGTACTTGGACTAGGTGTACTACTGTTAGACAATGCTCGTTTAGATGATTTTGTACTAGGTGTGCTAGTAATACTTGACATGTTTGATATAATAACAAATGTCGACACAAAAATGTAGAGTAGTATACACCGGCTTATTGTTTACTATGTTTACTACGACACACAAAGAGTCACGTGAATCACGGATATTTGCTGTCAGCTGTTTAACACATGTTAGGTTGAAGTTAAGAATGGCTAAAATGCAACATTTACCTAGTTTCACAAAATGTTCTTGTTGTTAAAATATCCAGCAAACACTTATATCCAAATTCCATTAACAAAAAAAGTCATTTCAATCCTTTAAATGACGTAAATAACACAAATGTCCGGAGAGAAAAAACAAACGCGCCTAACTCGCCATATTGTCACGTGGTCTCAGACACAAGAGTGAAGAAAAGCATTTACAAAGCCAACCACAAAATATCATATTTCAAGGTAGTCAAGGTCATAGTGCAAACTGTTTCAGCAATTAGTGTCATAAACTGACGTCTAAAAGTGATAAAACAAAAGAAGTCAAAACTGAGTGACTGTAAAAATGATTACTTGTAACATATCATTAACTCTCAAGAAGTTCACAAAAGTTATACCACATTAGATTCAAAGAGAACAATCTAAGAACATTTTATAATTGTCTGTCTTGGAGTTTAAACACAGAAGTCATGGTACTGGATACGTTTACTAAACAAGACAAATATCTTGTACGATACAAAATTTATACTAGAGAATAATACATCCAAGTGAAACTCAATTTCTCGAGTAAAATCAATGCATGAAAATATGCATCAGGTTTCAAGGTTTTTGTTGTTATTACAATATTGCTATAATTCATATTTCACATTCAATTTGTGTGTCTGTTAACATTGTCACAATATTTAATTTTCAAAGAGACGTATTGGAAATTGAAATATTTACATAAGATGGCATGTCAATGAAAACATCAATATAATTTAGCATTAATCTCCAGAATGTGTTGATTGAATTTTGTTTCATACTCTGTGTGGTATAAATGTTTCAACGGAAAATGTAGGTTCAATACACAGACCAAACACAATCTAAACACAGACCAAACACACAGTCTAAACACAGACCTTGCACACAGTCTAAACACAGACCTTGCACACAGTCTAAACACAGACCTTGCACACAGTCTAAACACAGACCAAACACACAGTCTAAACACAGACCTTGCACACAGTCCAAACACAGACCTTGCACACAATCTAAACACAGACCTTGCACACAGTCTAAACGCAAACCTTGCACACAATCTAAACACAGACCAAACACACAGTCTAAACGCAAACCTTGCACACAATCTAAACACAGACCTTGCACACAGTCCAAACACAGACCAAACACACAGTCTAAAAACAGATCTTGCACACAGTCTAAACACAGACCAAACACACAATCTAAACACAGACCTTGCACACAATCCAAACACAGACCAAACACACAGTCTAAACACAGACCTTGCACACAGTCTAAACACAGAACTTGCACACAGTCTAAACACAAACCTTGCACACAGTCTAAACACAGACCTTGCACACAGTCTAAACACAGACCTTGCACACAGTCTAAACACAGACCTTGCACACAGTCTAAACACAAACCTTGCACACAGTCTAAATACAGACCTTGCACACAGTCTAAACACAGACCTTGCACACAGTCTAAACACAGACGTTGCACACAGTCTAAACACAGACCTTGCACACAGTATAAACACAGACCTTGCACACAGTCTAAACACAGACCAAACACACAGTCTAAACACAGACCTTGCACACAGTCTAAACACACACCAAACACACAGTCTAAACACAGACCAAACACACAGTCTAAACGCAAACCTTGCACACAGTCTAAACACAGACCAAACACACAGTCTAAACACAGACCAAACACACAGTCTAAACACACACCTTGCACACAGTCTAAACACAGACCTTGCACACAGTCTAAACACAGATCTTGCACACAGTCTAAACACAAACCTTGCACACAATCTAAACACAAACCTTGCACACAATCTAAACACAGACCTTGCACACAGTCTAAACACAGACCTTGCACACAGTCTAAACACAGACCTTGCACACAGTGTAAACACAAACCTTGCACACAGTCTAAACATAGACCTTGCACACAATCTAAACACAGACCTTGCACACAGTCTAAACACAAACCTTGCACACAATCCAAACACAGACCTTGCACACAGTCTAAACACAAACCTTGCACACAATCCAAACACAAACCTTGCACACAGTCTAAACACAGACCAAACACACAGTCTAAACACAGACCTTGCACACAGTCTAAACACAGACCTTGCACACAGTCTAAACACAGACCTTGCAAACAGTCTAAACACAGACCTTGCACACAGTCTAAACACAAACCTTGCACACAGTCTAAACACAGACCAAACACACAATCTAAACACAGACCTTGCACACAGTCTAAACACAGACCAAACACACAGTCTAAACACAGACCTTGAAAACAGACCAAACACACAGTCTAAACACAGACCAAACACACAGTCTAAACACAGACCAAACACACAGTCTAAACACAAACCTTGCACACAGTCTAAACACAGACCAAACACACAGTCTAAACACAAACCTTGCACACAGTCTAAACACAGACCAAACACACAGTCTAAACACAGACAAAACACACAGTCTAAACACAAACCTTGCACACAGTCTAAACACAAACCTTGCACACAGTCTAAACACAAACCTTGCACACAGTCTAAACACAGACCTTGCACACAATCTAAACACAGACCTTGCACACAGTCTAAACACAGACCTTGCACACAGTCTAAACACAGACCTTGCACACAGTCTAAACACAAACCTTGCACACAGTCTAAACACAAACATTGCACACAGTCTAAACACAAACCTTGCACACAATCTAAACACAGACCTTGCACACAGTCTAAACACAGACCTTGCACACAGTCTAAACACAGACCAAACACACAGTCTAAACACAAACCTTGCACACAGTCTAAACACAGACCAAACACACAGTCTAAACACAAACCTTGCACACAGTCTAAACACAGACCAAAAACCCAGTCTAAACACAGACCAAACACACAGTCTAAACACAGACCAAACACACAGTCTAAACACAGACCTTGCACACAATCTAAACACAGACCTTGCACACAGTCTAAACACAAACCTTGCACACAATCTAAACACAGACCTTGCACACAGTCTAAACACAGACCAAACACAGTCTAAACACAGACCAAACACAGTCTAAACACAGACCAAACACAGTCTAAACACAAACCTTGCACACAGTCTAAACACTGACCAAACACACTGTCTAAACACAGACCTTGCACACAGTCTAAACACAGACCTTGCACACAGTCTAAACACAGACCTTGCACACAGTCTAAACACAGACCAAACACACAGTCTAAACACAGACCTTGCACATAGTCTAAACACAAACCTTGCACACAATCTAAACACAGACCTTGCACACAGACCAAACACACAGTCTAAACACAGACCTTGCACACAGTCTAAACACAGACCAAACACACAGTCTAAACACAGAACTTGCACAAAATCTAAACACAGACCTTGCACACAATCTAAACACAGACCTTGCACACAGTCTAAACACAGGCCAAACACACAGTCGAAACACAGACCTTGCACACAGTCTAAACACAGACCAAACACACAGTCTAAACACAAACCTTGCACACAGTCTAAACACAAACCTTGCACACAGTCTAAACACAGACCAAACACACAGTCTAAACACAAACCTTGCAAACAGTCTAAACACAGACCAAACACACAGACCAAACACACAGTCTAAACCAAACACACAGTCTAAACACAGACCTTGCACACAGTCTAAACACAAACCTTGCACACAGTCTAAACACAGACCAAACACACAGACCAAACACACAGTCTAAACCAAACACACAGTCTAAACACAGACCTAACACACAGTCTAAACACAAACCTTGCACACAGTCTAAACACAGACTTTGCACACAGTCTAAACACAGACCAAACACACAGTCTAAACGCAAACCTTGCACACAGTCAAAAACACAAACCTTGCACACAGTCTAAATACAGACCTTGCACACAGTCTAAACACAAACCTTGCACACAGAAAAAACACAAACATTCCATACAGTAAAAACATAGACCCACACAGTCAAGCGTATTTTGATTTGCTTGCAATAAATCATTGTAAGATTGGAATCATGTTAATACTGTAATGTTACAATTCAACATTAGAAAATGGTATTGATCTTCACTGTCTCCGAAGAAAGTATTTTAGTAGACCATGTGACCGTATATATGGAGACAAGTGTTGTAATATATTCAAATCATCCATACACACGTGATCTGTATATTTGATGTACCAGTTTTTTGATCACTACAAATATGATTGTATTATTGTCTGTCCCTTAGATGAAGTCACCACATTATGGTTGTTATTGAATATTAATATATTAAATTCTCATAAATATTTATATGAATACAGAAAGTGATGTTCAAATTCCATGAACAAAAACACAGTCTAGACAAACCATAAATCGTGAGGTGATACTTTTATCAAAGATGATTACATAATGTATTGAAAAGTGTGATGTGTGATATTATTATCATACAGTCATCAAATAAGATATTTCATCTTGTATATGTTTACAGATTTGTTGTATGCTAGGTACCATAGATACAAGTATACCAAACATACTATATCATGTACCATAGATACAAGTATACCAAACATACTATATCATGTACCATAGATACAAGTATACCAAACAACATACTATATCATGTACCATAGATACAAGTATACCAAACAACATACTATATCATGTACCATAGATACAAGTATACCAAACAACATACTATATCATGTACCATAGATACAAGTATACCAAACAACATACTACATTATGTACCATAGATACAAGTATACCAAACATACTACATCATGTACCATAGATACAAGTATACCAAACAACATACTATATCATGTACCATAGATACAAGTATACCAAACATACTACATCATGTACCATAGATACAAGTATACCAAACATACTATATCATGTATCATAGATACAAGTATACCAAACATACTATATCATGTACCATAGATACAAGTATACCAAACATACTATATCATGTACCATAGATACAAGTATACCAAACAACATACTATATCATGTACCATAGATACAAGTATACCAAACAACATACTATATCATGTACCATAGATACAAGTATACCAAACATACTACATCATGTACCATAGATACAAGTATACCAAACATACTACATCATGTACCATAGATACAAGTATACCAAACAACATACTACATAATGTACCATAGATACAAGTATACCAAACAACATACTATATCATGTACCATAGATACAAGTATACCAAACATACTACATCATGTACCATAGATACAAGTATACCAAACAACATACTATATCATGTACCATAGATACAAGTATACCAAACAACATACTATATCATGTACCATAGATACAAGTATACCAAACAACATACTATATCATGTACCATAGATACAAGTATACCAAACAACATACTATATCATGTACCATAGATACAAGTATACCAAACAACATACTATATCATGTACCATAGATACAAGTATACCAAACATACTATATCATGTACCATAGATACAAGTATACCAAACATACTATATCATGTACCATAGATACAAGTATACCAAACAACATACTACATTATGTACCATAGATACAAGTATACCAAACAACATACTATATCATGTACCATAGATACAAGTATACCAAACATACTACATCATGTACCATAGATACAAGTATACCAAACATACTACATCATGTACCATAGATACAAGTATACCAAACAACATACTACATTATGTACCATAGATACAAGTATACCAAACAACATACTATATCATGTACCATAGATACAAGTATACCAAACATACTATATCATGTACCATAGATACAAGTATACCAAACAACATACTATATCATGTACCATAGATACAAGTATACCAAACAACATACTATATCATGTACCATAGATACAAGTATACCAAACATACTATATCATGTACCATAGATACAAGTATACCAAACAACATACTACATTATGTACCATAGATACAAGTATACCAAACAACATACTATATCATGTACCATAGATACAAGTATACCAAACAACATACTATATCATGTACCATAGATACAAGTATACCAAACAACATACTATATCATGTACCATAGATACAAGTATACCAAACATACTACATTATGTACCATATATACAAGTATACCAAACATACTACATTATGTACCATAGATACAAGTATACCAAACAACATACTATATCATGTACCATAGATACAAGTATACCAAACAACATACTATATCATGTACCATAGATACAAGTATACCAAACATACTACATCATGTACCATAGATACAAGTATACCAAACAACATACTACATCATGTACCATAGATACAAGTATACCAAACATACTACATTATGTACCATAGATACAAGTATACCAAACAACATACTATATCATGTACCATAGATACAAGTATACCAAACAACATACTATATCATGTACCATAGATACAAGTATACCAAACAACATACTATATCATGTACCATAGATACAAGTATACCAAACAACATACTATATCATGTACCATAGATACAAGTATACCAAACAACATACTATATCATGTACCATAGATACAAGTATACCAAACATACTATATCATGTACCATAGATACAAGTATACAAAACATACTAAATCATGTACCATAGATACAAGTATACCAAACGACATACTATATCATGTACCATAGATACAAGTATACCAAACATACTATATCATGTACCATAGATACAAGTATACCAAACAACATACTATATCATGTACCATAGATACAAGTATACCAAACATACTAAATCATGTACCATAGATACAAGTATACCAAACATACTATATCATGTACCATAGATACAAGTATACCAAACATACTACATTATGTACCATAGATACAAGTATACCAAACATACTACATCATGTACCATAGATACAAGTATACCAAACATACTACATCATGTACCATAGATACAAGTATACCAAACATACTACATTATGTACCATAGATACAAGTATACCAAACATACTACATTATGTACCATAGATACAAGTATACCAAACATACTACATCATGTACCATAGATACAAGTATACCAAACATACTATATCATGTACCATAGATACAAGTATACCAAACATACTACATTATGTACCATAGATACAAGTATACCAAACAACATACTACATTATGTACCATAGATACAAGTATACCAAACATACTAAATCATGTACCATAGATACAAGTATACCAAACAACATACTATATCATGTACCATAGATACAAGTATACCAAACATACTACATTATGTACCATAGATACAAGTATACCAAACATACTACATTATGTACCATAGATACAAGTATACCAAACATACTACATCATGTACCATAGATACAAGTATACCAAACATACTACATCATGTACCATAGATACAAGTATACCAAACAACATACTATATCATGTACCATAGATACAAGTATACCAAACATACTATATTATGTACCATAGATACAAGTATACCAAACAACATACTATATCATGTACCATAGATACAAGTATACCAAACATACTATATTATGTACCATAGATACAAGTATACCAAACATACTACATTATGTACCATAGATACAAGTATACCAAACATACTACATTATGTACCATAGATACAAGTATACCAAACATACTACATTATGTACCATAGATACAAGTATACCAAACATACTACATTATGTACCATAGATACAAGTATACCAAACATACTATATCATGTACCATAGATACAAGTATACCAAACATACTACATCATGTACCATAGATACAAGTATACCAAACATACTATATCATGTACCATAGATACAAGAATACCAAACATACTACATCATGTACCATAGATACAAGTATACCAAACATACTATATCATGTACCATAGATACAAGTATACCAAACATACTACATCATGTACCATAGATACAAGTATACCAAACATACTATATCATGTACCATAGATACAAGTATACCAAACATACTACATTATGTACCATAGATACAAGTATACCAAACATACTACATCATGTACCATAGATACAAGTATACCAAACATACTATATCGTGTACCATAGATACAAGTATACCAAACAACATACTATATCATGTACCATAGATACAAGTATACCAAACAACATACTATATCATGTACCATAGATACAAGTATACCAAACAACATACTACATTATGTACCATAGATACAAGTATACCAAACATACTACATCATGTACCATAGATACAAGTATACCAAACAACATACTATATCATGTTTCATAGATACAAGTATACCAAACAACATACTATATCATGTACCATAGATACAAGTTTACCAAATAACATACTATATCATGTACCATAGATACAAGTATACCAAACAACAAACTAAATCATGTACCATAGATACAAGTATACCAAACAGCATACTATATCATGTACCATAGATACAAGTATACCAAATAACATACTACATCATGTACCATAGATACAAGTATACCAAACAACATACTATATTATGTACCATAGATACAAGTATACCAAACAACATACTACATCATGTACCATAGATACAAGTATACCAAACAACATACTACATCATGTACCATAGATACAAGTATACCAAACAACATACTATATCATGTACCATAGATACAAGTATACCAAACAACATACTATATCATGTACCATAGATACAAGTATACCAAACATACTATATCATGTACCATATATACAAGTATACCAAACATACTACATTATGTACCATAGATACAAGTATACCAAACATACTACATCATGTACCATAGATACAAGTATACCAAACATACTATATCATGTACCATAGATACAAGTATACCAAACATACTACATCATGTACCATAGATACAAGTATACCAAACAACATACTATATCATGTACCATATATACAAGTATACCAAACATACTACATTATGTACCATATATACAAGTATACCAAACATACTACAGCATGTACCATAGATACAAGTATACCAAACAACATACTGTATCATGTACCATAGATACAAGTATACCAAACATACTACATTATGTACCATAGATACAAGTATACCAAACATACTACATTATGTACCATAGATACAAGTATACCAAACATACTACATTATGTACCATATATACAAGTATACCAAACAACATACTACATCATGTACCATAGATACAAGTATACCAAACATACTACATTATGTACCATAGATACAAGTATACCAAACATACTACATTATGTACCATAGATACAAGTATACCAAACATACTACATTATGTACCATAGATACAAGTATACCAAACATACTACATCATGTACCATAGATACAAGTATACCAAACATACTATATCATGTACCATAGATACAAGAATACCAAACATACTACATCATGTACCATAGATACAAGTATACCAAACATACTATATTATGTACCATAGATACAAGTAAACCAAACATACTACATCGTGTACCATAGATACAAGTATACCAAACATACTACATTATGTACCATAGATACAAGTATACCAAACAACATACTACATCATGTACCATAGATACAAGTATACCAAACATACTACATCATGTACCATAGATACAAGTATACCAAACAACATACTATATCATGTACCATAGATACAAGTATACCAAACAACATACTATATCATGTACCATAGATAAAAGTATACCAAACATACTTTATCATGTATCATAGATACAAGTATACCAAACAACATACTATATCATGTACCATAGATACAAGTATACCAAACATACTATATCATGTACCATAGATACAAGTATACCAAACATACTACATCATGTACCATAGATACAAGTATACCAAACATACTACATCATGTACCATAGATACAAGTATACCAAACATACTACATCATGTACCATATATACAAGTATACCAAACAACATACTATATCATGTACCATAGATACAAGTATACCAAACGACATACTATATCATGTACCATAGATACAAGTATACCAAACAACATACTATATCATGTACCATAGATACAAGTATACCAAACATACTACATCATGTACCATAGATACAAGTATACCAAACAACATACTAAATCATGTACCATAGATACAAGTATACCAAACATACTACATCATGTACCATAGATACAAGTATACCAAACAACATACTATATCATGTACCATAGATACAAGTATACCAAACAACATACTATATCATGTACCATAGATACAAGTATACCAAACATACTATATCATGTACCATAGATACAAGTATACCAAACAACATACTACATTATGTACCATATATACAAGTATACCAAACATACTACATCATGTACCATAGATACAAGTATACCAAACAACATACTACATCATGTACCATAGATACAAGTATACCAAACAACATACTATATCATGTACCATAGATACAAGTATACCAAACAACATACTATATCATGTACCATAGATACAAGTATACCAAATTACATACTATATCATGTACCATAGATACAAGTATACCAAACATACTATATCATGTACCATAGATACAAGTATACCAAACATACTACATTATGTACCATAGATACAAGTATACCAAACAACATACTATATCATGTACCATAGATACAAGTATACCAAACATACTACATCATGTACCATAGATACAAGTATACCAAATATACTACATCATGTACCATAGATACAAGTATACCAAACATACTACATCATGTACCATAGATACAAGTATACCAAACATACTACATCATGTACCATAGATACAAGTATACCAAATATACTACATCATGTACCATAGATACAAGTATACCAAACATACTATATCATGTACCATAGATACAAGTATACCAAACATACTATATCATGTACCATAGATACAAGTATACCAAACATACTACATCATGTACCATATATACAAGTATACCAAACAACATACTACATAATGTACCATAGATACAAGTATACCAAACATACTATATCATGTACCATAGATACAAGTATACCAAACATACTACATAATGTACCATAGATACAAGTATACCAAACATACTATATCATGTACCATAGATACAAGTATACCAAACATACTACATCATGTACCATAGATACAAGTATACCAAACATACTATATCATGTACCATAGATGCAAGTATACCAAACATACTACATCATGTACCATAGATACAAGTATACCAAACATACTACATCATGTACCATAGATACAAGTATACCAAACATACTATATCATGTCAACAATTTCTCTTATCGTCAATTTCGCCAAACTTTCAGCTATATATAGACACTACTATGTCTCATCGACCTACAGTTTTAAAATCTTAACAAGAGACCTTAACATTGTCTGTTACTTTAAACAATTTATCAAGTTGTCTAGAAAATTGTGACCTAAATTTGACAAGAGAACCAAGTTATCTTACAAACGTGTCTAAAACTAAAGTGAATGCATCAACAAGTTCATTTCAGTGTTCCGTTTTAGTGCAGTAAGTAGTTTATATACAATATGTTAAAATCAGTGTATCATATATAACATAGATATATCATACATAGACATTAATTGAAACAATAAAACTGAAAGCTTCTTATTCAAATATATTTATTAGTAAATTGTTAATTTTTGTTTATGGTTTCTTGTAAGTATGAGCTATGTTAAAGGTTTTAGCCATAAATAAAAGTTACAAATAATATGGTAAATACGAGTATATAAGAATTTTTTAACATGGCGCATCAATTTAACAAAATAATAGTTTGTCACAAATAGGTGAATATTTTCTAAAATGTTCTATTATCATTCATTACATACTTGTCCTACCCATAAACTGATGAGTACTAAATTAAAAATATGACATTTTACAAAGTTATCCTACATGTATTGAATTTATTAGTATAAAGATTAATATATACCGTCTGAATATCTGACTACTTGACAACAATTGTATTTTCACATAATATCGTTTTTTTTTACATTTTTAGTTAACATACGATGATGGAGAAGCAGTTGTTAATGTATTTTTATTGGCGGTAATGAATCTAAATCTAAGAATGACTTCTGGTGACCTTATTTAATGTCAAACATACAAGTATCTGGACCAAGACTGTGGCTCTATTTAACATCTCAGACTAAAATCTACATTATACAACATTTTCATAAATATGAAATAGTGAACTTGTTTCACAGTGTTTACCATTTCTGTGTCATTAAACTTCAAACTTAAAGAAAGTGTGTATAAAACATTGGATCTCTATAACAACATAACCAACATTAAACAAACTGTCACGTGATCCAGGAACAAACTTGTAACAGAAGAAAACATGGCTAGAAAATTGCAAGAAGATTTTTTGTTTAGTTCAAAGATGAAAAAATGAGGGAAGATATTAAGTGCAGCGAAGAATAATAGTATTAAAATAAAAACTATCATGGGACAGATTGAACACATTATTTGTTATTTAAAGTTTAAACTAATCAATCGTTAGAAGATCACGTGACAGAAAATCTGTTATAATATGTCAAGATTTGTTTAAGAAGAAACCATAGTAACAATCATATGAAATCTTATAATATATAAAATAAATTAACAACATAGAAAATACATTCATTTAAGACAAGATCTAAGTTATAATGTAAAGATTGTAAGAGTTAAAGTAATACATTTATATTACTTAAAGGGAAACCAAACTAAACTAATATATACATTGTTAATCTTAATGATCACATAAAACACGTACAACTTTGAACGATGGAGACTTATATAAAACATGTACAACTTTGAACGATGGAGACTTATATAAAACATGTACAACTTTGAACGATGGAGACTTATATAAAACATGTACAACTTTGAACAATGAAGTCTTATATAAAACATGTACAACTTTGAATGATGGAGACTTATATAAAACATGTACAACTTTGAACGATGGAGACTTATATAAATCATGTACAACTTTGAACGATGGAGACTTATATAAAACATGTACAACTTTGAACGATGGAGACTTACATAAAACATGTACAACTTTGAACAATGAAGTCTTATATGAAACATGTACAACTTTGAACTATGAAGTCTTATATGAAACATGTACAACTTTGAACAATGAAGTCTTATATGAAACATGTACAACTTTGAACAATGAAGTCTTATATGAAACATGTACAACTTTGAACAATGAAGTCTTATATGAAACATGTACAACTTTGAACAATGAAGTCTTATATGAAACATGTACAACTTTGAACAATGAAGTCTTATATGAAACATGTACAACTTTGAACAATGAAGTCTTATATGAAACATGTACAACTTTGAACAATGAAGTCTTATATGAAACATGTACAACTTTGAACAATGAAGTCTTATATAAATCATGTACAACTTTGAAAGATGGAGTCTTACAATTACTATATAATGGGATATGATAAAAGTCAGTAAATATACTACATGTAGTTCATATATTATCTTACAGTAAATATACTACATGTAGTTCATATATTATCTTACAGTAAATATACTACATGTAGTTCATATATTATCTTACAGTAAATATACTACATGTAGTTCATATATTATCTTACAGTAAATATACTACATGTAGTTCATATATTATCTTACATAAATTTCACTTAACGTGCCTCAGCCTTGATAATGAAGACTTACAATCACGTTACTTATATAAGGCGGACAACTATCTTTCCTGGAACTAACCACAACTAGATTTGAAACCTTTGTAAACAAATGTTGAACTTTTTTTACATTTTTGCACTTTGCATATAATTATAACAACAAAATAGTACATTCATGAATTAAGAGTTGTCTCTCTTGTGTACAAATACTGATATGTTGATAAGTAAAAGAAACGTCAGTATATACATTACTTTACTAAATCGTTGACTAATAATAAATACTATAAATAATGAAAATTGTCTTACCTATAAGATGAACATTTGTAACAATTCATGGAAAATATGAAAAGAGAAAAGAAATACACATGAGTTATTTTATTTCTTATATTATTGATTGGTGTGTTCAACAGTTGCTGAAATCAAAACATTGTTTGCCTTGTTCTCAGTGCCTAGAGATATTTGTAGGAAATGTTAAAGTCAAATATGATTAAATTTGACGACTAAACAATTCAATAACAGATGATATAATATTAGTATAAAGACAGTTATAATATGTTAAATGATTAATTCTAGTTATCATGAGTTATTGTTTAGAATATTGTTATATGATAAAATATGTCTTAGATTAAACCAAACAATATTATATAGATGACTTCTGTTTATGTCAATATGTTTACATATAACTTTGATTGTAACTATACATTTAAATATCTGAAATAGACGAAGAAAGAGATGTAATTAGAAAACTAGACATAAGACAATATATACAACATATTATATCAAGTCATATATTTATATATCTCAGTGTTTGGAAACTCGTGCTATTTGTCAATTAATTCCCATAAAGTGATCATATGATTGATTTAGTGTTTTAAATTGATTGTTGTTAGACAAATTAAGTTTGTTACAAATCATCAATACAGTCACTGTTGTAAACATTCTTACTATTATATATAAAATATGCAACATGTTCATTTCACCAGGAACATTTTACATGTTAGTGTCATCCAGAACTACGTTCACTCTTTAGTTATTATATAATTTATTTTTAAAAGTTTAAGTTTAGTATAACTATCATTATGTGTAAATACATCTGAAATAAAATGGAATTATATTAACTAAATATTAGATGATACTATACAATGTAAGTTTATATTATACTATACAATGTAAGTTTATAATATACTATACAATGTAAGTTTATATTATACTATACAATGTAAGTTTATATTATACTATACAATGTAAGTTTATAATATACTATACAATGTAAGTTTATATTAGATGATACTATACAATGTAAGTTTATATTATACTATACAATGTAAGTTTATAATATACTATACAATGTAAGTTTATATTGTACTATACAATGTAAGTTTATATTAGATGATACTATACAATGTAAGTTTATATTATACTATACAATGTAAGTTTATATTATACTATACAATGTAAGTTTAGATGATACTATACAATGTAAGTTTATATTATACTATACAATGTAAGTTTATATTATACTATACAATGTAAGTTTATATTATACTATACAATGTAAGTTTATATTATACTATACAATGTAAGTTTATATTAGATGATACTATACAATGTAAGTTTATATTATACTATACAATGTAAGTTTATATTAGGTGATACTATACAATGTAAGTTTATATTGTACTATACAATGTAAGTTTATATTAGGTGATACTATACAATGTAAGTTTATATTAGATGATACTATACAATGTAAGTTTATAATATACTATACAATGTAAGTTTATATTAGGTGATACTATACAATGTAAGTTTATATTGTACTATACAATGTAAGTTTATATTAGGTGATACTATACAATGTAAGTTTATATTAGATGATACTATACAATGTAAGTTTATATTATACTATACAATGTAAGTTTATATTAGGTGATACTATACAATGTAAGTTTATATTGTACTATACAATGTAAGTTTATATTAGGTGATACTATACAATGTAAGTTTATATTAGGTGATACTATACAATGTAAGTTTATAATATACTATACAATGTAAGTTTATATTAGGTGATACTATACAATGTAAGTTTAGATGATACTATACAATGTAAGTTTAGATGATACTATACAATGTAAGTTTATATTATATTATACTATACAATGTAAGTTTATATTATACTATACAATGTAAGTTTATATTATACTATACAATGTAAGTTTATATTAGATGATACTATACAATGTAAGTTTATATTATACTATACAATGTAAGTTTATATTAGGTGATACTATACAATGTAAGTTTATATTATACTATACAATGTAAGTTTATATTATACTATACAATGTAAGTTTATATTAGATGATACTATACAATGTAAGTTTATATTATACTATACAATGTAAGTTTATATTATACTATACAATGTAAGTTTAGATGAAACTATACAATGTAAGTTTATATTATACTATATAATGTAAGTTTATATTAGGTGATACTATACAATGTAAGTTTATATTATACTATACAATGTAAGTTTATATTATACTATACAATGTAAGTTTATATTGTACTATACAATGTAAGTTTATATTAGATGATACTATACAATGTAAGTTTAGATGATACTATACAATGTAAGTTTATATTAGATGCTACTATACAATGTATGTTTATATTATACTATACAATGTAAGTTTATAATATACTATACAATGTAAGTTTATATTAGATGATACTATACAATGTAAGTTTAGATGATACTATACAATGTAAGTTTATATTATACTATACAATGTAAGTTTAGATGATACTATACAATGTAAGTTTATATTATACTATACAATGTAAGTTTAGATGATACTATACAATGTAAGTTTATATTATACTATATAATGTAAGTTTATATTATACTATACAATGTAAGTTTATAATATACTATACAATGTAAGTTTAGATGATACTATACAATGTAACTTTATATTATACTATACAATGTAAGTTTATATTATACTATACAATGTAAATTAGTAAATATATGTATAATGTAAGTTTATATTGTACTATACAATGTAAGTTTATATTAGATGATACTATACAATGTAAGTTTAGATGATACTATACAATGTAAGTTTATATTAGATGATACTATACAATGTAAGTTTAGATGATGCTATACAATGTATGTTTATCAAGTTATCTTACCAGAGAAGTTAGATCCAACTTCATATTTCAATATATGTTCTGGTGTAGCCTTTCTAGGATATAAATATCTATCAAATCTTATTGTATTATTTCTTTTAATTCTTTCAACGTTCATCAAATGTTGTACTGCTGTATCAAACTCTAGACAAAAATACATATCACTCTCATGTTTCTCTGATATAAACTTATATAATTTATAATTATATCTATCTAATATCAACTGTGTAAAATCTATCAATTTCTTCATTGTAGTTCCAATCCTTATTAGGGATCTAAACATAGAATCTGTAGTTTTATTGACCCCTAAATTAATCCCAAACCCCCCAGGTGACATAATAACAATATCTTTCTGTGCTGATACACGTGCTACTAATTCTAAAGCATATCTATGTACTGGACCTAGTATAATATTAACAGTTTTATTATATATATAATGTCTAACATCAATCCACATAGATATCTCATCTGGAAATCGTGAATCTATATATTCTGTATTAAAGTTAAAGGGAGATAACTTCATAGTTTCTATAGCAACATTCATAGCAGGTATTATCCTTCTTAGAGAGAAACTATAAGAATCATTCATAGGAGCTATCACTATAATATTTACATCATACTTTCTTACACTATAACAACCCACTATACAACACAACACAAGATAGATAACTCTTACAATACTAAATCTTTCCATCATCAAGAGTTACTGTTCCTTATAATACATATATTGATACAAACAGAAAATGTACTATCCTGAAGTTTTGGTATAAACATTAATGTTGACTTCTAATATATGTTCATAAAACTAACCACCACTTATATTGATCAATATCTCCTTATCTTGTTTTAAACTAAACTTAACAATTTCCTAAATAAATAAAACACCAAGTCAACATCCTGATTGTTATGTTCTAGTTACAATAACTAAACTTGATGTCCAGTAAAGTTTTATCCACATTATAAATAATGGACATAGATTTACGTATCACATTTCAATAAAAGAAGTTTATTCTATGTATCAGAAATGTATCATAGATACAGTTAGTATACAAACAACAGCCAGTTATGTCCATGTAGTTAAGTTAACGTCCGGAAAATTCCATCACCAAATATTTTCAGATAAACACATAACAAGTAAACTCCAAAAATATCAGTGAAAATATAAACAAACAAATCCACTAAAACAAAGTAAAAACATTACAATAATTATAGTTTGTCTGTACAAAAATAAAAACAATTTATAAACCCTAGAACCACTTGTAAACTGAGGCCCTTACCAGTAGTTTTTATATGTACATAAACTATAAATGTTATATATAATGTATTGTAAACTGAGGCCCTTACCAGTAGTTTATATTGAACATAAACTATAAATGTTATATATAATGTATTGTAAACTGAGGCCCTTACCAGTAGTTTTTATATGTACATAAACTATAAATGTTATATATAATGTATTGTAAACTGAGGCCCTTACCAGTAGTTTTTATATGTACATAAACTATAAATGTTATATATCATGTATTGTAAACTGAGGCCCTTACCAGTAGTTTTTATATGTACATAAACTATAAATGTTATATATAATGTATTCATACAGACATAGTTATGTCCTCACTATATATGTACATAAACTATAAATGTTATATATAATGTATTCATACAGACATAGTTATGTCCTCACTATATATGTACATAAACTATAAATGTTATACATAATGTATTCATACAGACAAAGTTATGTCTTCACTATATATGTACATAAACTATAAATGTTATATATAATGTATTCATACAGACATAGTTATGTCCTCACTATATATGTGCATAAACTATAAATGTTATATATAATGTATTCATACAGACATAGTTATGTCCTCACTATATATGTACATAAACTATAAATGTTATATATAATGTATTCATACAGACATAGTTATGTCCTCACTATATAAAATGTATTCATACAGACATAGTTATGTCCTCACTATATATGTACATAAACTATAAATGTTATATATAATGTATTCATACTGACATAGTTATGTCCTCACTATATATGTACATAAACTATAAATGTTATATATAATGTATTCATACTGACATAGTTATGTCCTCACTATATATAATGTATTCATACAGACATAGTTATGTCCTCACTATATATGTACATAAACTATAAATGTTATACATAATGTATTCATACAGACATAGTTATGTCCTCACTATATATGTACATAAACTATAAATGTTATATATAATGTATTCATACTGACATAGTTATGTCCTCACTATAAATGTACATAAACTATAAATGTTATATATAATGTATTCATACAGACATAGTTATGTCCTCACTATATATGTACATAAACTATAAATGTTATACATAATGTATTCATACAGACATAGTTTTGTCCTCACTATACATAATGTATTCATACAGACATAGTTATGTCCTCACTATACATAATGTATTCATACAGACATAGTTATGTCCTCACTATACATAATGTATTCATACAGACATAGTTATGTCCTCACTATACATAATGTATTCATACAGACATAGTTATGTCTTCACTATACATAATGTATTCATACAGACATAGTTATGTCCTCACTATACATAATGTATTCATACAGACATAGTTATGTCCTCACTATATATGTACATAAACTATAAATGTTATATATAATGTATTCATACAGACATAGTTATGTCCTAACTATATATGTACATAAACTATAAATGTTATATACAATGTATTCATACAGACATAGTTATGTCCTCACTATACATAATGTATTCATACAGACATAGTTATGTCCTCACTATACATAATGTATTCATACAGACATAGTTATGTCCTCACTATACATAATGTATTCATATAGACATAGTTATGTCCTCACTATAAATGTACATAAACTATAAATGTTATATATAATGTATTCATACAGACATAGTTATGTCCTCACTATACATAATGTATTCATACAGACATAGTTATGTCCTCACTATATATGTACATAAACTATAAATGTTATATATAATGTATTCATACAGACATAGTTATGTCCTCACTATACATAATGTATTCATACAGACATAGTTATGTCCTCACTATACATAATGTATTCATACAGACATAGTTATGTCCTCACTATACATAATGTATTCATACAGACATAGTTATGTCCTCACTATATATGTACATAAACTATAAATGTTATATATAATGCATTCATACAGATATAGTTATGTCCTCACTATACATAATGTATTCATACAGACATAGTTATGTCCTCACTATATATGTACATAAACTATAAATGTTATATATAATGTATTCATACAGACATAGTTATGTCCTCACTATACATAATGTATTCATACAGACATAGTTATGTCCTCACTATATATGTTCATAAACTATAAATGTTATATATAATGTATTCATACAAACATAGTTATGTCCTCACTATACATAATGTATTCATACAGATATAGTTATGTCCTCACTATACATAATGTATTCATACAGACATAGTTATGTTCTCACTATATATGTACATAAACTATAAATGTTATATATAATGTATTCATACAGACATAGTTATGTCCTCACTATATATGTACATAAACTATAAATGTTATATATAATGTATTCATACAGACATAGTTATGTCCTCACTATATATGTACATAAACTATAAATGTTATACATAATGTATTCATACAGACAAAGTTATGTCCTCACTATATATGTACATAAACTATAAATGTTATACATAATGTATTCATACAGACATAGTTATGTCCTCACTATATATGTACATAAGCTATAAATGTTATACATAATGTATTCATACAGACAAAGTTATGTCCTCACTATATATGTACATAAACTATAAATGTTATATATAATGTATTCATACAGACATAGTTATGTCCTCACTATATATGTACATAAACTATAAATGTTATACATAATGTATTCATACAGACAAAGTTATGTCCTCACTATATATGTACATAAACTATAAATGTTATACATAATGTATTCATACAGACAAAGTTATGTCCTCACTATATATGTACATAAACCATAAATGTTATATATATAATGTATTCATACAGACAAAGTTATGTCCTCACTATATATGTACATGACATAAAACATCAACTTAAACATTACAGATTAAAACGTTTACAAGTGAACCAAGTGTTCGAAACATTCGTATTCGAGATTTTTGCCCCCTTTGTTACATGTTTTCTAGAAGCCTTTTACAAAAATAAACAAGTTATATAGAATGATGCTGGGAGAAATGTTTGACTCATCCAGGTAGTTCGAACTAGCCGTGTTCAAGTCATCCAGGTAGTTCGAACTAGCCGTGTTCAAGTCATCCAGGTAGTTCAAACTAGCCGTGTTCAAGCCATCCAGGTAGTTCGAACTAGCCGTGTTCAAGTCTTACAGGTAGTTCAAACTAGCCATGTTCAAGCCATCCAGGTAGTTCAAACTAGCAGTGTTCAAGCCATCCAGGTAGTTCGAACTAGCCGTGTTCAAGTCTTCCAGGTAGTTCAAACTAGCCGTGTTCAAGCCATCCTGGTAGTTCAAACTAGCCGTGTTCAAGCCATCCAGGTAGTTCAATCTAGCCGTGTTCAAGTCTTCCAGGTAGTTCGAACTAGCCGTGTTCAAGTCATCCAGGTAATTCAAACTAGCCGTGTTCAAGCCATCCAGGTAGTTTGAACTTGCCGTGTTCAAGTCTTCCAGGTAGATCAAACTAGCCGTGTTCAAGTCATCCAGGTAGTTCGAACTAGCCGTGTTCAAGCCATCCAGGTAGTTCAAACTAGCCGTGTTCAAGCCATCCAGGTAGTTTGAACTAGCCGTGTTCAAGCCATCCAGGTAGTTCGAACTAGCCGTGTTCAAGCCATCCAGGTAGTTCGAACTAGCCGTGTTCAAGTCATCCAGGTAGTTCGAGCTAGCCGTGTTCAAGCCATCCAGGTAGTTTGACATAGCCGTGTTCAAGCCATCCAGGTAGTTCAAACTAGCCGTGTTCAAGCCATCCAGGTAGTTTAAACTAGCCGTGTTCAAGCCATCCAGGTAGTTCAAACTTGCCGTGTTCAAGCCAGCCAGGTAGTTCAAACTAGCCGTGTTCAAGTCTTCCAGGTAGTTCAAACTAGTCGTGTTCAAGCCATCCAGGTAGTTCAAACTAGCCGTGTTCAAGTCTTCCAGGTAGTTCAAACTAGCCGTGTTCAAGTCTTCCAGGTAGTTCGAACTAGCCGTGTTCAAATCTTCAAACTTTTACTACATGTATGATGTAATTTATATATTTATGTTTAATACCAATGATAATACATGTATAGATAGTTTAATTAAACATTATATATATTTATATATAATACTATAGTTTTTCTAAAATATGTTCCATTACGGGAATTCAATATAAATATATCAGTATACATGTCAATGTTATATAAATATGTTGTTCCCTATACTATAATATAAAGAAGGGCCTCTAGATATATACAAGACGTTTATTAAGTGTCTCAGGAAATAGTATTTAAATACTATAATAGTAGAAGGTTAAACCTCACAAAATATAAATAGACAGTGATCTACTTCACTATTAGTGCTTGCTTGTATTGGTTTACTCTTAAAATAATTTTACAAAAAAACCCTGAAATTTGACACCAGTGTGGCCCCTATTACATTTAGTTTAAATATTTAAATACCATGAACTAACACTACACAGCCCCTATAAAAGTTGAATATGTTAAATCGAGCATCTCGTTCAACATTTTGTTTAAACAAAAACACAGATTAAATATTGTATGAGGGTAGAATACAAACAGTAACTTTTATACAATATAATCTTTTAAAGTCTTCTGTTTTAATGAAGTATAGTTTGAATTAAAGTTATTTTAAACAAGAATTAATGACGTCACGCCATGTTTATGCGCTACTTAAAGATAGAATCCCCTTCATACCAAACTATCTTTGTAACTACAAAAACTTTCAGAAAAATGGTTTCTAATTGTACATTGTAGTTCTAATGTTTTACTATATCAGATTTGTAAATTATATTACTTTTTATTGTGTTCGAACAAACTAAAAATTTCAATATTTACATATGTATATATATCTTTATTGCCTCCATTTTCTGGAGATTTACATAGTAATTACAAACATATATACATAGTGAATAAATAGAGTATTAGAGAAAAGTACATGTATGTAAGTAGAAAAACAGTAAATGTTATGTACAATAAATTGAAAATGTAACAAAATACAGTTGTAAATGAATTAATCCAGGAAGCAAATGGATAGCGCGAAACGAAAACGAATCCATTCGCAAAGGAAATCAGTTTACATGATAGTTACAGAAAAAGTTAAATATCTTCATAAAGAACAGATCTAATAAGAACATGACATAATGACAGGTATCTTGGGTACAGATTAATGTCAATACAATTACAAAAGTTACAGTCTAATTTTCCAAGCATGTAAGCAAAGATATCTTCCTTGCTACAACTACGCAGCACAAAATTGAAACTTTATTATAATCACGTTAAAACATTTTTGTTTTCAATATCGTTTATTTAAAGAGAACTGATGTTTATTTAGCTTGTTTTAAATTACTCTTACTTAACAAGTTTCATATTAACATTACAGGTTTAGTTTAGATGTCTTCACTACGCTTAGATAAGTTAACATCTATCTTTGAGAGAGGTAACACTGGTTTGTGGTCAACAACTTTCTACTTTTACTCAAAATGGGCAGATAAAACAATAATATGAAATCATTTAAATATAGTTTTAATGTTAGGTTGGAGAAACTGAGTAAATAAATCTAAACAAACAAACAAACAAATATATATATATATATGTTGACTTGACAAGATATGTAAGATAGAATGATAAAATTATAATGATGAAATCATCGAGACCAATATCTGATATCAAACTATAACATCCGTATTGTTGTATTGGTCACTTTATTATCAATCTATTAGTTCCGTTATAATCACATTATCTATGTCATATATGTCACGTGACTTCTAGTACTGTCTTCAGGTTATACAGGATATAGATGATTATTTAAATTTCAATGACATCAAATGTCTAATATCTAGAATGTTCTATAATTGTTTGATAACAACTCTTACGATTATAATATTGATATTTGACGTCATTAAATACGGGTTTTCATTAGTTTATATTAGAAAGAGGATGTGACTAAAATATTAAAATGTTTGTATTCAAATCTGGTGACCAACTTTTAGGACAGGTCAAAAATCAATGTCCATTTTTCCTCCGTACAACTTAAAGAATAACGTTGTGAGCTGTAAGTTGTAACATCTGTAAAATGTTGAGGGCTGTGGATCGTTGAGCAAGTGGCGATCCCATCCGAACCACGATTCATGTGTAGCGATTCACAAATCGAAAAAGGGATTAGTAAGCAAACTTTTCAGTTCCAATTTTCCTGTTTCTGAATTATATTTTTATAATTGTGATTGAAACAGACAAACTGATATATTACTTTGCAAAATATTTCTGTATTTTCTCTTTATATTTGGGATGTTTCCTAACTAGACCCACGGGGTAAGGTTGGCTAAAAATAAATTATTGTTAAAATATGCATTTACTGATGAGAAGATAAATAAAAATAAAGAGCTTGTTATTGTACAACATTAGTATAACTCTATTAAAAAGATATCCTAACCGCCTAAGAGTGTTAAAAAGACAAGAAGCGACCAATGCAAATGTTTAATTTCAGCAAGTACGACATGTAACAAATCTATAAATAACTTGGTGATTTCCTCAGTATCCTACTTTGATTTTCAATTGTTCAGTTGAATGTTATAGGTGACAAATGTTATAAGTAAGTGATTTCTTACGTTCTTAATACTGTTTTAAAGACTAAACTTAGTTCTATACTTATGGCACAGTCATTTGCCTGTATAGTGCGTACAAATTGACCCCGACCTTACCTTTCACATTTGCATCTAATTATCATCTACACATATCCCGGCGAAAATCAATAACACACCTACTCTACACTTCGACTCGTTACGTATTTAAAATATAATTAGACATGTATAGAGTATACACAGCCCGCATGTATATCAACTCACGATTCAAATGCATTCAAACGGGAAACTCGTGTTCCTACATTTTTGATTACAATTAATAATAAAATGAGTGTGGTGATGGCGGTTGTGGGGCTAAAACCCACAACCTTTGATTTGGTAGCTAGCCTCATCGTATAATCCACTTGTCGGGCCTATGTGTAATAGACACTTATTGTACGCTTCAAATGTACTTTAAATTTAATCCCTGTGTTATAATTACATTCGAGCCTTGACGATATAATCCGATTGTTATCGAGCATTAATACTACATTCGTATTCAATGTAATGAATATTCTTGCATAAAGGTCAGGTCGGGGTCAATTTGTACGCACTATATATCCCTTTAATGGAGAAGCATACAAAATTTCAAGTAATAACAAAAATAAGCGATGAATTACTTAAGCTTTTACTAAATGGAAAACCATGTACTCCAAACATTACTACATTGTATTACCAAACGTTAAATGGGCATTTTCAGTGAAATTATTTCTGTTTAAATGTGAATCAATCAAATGTTTGAGTTTACATTAGTAATGCGGCTTGTTTTCAGTGGAAGTAAGCTATTTAAAAAAAAAAGATCGCGATCCGACGATTTCGGACGTGACGAATATTCGTACTCGATTTTCTGGTCTGGATCGCATGTATCCGAGTACTCTGATACTCGCAGCAGCCCTAAAAATGTTTCTTGTAAGTACTAACACAAGTATTTACATTGTGTAGAGCACGTGACTTTGTACCCTGAGCTCACTATATGAAAGTTATATCGTTATTTTACTTTACGTTATAATACTTTTGGTTCTAACAACTAGATGTACACACTACGTCAATCTGTACCTATTGCAATATTTATCGTTTTATGTACTAAATTCAAGTTTATGTGACAAAATGATCCCTGGTCCCTTCCGTAGGTTGTTAGTTGATAATAACATAACATTGGTTGTTAGTTGATAATATCATGACATTGGTTGGTAGGTGATAATAACATAACATTGGTTGGTAGGTGATAATAACATAACATTGGTTGGTAGGTGATAATAACATAACATTGGTTGTTAGGTGATAATAACATAACATTGGTTGTTAGTTGATAATAACATAACATTGGTTGGTAGGTGATAATAACATAACATTGGTTGGTAGGTGATAATAACATAACATTGGTTGTTAGGTGATAATAACATAACATTGGTTGTTAGTTGATAATAACATAACATTGGTTGGTAGGTGATAATAACATAACATTGGTTGGTGGGTGATAATAACATAACATTGGTTGGTAGGTGCTAATTATATGACACAATTGCTAGGTGATCTTTACATGACGCAGTTGCTATGTGATCTTTACATGACGCAGTTGCTAGGTGGTTTAACATGACACAGTTGCTATGTGATTTTTACATGACACTATTGCTTGGTGATTTTACATGACACAGTTGCTAGGTATTTTTACATGACACAGTTGCTAGGTATTTTTGCATGACGCAGACGCTGGGGGATTTTTACATGACACATTTGCTAGGTATTTTTGCATGACGCAGACGCTAGGGTATTTTTTTCATGACACAGTTGCTATGTGATTTTTACATGATGCAGTCGCTATGTGATTTTTACATGACACAGTTGCTAGGTATTTTTACATGACGCAGACGCTAGGGGATAATTACATGACGTCATTTGACATAAGATAACTAGAATGCTTACCGGCATATTTATTTCCAACTTCTGTCCGAAGTATTTGTTCAGGATTATATTTCTGCGGAAACATAAAGAGATCAAATCCAAACTGTTTATTTTTTCTTCTATTTTTCTCCATATTCATGATATATTTTAAAGCTTCATCAAATCTATAACAAAATGATATATGAGAGTCATGTTTTTCTGATATAAATTTTATAGTTTTATATCTGTATTCATCTACTATCATCATTATCAGATATTGAATCAATTTACGCATTGTTGTTGTCATACGTATTAATGTAGCATATATAGGCTGTGTTTTCTTGTTAAGTCCAAGATTTACACCAAATCCACCAGGAGTCATCACAGCTATATCATCTTCTGCTGAGATACGTGATAGTAGTTCTAGAGGATAATCAAACATTGGTCCAAGAAATAAGTTAGCTGTTTGATTATAGATATATTCATTAGCTTCTGTCCACATAGATAGCTCATCAGGAAAATGTGAGTCTATCACATGAAATTGAACTTTAAATCTGTGATATATTTGTGATGTTTGTATAGCTGTTTCCAGGACTGGTTTCACATTATCTATACAGAATATATATTTGTCATCTTCTGGTGTTATCAATACGATGTTAACAACTGGACGAGTATCTTTGATTGTAATATTGTTGGTAGAAATGTTGTTGATACTGTTGATAGATGTAGTATCTGATAGTAAAACACTATATACAAGAACGATTACTCTTACTACAAGTTTATCCATCTTTAAGAGTTATTCAACTTTTATATAAAATGTATCATGTCTATGTATCCACTAAACTCAACAATCACATTTTTGTTTTACTGTTTCTTCTAAGTTGTTATATAATCAATCAGATGTAATAAACAAAGTTCCTATATTGTTATAATAATGTCACTGTAACACTACCGTAGTTTTCACGATTTTACTTCCATTTTATATTGAAACTAACAAAACAAAACTAACACAACATTACAAATGTACTTCCGGTTTATATAACACTTAAATGTAGTATTATATGTTTATTAATTCACAATATATAAAATATTTAATATTTACATTTATATTAATAAAACATGTCTTTAGTGATATTCTTTATTAGACGTTCGCTTAATTATTTGTTTTAAGAAAATTGAGGCGGTGTTAGAGGGTTCACAAACAATTGTTCCCATCATACATGCACGCTGTTCTTTGTTTATTGATTGTATGTAGTATAGAAAGACGTTAAGAAATTGTTACATGTGTTTGAACGTTATTGTGTTTTATATGTACTTATTATGTACAACAAACAAAGTCTAAAAACGATAAAGTTGTATAAACTTTTGTTTACAACATTTTGTCTAACACATTCAATAAATCAAAATTTTAAATTGTATATTATTACATTTGTATCAGTGTCCATAGTTTGATCTAACCTATATAGTTTAACGTATACATGTACTATCTAGAGCAATATAGTTTAACGTATACATGTACTATCTAGAGCAATATAGTTTAACGTATACATGTACTATCTAGACCAATATAGTTTAACGTATACATGTACTATCTAGACCAATATAGTTTAACGTATACATGTACTATCTATTGTATTCAGTTCTAACATTATATGTCACATCCTAGAACTATTAAACTGTTACAATTAACTATGAACACAAACTAATACTTACACCAACAAACATATTATATATCTTACATGTATGACAAAAAACCTGAAATGTTTGCATCTATATAAATAACATCTTAAAGAATTAAATAAAACTACAGTACTATACTACACACAATGTATACATGTAATAAGGGCCTCATATAAACCTATTAAGTACAATCGGAAATCAAACATGTCAGTATATAGTGTATAGTACTGTAGTCAACTGTTTGGTTTACAGAAGAAAGGGACTAGATTTTACGACAATGCTATTTAAAGTTATGGCCCTTATTTTAAACCCATGGCCCTTATATTGAAATGTTTACACTGAAATTTAAGTTTATATTTATTGTTTATTCATTAACACCAAACAGCCTTTACCTTGAGAGTCGTGTTAAAACTGGTATTACAATAAATGATTTCATTAGTTTATTTTATAACATATATTTACGTAGAAGGATGGGTAACAGCCCTGTGTTCAGTAACTACTGTTAGCTAACGTAACGGGTACGCGAGAACTCAACCCGAAGACAACTCAACCTGTGCAATACTCAACTCAAAGTGGGGACAACTCAATCCGTTAGTAGGAGATTGAGTTGTCTCGGGTTGAGTTGTCTATGAGTTGAGTTGTTCCGACACTTCCGTTACGGAACGTTTTGGAACGTTCAAGGTAACTGAACACGCTGAAGATAATGTGTTTAAGTAATTGTTTAAGTGTTAATGTGAAACAATAATTGATATAATATAAAATAAACTGTTCAGGTAATCACTAATTGTATATTTGAAGTATTATATTTCGTATATAATTGACACATTCATGGATAAAAGGTATGGACGAAAGTGCTACGGCTATCTGTCCTCTTAAAACATGTTGTGAAACCACATCGTATATATAATCGTGCTTTAACCCCAGTTAAACCATTCTATAAAACATTGACAAAAATGTAAATTTTTCTTTATCGATAAGATAAATAGTGCCGGCCCTATAATAGGTTAGATGAGTACTGGTTATAAACAAGGTTGCAGGAAACCAAGGTTCGATGCACTTGTCGCCGTTAAATAACCTATATTGTGTTGACACGACTTTAAACCCAGTATAAATGTAAAGATTGTATAATTGACAAGAGATGATATTTTATTATGATTACAGTAATGTTACATCAATATAAAACAGCTGATATCATCCTATTGTAAATGTACATTGTAACATTAGAACTTTAATGATAACAAAACATGAATATAAAAACTATCTTATAAAATGACAGATTGTAGTTTTTGTTTAATTTTAGAGAATACTTCCCTAGTGTAGAATTTTGTATCAAAAATAGAAAACAAGATCTGCTTTCTGTGACAATATTAGATAGCAATCACGTGACAATATTAGATAGCAATCACGTGACAGTTTGTCCTGTATAAGGACATGACAGTAGGTTTTTATATTTGTTTAATATCCTAACATACCCTAGAGATGATTCCATCATACAATTCTTTGTAAAGTTTAATTCCTAAATATCTCTGTATTAAACTTGTCATGTCACAGATTTACAATCTTCATTAACACAAAAATACATTCTTAACTCAGAACGTTGAAGTAATTCGATTAAATTCCAGTAAATATTTCCTCTAGGAAAACTTTGATTATTCTAAAAATCTTTAAAGGTGGAGATTCCAGGTTGTTAAATGTGAACATAACTTTACAAATCTTGTTACACTATTTCATGAACTGTGAACATTTGAAGGAATTAAAGCTGTGATGATATTAGTCAACTTAGTTGTTAAATTATAAAAATATAATGTATTCAGCCAAAGATAAAACAGTTCCTTCATTTATATAATTGATAAATATGTAATTTAACATAAAACTTTCACACATACATATATTAGTAGTCTGATTACAGTAAGAAGTAAACATTTGAGTTTTTCTTTTCCAGAACTTCAATTTACGTATTATCTCACAAGGTACAGTGAAGTGATGATAAAAAGTGATGTTCACAGTGTTTTCTAGTGTTACTACATACAAACATTTACCATAGTTCTATAAAAATCTTTTTTTTTTTCTTAGAAGTAGTTTTCTGATATGTTGATTGTCTGTGTGTTATAGTAGAAGAGACATGAGTTCTTATAGTTTTTACACCATCGTTTACTATATAAGAAATAGTACACACCACAGAGGACCTCCTTGTTTACTATATAAGAAATAGTACACACCACTGAGGACCTCCTTGTTTACTATATAAGAAATAGTACACACCACTGAGGACCTCCTTGTTTACTATATAAGAAATAGTACACACCACTGAGGAACTCCTTGTTTACTATATAAGAAATAGTACACACCACTGAGGACCTCCGTGTTTACTATATAAGAAATAGTACACACCACTGAGGACCTCCGTGTTTACTATATAAGAAATAGTACACACCACTGAGGACCTCTTTGTTTACTATATAAGAAATAGTACACACCACTGAGGACCTCCTTGTTTACTATATAAGAAATAGTACACACCACTGAGGACCTCCGTGTTTACTATATAAGAAATAGTACACACCACTGAGGACCTCCCTGTTTACTATATAAGAAATAGTACACACCACTGAGGACCTCCGTGTTTACTATATAAGAAATAGTACACACCACTGAGGACCTCCTTGTTTACTATATAAGAAATAGTACACACCACAGAGGACCTCCTTGTTTACTATATAAGAAATAGTACACACCACTGAGGACCTCCTTGTTTACTATATAAGAAATAGTACACACCACTGAGGACCTCCGTGTTTACTATATAAGAAATAGTACACACCACTGAGGACCTCCGTGTTTACTATATAAGAAATAGTACACACCACTGAGGAACTCCTTGTTTACTATATAAGAAATAGTACACACCACAGAGGACCTCCTTGTTTACTATATAAGAAATAGTACACACCACTGAGGACCTCCTTGTTTACTATATAAGAAATAGTACACACCACTGAGGAACTCCTCGTTTACTATATAAGAAATAGTACACACCACTGAGGACCTCCTTGTTTACTATATAAGAAATAGTACACACAACTGAGGACCTCCGTGTTTACTATATAAGAAATAGTACACACCACTGAGGACCTCCTTGTTTACTATATAAGAAATAGTACACACCACTGAGGAACTCCTTGTTTACTATATAAGAAATAGTACACACCACTGAGGACCTCCTTGTTTACTATATAAGAAATAGTACACACCACAGAGGAACTCCTCGTTTACTATATAAGAAATAGTACACACCACTGAGGACCTCCGTGTTTACTATATAAGAAATAGTACACACCACTGAGGAACTCCGTGTTTACTATATAAGAAATAGTACACACCACTGAGGAACTCCTTGTTTACTATATAAGAAATAGTACACACCACTGAGGACCTCCTTGTTTACTATATAAGAAATAGTACACACCACAGAGGACCTCCTTGTTTACTATATAAGAAATAGTACACACCACTGAGGACCTCCTTGTTTACTATATAAGAAATAGTACACACCACTGAGGACCTCCGTGTTTACTATATAAGAAATAGTACACACCACTGAGGACCTCCTTGTTTACTATATAAGAAATAGTACACACCACTGAGGAACTCCTTGTTTACTATATAAGAAATAGTACACACCACTGAGGAACTCCTTGTTTACTATATAAGAAATAGTACACACCACTGAGGACCTCCGTGTTTACTATATAAGAAATAGTACACACCACTGAGGACCTCCGTGTTTACTATATAAGAAATAGTACACACCACTGAGGAACTCCTTGTTTACTGTATAAGAAATAGTACACACCACTGAGGAACTCCGTGTTTACTATATAAGAAATAGTACACACCACTGAGGACCTCCGTGTTTACTATATAAGAAATTGTACACACCACTGAGGACCTCCGTGTTTACTATATAAGAAATTGTACACACCACTGAGGACCTCCGTGTTTACTATATAAGAAATAGTACACACCACTGAGGACCTCCGTGTTTACTATATAAGAAATAGTACACACCACTGAGGATCTCCTTGTTTACTATATAAGAAATAGTACACACCACTGAGGAACTCCGTGTTTAATAATGACCAACCAGACAACCCTATAACATATAGTGGACCGAAGCCAAAGTCTATGGTCCGTTGTTTGATTTAACCAAATATCTTGAAATGAAATATTAACGAGAGACATGTTGAATGTTTGTGTTTATAAATATACTTACCATTCAGAACCAATATATATCATACCGTATATAAACTCTATTACTGAGAGAATAGTTGGTTTTATCATCTTTAAGTTCTAACATACTTAGATGCATGTTTTAATTATTGTAAATTATGACCAAAAATGAGATATGTAATTAAACATTCCAAGTAAAAATGTTTGTTTTATTTAAAGAGTAACAAGAGTACATCACCAAGATGATTGTCTTAGAAATCTGATATTTGAACTTTGATGAAAATAGATGAAGATATTTTTTTCAACATTGTTTACATGACACAAGACATATCATTAGGTTGATATTGTGAAAACCACTTAGGAAAACATTGTATTGTCTACAACAATACTCCTATCCTCATTGAGATGGAAATTTTATTTTCCCGGAAAATGTACAGAATTTACTGTCATTTATCATTTACTAGCAATCCTTAACGTAGTGTAATAGACATTTATGGAAAGATAAAATTTTATTCCCGAATGTATAATTATTTTAACATAGACATTTCTGAATGTTATTGGAACCGACCATTATTATATTTCTTGTTATCTCTAGGGTATGGAAGTAATTCCCGCGTTAAAATATGATTGTTTCAGATTTCATCTGAGCTAGTGAAACGATTGGTAGCAATCAAACATACTAGTGACACTGATTATGATATTTTGTACACTGGTAGTTATTATAATAATATTATAATCATTTATATATACAAGCAGTTTAGCTA
Source organism: Mactra quadrangularis (assembly GCA_025267735.1). Lineage (NCBI taxonomy): Eukaryota > Metazoa > Mollusca > Bivalvia > Venerida > Mactridae > Mactra > Mactra quadrangularis. Next base: position 28,347,897 of record CM046295.1, on the reverse strand, counting down.
TCGTGAATATGTAATCTATTTTCAATTAATTATCTAATGATTTGTTTCGTCAATACAAAGTCTATGTTAAATCAAAGTATTCAAATACAGAAAGACTTTCGTGCACATTGAAACCTAACAAATCCATACTAAGGAGGCACTCCTTACACTTTAGATTTAATTAAGGATTAAAATCATAGAAATTGACTTTAATTGAATAAAGGTCATTTTGATGATATCTAATTTGCATAAGCGCCGAAGATGTCATATTTATGTTTAAAACCAATGACGAGTATATGATAAATGCTTACAAAGACTATTCAACCTAAAAGAAAAAAATACATTCACAAGTGACGATAGCAAACTAATATTCAACTACCAAGTGAAATCACGTAGTGCAACTTGAAGGAATATATATAAAATATAAAACACTAATATAATAAGACTTTCCTAACAAATGTAGGAGGTACATATTACAATAAGGTGTGTTTTAGTAATTACATTCCGTGTCATGTTCAATTATAAATTTTGAAGTATTTTTTAGAAAGATGTAAGTTTTAACTAAATTAGTAAACTGTCTGATAGTTCTACGTGTATTGTAAAATCTTCAAATAATCAGATAAAAATGAAATTTGTCTGAATAGAAGTTTTAACAATATGTCTTAATACTGATATGATAATTTGATACATTGTTAATGTTGAACGTCTGTTGAGGAACATCTCAGATATAATCATGTTATATAACGTTGTGTCAAGTATCAAAGTGTCTGTTCACTGAAACTGTCTTCTTATATAAAGTTATTGTAGAAACCTAACATGATATGTCAGGAATAAAGAAACAACAGGCAAGCTTTAAGATTGCAGTAAGATTTCATCTAGAAAACAACTGAGATTTGGAATATCATGACACACATATTTAGCAATCACTGAATTTCCTATCATGTGTTTTAGTAGACGGTATCTACACAACTTTCCAATATGTAGGCCTCACACTGTCCCGATATCAGTACATGATGGACACACGAATAAGGAAATATTCAAATTCGGATCTGATTGTAATAACATCGGGTCATTCTTTAGGGCATCTTGTACCATCGTGTGACCCCTTGCTTAAATTTTTAGACTCCAGCAACAACTTCGTGCGAGGTCGCAAAATCTTTGACATACTAATAAATTGCCCGAGGACATTGCGAAGGTTTATTTTCGTGTTGGATTCGCATGTCTATTTTGGGCTTCGTAAAGTCGTCGCAAAGCCATCTTGTCAATCGTGTAGTCTTCGTCTTCAGTTTGTGTGATCATCGGTGCCAGGGATGAATGAATCACAGCTGTTAAGATGATGAGTATATCAATTTTTGTGCGTGTAAACATATAAAAGTAACAAATCAATAATTGTGATGTTAATATCATTAGTCTACTTATAAATCATCAAAACTTGCAATCAAAATTTTACACGCTTTTGCATAACAACATAAGTATACGAGTTCCTTACACATATATACGTAAAACAAGGAACAAACCACATGTTATTATACAGTATTCTTGTTATCATACAGTAGTGTTGTTATCATACAGTAGTATTGTTATCATACAGTATTATTGTTATCATACAGTATTATTGTTATCATACACTATTATTGTTATCATACAGTAGTATTGTTATCATACAGTATTATTGTTATCATACAGTATTCTTGTTATCATACAGTATTCTTGTTATCATACAGTAGTATTGTTATCATACAGTATTATTGTTATCATACAGTAGTATTGTTATCATATAGTATTATTGTTATCATACAGTATTATTGTTATCATACAGTATTATTGTTATCATACAGTATTATTGTTATCATACAGTATTATTGTTATCATACAGTATTATTGTTATCATACAGTAGTGTTGTTATCATACAGTAGTATTGTTATCATACAGTATTATTGTTATCATATAGTATTATTGTTATCATACAGTATTCTTGTTATCATACAGTAGTGTTGTTATCATACAGTAGTATTGTTATCATACAGTATTATTGTTATCATACAGTATTATTGTTATCATACAGTATTCTTGTTATCATACAGTAGTGTTGTTATCATACAGTAGTATTGTTATCATACAGTATTATTGTTATCATACAGTATTATTGTTATCATACAGTATTCTTGTTATCATACAGTAGTGTTGTTATCATACAGTAGTATTGTTATCATATAGTATTATTGTTATCATACAGTATTATTGTTATCATATAGTATTAAAATGTATGAAAGGTATTATTTATAGTTCCAACTACTATATTGAATACTAACAAAGGTATGACCATTACATATAAGAGAAGATAACTTTGTCCAGTATCTCAGGATAGACTTGATGTCCTGATGGTATAAGACCATTACATGTAAAAAAAGATAACTTTGTCCAGTATCTCAGGATAGACTTGATGACTTGATGATATAAAGACCATTACATGTAAAAAAGATAACTTTGTCCAGTATGTCAGGACAGACTTGATGTCTTGATGGTATATGACCATTACATGTAAGAGAAAATAACTTTGTTCAGTATCTCAGGATAGACTTGATGTCTTGATGGTATATTTCTTTGTCGTAATAATAGTAATGCTATCAAAACATTAATCTTTGAAACAAATAGTGAAATGTGACATTGTCGTGATTAAAATTCACACGTTTTTATTCTTTACGATGTTTAAAGTAGAAATAGGAATTCAATCTTCTTCAATATCTTTTATTGGTGTATTAGTATTGATTTAGATATTATTAGAGTCAAGAAAACGTGTTAAATTATCTCCCATTATTGATACTCTTCGTGTAACCTTCCATTTCTGATGCTACATTAATGCAAACTTTGATATAATATTTCAGATATGTTCCGATATAACCAGTAAAACACAAGTCATTAGAAATCAGTTCTAACAAACACAAGTCATTAGAAATCAGTTCTAACAAACACAAGTCATTAGAAATCAGTTCTAACAAACACAAGTCATTAGAAATCAGTTATAACAAACACAAGTCATTAGAAATCAGTTATAACAAACACAAGTCATTAGAAATCAGTTCTAACAAACACAAGTCATTAGAAATCAGTTATAACAAACACAAGGCATTAGAAATCAGTTCTAACAAACACAAGGCATTAGAAATCAGTTCTAACAAACACAAGGCATTAGAAATCAGTTCTAACAAACACAAGGCATTTGAAATCAGTTCTAACAAACACAAGGCATTAGAAATCAGTTATAACAAACACAAGGCATTAGAAATCAGTTATAACAAACACAAGGCATTAGAAATCAGTTATAACAAACACAAGGCATTAGAAATCAGTTCTAACAAACACAAGGCATTAGAAATCAGTTATAACAAACACAAGGTAATTAACAAGTTTACAATGTAAACTATTTATCTTATCACTAATCATGCTTAGTTATATCATCAAACAAACATTATTTATACATCTTTATAAAATTTTACAGATACATTAAAGATACCTTATTTATTCACAGAGAATATACATAATACCATTATATTATGATTTAGAGGTGTACTCCAAATTAGAACATTTTGTACACTGATGGACTAAAGATATAATGCACAGATAGGCACCATAGGTAAATGTAACATATAATCATATTAAAGACGATAACTAGCTTCTACCATTGTTTTATTCTATACGACTTTGATAAACGATATGTATTGTTTCTTCAACAAATAAAATTTGTGGCTAATCAAATCCTTATCGCTATAAAATCTTCAAGTTTGATGACTTAGACATTGCACTTGTCAATTATAATAAGAGACAAACACGAGTTAATTGATCTTTGACACAAAAATCAGCAATTCTTCAAACCTAATTGTACATACTTCACTAAGTTTTATTTTAAATTCAAAGATTACATTGCGACCGTAAAAATAAAAAGAAACTAGAATATCAATGTTGTTATAATATAAATGTGTAGACCACGTGACATTTAGTAGTTTGACAAGTTAAACATGTAAACATTAATTTATATACTTGCAGAGAACGACATTCAGAAATTCTGTGTGTAGTTCAAACTAGTTAGTTAGCATATAACTTATCCTGATTAGTGTTTTCATGGATCATTAACAGAAAATACAATTTCAAGTCAAAATAATTGTATTATATTTCATTATGTATTACCTTCCAGGAAATGTTGTTCTTGATAACATGTTGCAGATTTCATTGTGCAATATAGAAACTTTCCAACAAATCTTATTTTATTTCATGAATACAAGCAATGCTATTTTTATTTATTATTCAAGTGATATGAATGTAAAAAGTTCGCTATCCTCGCTGGTGGAGGAGTTCAAGACAGCCAAGACAAGACTGGTCCTCACTTTAAGAGATTCCCCTGATGAGCAAATCCGGGAAGCAGGGATTGTCACCCAAACAGGCAGAAAGTGGTCAGCTACAGAGACTGTCAGCCAAGCAGAAAGTGCACTCAAGCACAAGGACATTGTAGGAATAACTGCTGTCGGACGACAAGGGATTGGTGCTACCAAGACACTTCTGTGGAGCCAGGCAGCCCAGAAAGAGAGACGTGCCATCATACAGTCAGAGGTCAGGAGAACAGAAGAGAACAGAAGACAAGCTAGAGCAGTAGAGATGGGAGCACAAGGAGCATGGACAATATGGGATACCATAGACAGAAAGCTGACCTGGGAGGACATCTGGAAGTACGAACCATTGAGGCTATCCTTCCTCCTCAGGTCAGTCCATGACCTCCTTCCATCCCCAGCTAACCTCTGCCGATGGGGACTGTCAACAGACCCAACATGCAAGCTCTGTGACCGCCCTGGCACTCTAGAACATGTTCTGTCTTCCTGTTCTACAGCGCTGACACAAGGAAGATTAAGGTGGCGTCATGACAACGTACTCAGAGAGGTGGCTGACTGGCTGGAAATAGAAAGAAAGAAGGACCGAAGATGCAACCCTCAGCAACATCACATCAACTTTGTGAAGCCGGGGGAAGCTGCAAAACCACAGCCAACCAAGAAGACATAAATCCTGGAGGGTACCACAGGTTGGAACTTGGAGGTGGACCTAGGAAAGAAGCTTGTGTTCCCAGGGATTGTCCAGACCAACCTCAGACCAGACATTATACTGTGGTCAGAAACAGGGAAGAAGCTCATCATGATCGAGCTAACATTACCCTGGGAAACACGATGTGAAGAGGCCTACGAGAGGAAGAAAGTATACAGAGCTTCTCACCGAATGTAGAGAAAGAGGCTACCGCACACGGCTGTTCCCCATTGAAGTAGGCGTCAGGGGATTCTGTTCCCAATCTGTGTGCCGACTGATGGCAGCAATCGGGACGACTGGCAGAGACAGGCACAGGACTATCCAAAGACTGAGCCAAGCTGCAGAGCGTGCGTCTAGCTGGCTATGGTTACGACGAGAGGAGAAGAGATGGAAGCTATCGACCTCCACACCGGAAGACGGTGGGGCCACTCGCTATCAGATATACATGGATAAGGCCCGAAATATCTATGACGGCGAGCACTATGCTGATGATGGAGGTCGATGAGCAGAACACTGACCACAACTAAGCGACAGTTCCTGTGTCTTTGGCCGGCGGTACTCGTGGGTCTGCTCAACAGACCTGGGGAAACTGGTTAAAGGCAAAACCTCAACAGATGCAGAAAACAGGAACAGTGGTTAGCAGGACGTTTCACACTCATTAATACATGCATGAACAAGATAATATCGTCACAATGAAGCAAACTACATTGACAAAACACGAATTCTTTGTTAATATATGAAACGAATTTTGTAATCTTTGTAACTATATATGAGTTCAATTGTTTTAATTGTCTTGACTTGTATGTTAACTATTCTGAATAAAAGTATGCTTCATAAATCATTAAGTACATTCAATATAGTGTAACTCTAGTGTAAAGACATATAAATGTTAGACTTAGTACATTATATATTGTATAACTATAGTATGTAGACATATAAATGTTAGACTTAGTACATTATATATTGTATAACTATAGTATGTAGTCATATAAATGTTAGACTTAGTACATTATATATTGTATAACTATAGTATGTAGACATATAAATGTTAGACTTAGTACATTATATATTGTATAACTATAGTATGTAGACATATAAATGTTAGACTTAGTACATTATATATTGTATAACTATAGTATGTAGTCATATAAATGTTAGACTTAGTACATTATATATTGTATAACTATAGTATGTAGACATATAAATGTTAGACTAAGTACATTTTATATTGTATAACTATAGTATGTAGACATATAAATGTTAGACTAAGTACATTATATATTGTATAACTATAGTATGTAGTCATATAAATGTTTGACTTAGTACATTATATATTGTATAACCCAAGTGTGTAGTCATATAAATGTTAGACTTAGTACATTATATATTGTATAACTATAGTATGTAGACATATAAATGTTAGACTTAGTACATTATATATTGTATAACTATAGTATGTAGACATATAAATGTTAGACTTAGTACATTATATATTGTATAACTATAGTATGTAGTCATATAAATGTTAGACTTAGTACATTATATATTGTATAACTATAGTATGAAGTCATATAAATGTTAGACTTAGTACATTATATATTGTATAACTATAGTATGTAGACATATAAATGTTAGACTTAGTACATTATATATTGTATAACTATAGTATGAAGTCATATAAATGTTAGACTTAGTACATTATATATTGTATAACTATAGTATGTAGACATATAAATGTTAGACTTAGTACATTATATATTGTATAACTATAGTATGTAGACATATAAATGTTAGACTTAGTACATTATATATTGTATAACTATAGTGTGTAGACATATAAATGTTAGACTTAGTACATTATATATTGTATAACTATAGTATGAAGACATATAAATGTTAGACTAAGTACATTATATATTGTATAACTATAGTATGTAGTCATATAAATGTTAGACTTAGTACATTATATATTGTATAACTATAGTATGTAGACATATAAATGTTAGACGTAGTGCATCAACACAATTTAGATCATTTTTCGGCGTCCGGCATACCTAATCTAGCTTTCCTGTACCATTGTTTATAACTAGTACTCGCCTACCCTTTCACAAGTCCGGAAACATCTCCATATTATTTAATCCATGGAGTAAATTCGACATAATTGTCAAATTTTCATGAAACGGTATAACCCCCCCGGGTGGAATGCGAACCCGCACCCCCTTCGGGCACGAATTCCAATCCCGGCGCGCTACCAACTGCGCTATCGACCGGGTTAAACAGATAAAGTAAGCGTAAATGTTCTACCATACAATTGTACAGACAAGCAAGAAATGAACGATGACCGGGATAACAATAATGGTTTTAAGAAATGTATGAATTACACTGTATCAAGCTATAGATTCTTTACATACAATAACAGATCAACAGGACGGACTGTGTATAACCTGAGAGAAAATGTCTACAATTATCATTGATATATTTAACCATCTGTCATTGGTCTATTATCTTTCAACAATATATTATCTAATTATCAAGTCTTGTTTTGAGATTATGCAGCTAGCACCCTACAGGGAATGTCTCAAAGTAATTATATAATTGATAAATGATCAATTAGTTAACAGTTTTTTATAAGACATATTTGATAACTTTCTACAGAAAAACTCATTTTCTTGATTTAAAACAGAAAAAGATAACCTTTAGGAATGTCCCGCTTCATAAAATTGTTTAATCTTAACTTACAAAAAAATGTTGAAGTTTAAATGTCTGTTCAATATACATTTTATACAATGTCATCAACTATAATTCCTTTTTGAATATTTTCATTTTCATAAATCATAGTTAAACAGTTACACGAGAATCATTAATCAACGAACATGAACACATATCTACCCCATATTTAACTTTAAAACAAGTAAAAAATTACTGCGAAATGCAGCAATGTGATTGCCACGGCAAACAAAAAAACCCAATTAAGTATAATCTAAAGGTAACTCAAAAAAGCATTATATTGAATTGTCATGTTAACTGTTAAGGTTTTTCAGTAGTTAAAAGGTAACTTGTTATAAAACGTTTTCTTGTCCATATGTAAAATTCTCGTTCCCAGAGCTTAGTAAGATTTTAAATACCAGTTAGGTTGAGAATCTTGATAACCTCGGGGTACGAGAATGGTCTGGATCTAGACATCCACTTTATGCCGACAGGATGTTTGGTTTCAGTTGGATTTATTTCCCGTAATTCATACTTGCATGACGCTTAAAAAGATCGACAAAAGGGAAAGCATACGCTTTCACAACTGAAGCTATTTACATGAAATATCGCTTCTGTTCAATTAAGTGCCAGTTACATTGCGGATCTGTCCTTACCAATCCGAGTGACTATTGGTTGCCAGGAGTGATCTGTATAATAAAGGGCGATTGTTGGTCTCCGGACAAATTGAAAATCAAAGTACATAAAAGTGCCAGCTACTTCCTAAGAACAAAACATGACGTAACCGGTTCAAGACGTTTGCGTATAAAGGGATGTCATAATATAAGATAGTTCGTCCACAGATTAGCCCATACCGAACTGGCCAGAAGCAGTAGGATGCTCAGGTGATAGACTCAATTTTTCCTTATTATAGTATATATAGAGACTCTCTATATATACTATAATAAGGAAAAATTGAGTCTGTCATCTGTGGTAGGATGTTGATTTGGATATACAAAATATTTGATCTCTGAATACTGCCAGCCCCGTTCTCGAGTGTTACAGGCAGGATTAAGTGCATGTCGGAAAGTGATAAATAATGAAGAAGTTAAAAGATCCTGACAAATAGTTTTGGCAGAAACAGTGAGTAACATATATCAATTGATTTGCGGGCCTGGATTTTTTTGTTTGTATTGTACAAAAGTATAACTGTCATTGATCGATATTTTGTTCGATACGGAAACGATCAATCAGATATACCTATCGAACCTATAATACCGGCATTCTATATATATCGTATACTAGTAAAAATCCCTTGTACATTGTGTACTAGGTAATACCTTACGCTCCCCTCGCAGCTCAGTGAATACATAACATTCACCCACTGCTTTAAAACGTGTTGAATAACAAGTATTAGCATTTTCCAAAAATGCTTGAAATCGCCATTTAGCCGTGTATACTCCTTAGTAAAAACATTCAAGCAATATGCGCTTCTTTAATGTTTCGACTTACTTAAGCTTTTACATGTACAAATATATTGTATTACCAGAAGGTCATGTATCAGATATGAAAGCATAAATGACATCTTGTAAATCGAATGGTATTTTTTCTAAAACGAAATCGAAAACGTGAAATCAAATCAACCTCAAATGAAATTAAAAAATCAATCAGCATTTCTAATGTTTCTAAAATCCTACAAATATTTGATATTTCATTGGCTTCCGTCTATATTACTTACATCAAAGTGATGTTCTTACAAGTAACTACATTAATAGCTACATGATTAACTCTTATAACACGACTTGACAAGCTGTAAGCATGTACAAAATAGAACAAGAAACAAAAAACAAGAGCGTTCTTGCTCAGCCATTCCTTGTTTTTGACATATACTTAAAGTTCTGACACTGAAAGCAGACGGTAATTCGGCGTATCTTGTGACATTGCTCTTCATTTTAGATTTACATACTTTTTATTCACTCTTACCAATGTTCTAATTCTACGTTGTGGAATCTATACATGTATAATGTGTTTATCTTGTCGTATCAATCACTTTTGTTAGATTGTATCCGATATTGTGCATTCTGTCGTACAACATGAATGGATATCACTTTTTAAAACATCCTTCCGTTTCCGGTAAAGTAAAACAATGTTTAATCAATGTAGCAAAGCTTGGAATATGAATATCATACAAACGGATGAAACTTGCATGACAAGTACAGTCAAGGGACATAAATGAGTTCCCACTCTAAGTGACGTCATGTTTTATTTTGACAGCGTTGTTGACATTTAACCTTGACATTTAAACTCAAAATCATAACAAACTTGCATGAAACATCTAATACTTGGAAATATGACCCTCGGTCCTCAATACATGAATTAAATTCAGATGTTAACTCGGTTAGAGTCTGCCGACGATTAACTTTCACCATCCCTATAACATGGCATCTGAATGTCTCGTAGTTTTTTGGTCACCGTCCACTACTAGGAAGATTTTCAACATTACCTCGATCAACAAACAGCTTCAAATTTTTTGACACAGTTCTTCTATTGTATCCAGTTATGTCTTGAATGTTTCGGCTAGAAAATCTTTGTTTTGATAATTTTATTTTTTTATGTTTATCGCCTAAGGTGTCAACTGTTTTCCGTGGCGCGCCATGTTTATTTTTTGCTGACGTAAGCAAGGAAAGGGAAATAATCGGTATTATTATTCAATCTAATTGATCTAATGGGCATCTCATTATTCTCCCTTGAATTTAAAAACCAATTAGATAAAATAAAACGACAAAAAAACCGGTGAAAATGTACGGAACTTCGTAGAAAGAAATAACGTCATGTGGCGTGGGAACTCATTTATGTCCCTTGACTGTATAATGAAGTGACTAGTTTAAAAACAAGAGGGTCATGATAATTCTAAATCGCCCACCTGAGTTTTGTTGAGTTTGTGAGCAAAGAAAATTGTAAGAGTTGATGATCATGAACCTATCAATTTTGCTCCGGAGATCACAATTTAAAAAGAATTAGACAATGCTACGTACATATTATATAACCTCAAGGTCTTGCGGGTAACAGAAAAAGAATCTAATAGTGGTATTTAATACAAGGGCCCTGTGACCTAGATTAGTAGAGATAAAGGCTGACACTCTAATATGTTAACAAGGGTTTCCTTTTATTCGACGTAGTGACCTTATTTGTGACAGGTGAGCTAAAAAATGAAACATGTTTTATATTAGAGTTAATGTCTCCATTTATAAGGCTACAGAACAAATATGAAACATGTTTTATATTAGAGTTAATGTCTCCATTTATAAGGCTCCAGAACAAATATGAAACATGTTTTATATTAGAGTTAATGTCTCCATTTATAAGGCTCCAGAACAAATATGAAACATGTTTTATATTAGAGTTAATGTCTCCATTTATAAGGCTACAGAACAAATAGATGAGATAAATAAGTAATAAACAACACTATACATATATCATATAATTGATTTAATTGATAGTAGCCGGTGTATATCACTTTTACCAAATGTCCAACGAACAGACACCGTAGAATATTGTATGAATTCAATGTCATAGCAACCACACTTGTTGGGTTGTTTACAATATTCTGCATTCAATCATACAATATAACTTACAAAGAATATCACTTTAGAAAAGATACTTTCATTTCCGGATAAGTATAATAAAGTTTTGTATTAATAAAGCGCAGCTGTTGTAATACTAGGAATGTTAGCAACACAATTATGAATATATTCTAATAATCGAATACATCTGTCTTTTTTAATTTCACAGTTTCTTCAGGGCAACATACATAAAAGTAAAGCTCACTGATGTTCATATTTCTATGTAAATGTCTCACATTCCTAATGTTAATGTCACCATTTATTAATGTTTCACTTCTACCGAACAATTATTGTACATTGTAGACTGTTTATTAGATAAAATAAGTAATAAACAACACGATAAATATATCAAAATTGATTTAATTGATAGTAGCAGGTGTATTGTAACTGTTTCTGGTCAGTAGATTATCTTTATCTTACAACCAACATACAACAATAAAATATATTATGTTACGGTTATAATTCGTGATTATAGGCGGATACGTCCAAATGATTGCTTCCTGTATTCTTAAAGTAAATCTTGCTCATTGCTTATATCAGACAGTTGTTTTTTTAAATAATTTCGTGACAAAATGTTAGATATGACTTTTACATACCATATTGTCATAGTAAAACATAAACCATTGGTAACAACATCAAATTGCAAGTAATAAATATAGGATAGATGTATAATAGGCTTCTAAAAGATAGCAGAGATATAAATATAGGATAGATGTATAATAGGCTACTAAAAGATAGCAGAGATATAAATATAGGATAGATGTATAATAGGCTACTAAAAGATAGCAGAGATATAAATATAGGATAGATGTATAATATGATACTAAAAGATAGCAGAGATATAAATATAGGATAGATGTATAATAGGCTACTAAAAGATAGCAGAGCTATAAATATAACATAACTGTATAATAGGCTACTAAAAGATAGCAGAGATATAAATATAGGATAGATGTATAATAGGCTACTAAAAGATAGCAGAGATATAAATATAGGATAGATGTATAATAGGCTACTAAAAGATAGCAGAGATATAAATATAGGATAGATGTATAATAGGCTACTAAAAGATAGCAGAGATATAAATATAACATAGCTGTCTAATAGGCTACTAAAAGATAGCAGAGATATAAATATAACATAGCTGTATAATAGGCTACTAAAAGATAGCAGAGATATAAATATAGGATAGATGTATAATATGATACTAAAAGATAGCAGAGATATAAATATAACATAGCTGTATAATAGGCTACTAAAAGATAGCAGAGATATAAATATAACATAACTGTATAATAGGCTACTAAAAGATAGCAGAGATATAAATATAGGATAGATGTATAATAGGCTACTAAAAGATAGCAGAGATATAAATATAACATAACTGTATAATAGGCTACTAAAAGATAGCAGAGATATAAATATAGGATAGATGTATAATAGGCTACTAAAAGATAGCAGAGATATAAATATAGGATAGCTGTATAATAGGCTACTAAAAGATAGCAGAGATATAAATATAACATAGATGTATAATAGGCTACTAAAAGATAGCAGAGATATAAATATAACATAACTGTATAATAGGCTACTAAAAGATAGCAGAGATATAAATATAGGATAGATGTATAATAGGCTACTAAAAGATAGCAGAGATATAAATATAACATAACTGTATAATAGGCTACTAAAAGATAGCAGAGATATAAATATAACATAACTGTATAATAGGCTACTAAAAGATAGCAGAGATATAAATATAACATAACTGTATAATAGGCTACTAAAAGATAGCAGAGATATAAATATAGGATAGATGTATAATATGATACTAAAAGATAGCAGAGATATAAATATAACATAACTGTATAATAGGCTACTAAAAGATAGCAGAGATATAAATATAACATAGCTGTCTAATAGGCTACTAAAAGATAGCAGAGATATAAATATAAGATAACTGTATAATATGATACTAAAAGATAGCAGAGATATAAATATAACATAGCTGTATAATAGGCTTCTAAAAGATAGCAGAGATATAAATATAAGATAACTGTATAATATGATACTAAAAGATAGCAGAGATATAAATATAACATAGCTGTATAATAGGCTACTAAAAGATAGCAGAGATATAAATATAGGATAGATGTATAATAGGCTACTAAAAGATAGCAGAGATATAAATATAACATAACTGTATAATATGATACTAAAAGATAGCAGAGATATAAATATAACATAACTGTATAATAGGCTACTAAAAGATAGCAGAGATATAAATATAGGATAGATGTATAATAGGCTACTAAAAGATAGCAGAGATATAAATATAACATAACTGTATAATAGGCTACTAAAAGATAGCAGAGATATAAATATAACATAACTGTATAATAGGCTACTAAAAGATAGCAGAGATATAAATATAACATAACTGTATAATAGGCTACTAAAAGATAGCAGAGATATAAATATAACATAACTGTATAATAGGCTTCTAAAAGATAGCAGAGATATAAATATAGGAAAGATGTATAATAGGCTACTAAAAGATAGCAGAGATATAAATATAACATAGCTGTCTAATAGGCTACTAAAAGATAGCAGAGATATAAATATAGGATAGATGTATAATAGGCTACTAAAAGATAGCAGAGATATAAATATAACATAGATGTATAATAGGCTACTAAAAGATAGCAGAGATATAAATATAACATAACTGTATAATAGGCTACTAAAAGATAGCAGAGATATAAATATAACATAGCTGTATAATAGGCTACTAAAAGATAGCAGAGATATAAATATAGGATAGATGTATAATAGGCTACTAAAAGATAGCAGAGATATAAATATAACATAGCTGTATAATATGATACTAAAAGATAGCAGAGATATAAATATAACATAGCTGTATAATAGGCTACTAAAAGATAGCAGAGATATAAATATAGGATAGATGTATAATAGGCTACTAAAAGATAGCAGAGATATAAATATAACATAACTGTATAATAGGCTACTAAAAGATAGCAGAGATATAAATATAGGATAGATGTATAATAGGCTACTAAAAGATAGCAGAGCTATAAATATAACATAACTGTATAATAGGCTACTAAAAGATAGCAGAGATATAAATATAACATAACTGTATAATAGGCTACTAAAAGATAGCAGAGATATAAATATAACATAACTGTATAATATGATACTAAAAGATAGCAGAGATATAAATATAACATAGATGTATAATAGGCTACTAAAAGATAGCAGAGATATAAATATAGGATAGATGTATAATAGGCTACTAAAAGATAGCAGAGATATAAATATAGGATAGATGTATAATAGGCTACTAAAAGATAGCAGAGATATAAATATAACATAGCTGTATAATAGGCTACTAAAAGATAGCAGAGATATAAATATAACATAACTGTATAATAGGCTACTAAAAGATAGCAGAGATATAAAAATAACATAGCTGTCTAATAGGCTACTAAAAGATAGCAGAGATATAAATATAGGATAGATGTATAATATGATACTAAAAGATAGCAGAGATATAAATATAGGATAGATGTATAATATGATACTAAAAGATAGCAGAGATATAAATATAGGATAGATGTATAATAGGCTACTAAAAGATAGCAGAGATATAAATATAACATAACTGTATAATAGGCTACTAAAAGATAGCAGAGATATAAATATAACATAACTGTATAATATGATACTAAAAGATAGCAGAGATATAAATATAGGATAGATGTATAATAGGCTACTAAAAGATAGCAGAGATATAAATATAACATAACTGTATAATAGGCTTCTAAAAGATAGCAGAGATATAAATATAACATAACTGTATAATAGGCTTCTAAAAGATAGCAGAGATATAAATATAACATAGCTGTATAATAGGCTACTAAAAGATAGCAGAGATATAAATATAACATAACTGTATAATAGGCTACTAAAAGATAGCAGAGATATAAATATAACATAACTGTATAATATGATACTAAAAGATAGCAGAGATATAAATATAACATAACTGTATAATAGGCTTCTAAAAGATAGCAGAGATATAAATATAGGATAGATGTATAATAGGCTACTAAAAGATAGCAGAGATATAAATATAACATAACTGTATAATAGGCTACTAAAAGATAGCAGAGATATAAATATAACATAACTGTATAATAGGCTACTAAAAGATAGCAGAGATATAAATATAACATAGATGTATAATAGGCTACTAAAAGATAGCAGAGATATAAATATAACATAACTGTATAATAGGCTACTAAAAGATAGCAGAGATATAAATATAACATAACTGTATAATAGGCTACTAAAAGATAGCAGAGATATAAATATAACATAACTGTATAATAGGCTACTAAAAGATAGCAGAGATATAAATATAACATAACTGTATAATAGGCTACTAAAAGATAGCAGAGATATAAATATAACATAACTGTATAATAGGCTACTAAAAGATAGCAGAGATATAAATATAGGATAGATGTATAATAGGCTACTAAAAGATAGCAGAGCTATAAATATAACATAACTGTATAATAGGCTACTAAAAGATAGCAGAGATATAAATATAGGATAGATGTATAATAGGCTACTAAAAGATAGCAGAGATATAAATATAACATAGATGTATAATAGGCTACTAAAAGATAGCAGAGATATAAATATAGGATAGATGTATAATAGGCTACTAAAAGATAGCAGAGATATAAATATAGGATAGATGTATAATAGGCTACTAAAAGATAGCAGAGATATAAATATAACATAACTGTATAATAGGCTACTAAAAGATAGCAGAGATATAAATATAACATAACTGTATAATAGGCTACTAAAAGATAGCAGAGATATAAATATAACATAACTGTATAATAGGCTACTAAAAGATAGCAGAGATATAAATATAACATAACTGTATAATAGGCTACTAAAAGATAGCAGAGATATAAATATAACATAGATGTATAATATGATACTAAAAGATAGCAGAGATATAAATATAACATAACTGTATAATATGATACTAAAAGATAGCAGAGATATAAATATAACATAACTGTATAATATGATACTAAAAGATAGCAGAGATATAAATATAACATAACTGTATAATAGGCTTCTAAAAGATAGCAGAGATATAAATATAACATAACTGTATAATAGGCTACTAAAAGATAGCAGAGATATAAATATAACATAACTGTATAATAGGCTACTAAAAGATAGCAGAGATATAAATATAACATAACTGTATAATAGGCTACTAAAAGATAGCAGAGATATAAATATAGGATAGATGTATAATAGGCTACTAAAAGATAGCAGAGATATAAATATAGGATAGATGTATAATAGGCTACTAAAAGATAGCAGAGATATAAATATAACATAACTGTATAATAGGCTACTAAAAGATAGCAGAGATATAAATATAACATAGCTGTATAATAGGCTACTAAAAGATAGCAGAGATATAAAAGAGACACAAAAAGTTCACAATGATATATGTATAATGCCAGATCCCCCCCCCCTCTATATTCTACTATAGAAATGCTTTGTCCATTATAATGTCATTTCTAGGTAAACTACCGCTGTTTATACATCTATTTAACGCAACTAAAGATATTTTCAATATCATTTAATTTACCATTTAAAGTTTACAAGGATCAACTTGATACGACAAAAACCTGTTACAAGGTATCTTAACTATCTTATTTACAATAAGTGTCTGTATTGTTTTATTTGTTTGGGTCTTCAGACCAAACAAATAATGGTAGCGAAATTTCAGACCCGAATGCTGTTAATTGCAAATGCCGAAAGTAGTCCGCTTTGTTGAAGCGGTTACTTCCCTTTACATAGACATTAGCGCCGAAAAATTCAGGGGAGATCACTGCGTGAAGATTGTCAAATGAACTGGTCCCCTGAGAACCATAATAGGACAGGGAACCAGATTAATTGTCAAATAACAGGCGCATTAATTTTCAAACCTGCTCAGGGAAGAAAATATAGTTCCCGATTGGTCGAAGATTTCTAATATTGTGCAGTTCTGTAGCATTTCCGCAAATTACTGGTAATATATTGAAATAATTTTGATTAAACGCACGTCAATTTTGAACTCTTCAATTTAAAGGCGTTCGTCTATGGGTTAGTTTATATAACAAATTCAATTTGTCACGTGATCAAACCACGCTGAAGAGTCAACAGAACAACCCACGGAGAAGAAAGAAGAAGGTTTGTAAATAAAATTCCATGCAATATTTATTATACACTATCGTTTGTTGGTATTATTTATAAACAAGAAATATATGTAAAGTTAATTTCACTTAACAAACCAGTTTGTGACAGTGATAATATTACTTATTTAAACTTAAAAAACCATGTTGACCTTATTATATAAATATACTGTTATACTTGTTGTAAGATATGTTGGATATCATAATGTTATTTTTTTGTATGTTTAGATATAGGATACTGTTTTGTATGTTTAGATATAGGATACTGTTTTGTATGTTTAGATATAGGATACTGTTTTGTATGTTTAGATAAGTCTTAATATATTGAAATGTTACATTATTTACAGTTCATTAAAATATAAATTTATAACCCTGTGTCATTGTTTCTTGAATTTATAGCATCTATATTACATTTATATCTCATTGTTTCCACACAACCTTTACCTTTCTGATATTCCGAGACCCAAACAAATTCAGCGCCTTCTGTGCTTTATATCATAATGTTTGCAAATCAGCTAAACTATTCTCCGATGTTACAAATATTTGTGAAGCCATCTCATTTAGTATGTTATATTATATCTAATGCAAATTACGACATTGATAAATATACTTCTGATTCATAGACCATGTTCCATAATAAAATGTTTTTTAATGTCGGTGTAAATATTATACACGTAATGCAAGTCCTTTTTTGACAAAGCTATAAAAGATGAAGACACCGATTTTAAAATTAAATGCGTTCATTTATTCTAGTATAGTTTTTATATCGATAATCATGGTCGACCGTTATAATTTAAGTACTATTTTAACTTCATTGTAATCCTTCTGCAGAGATGTACGCAAACCAATCCCTTTTTAAATTTGATTTTAAAATCAACACTAATCGAACAAGTGAACGGGATAAAAATATTTTTAGTTTTTGTTGTTAACATCAAAACAGTACTAGGCCCGATCAGCAGTCGTTGCATTTCTAAAATATGTCCTGAAATGTTTTATGGATATGTACAAAACAACAGTGAACAATGTAGATAAAAGTAACAGTGTTTGTGGTATCCAATGTCGTTCTTTATGCACAGACACATTACATTGACTTAAAAATATAACCGTCGTCATTAAGACAGAAATATGATATTCTTCGGAAAATGTACGGAATTTACTGTCGTTTATCATTTACTAGCAATCCTTAACGTTGTGTAATAGACATTTATGGAAAGATAAAATTTTATTCCCGAATGTATAATTATTTTAACATAGACATTTCTGAATGTTATTGGAACCGTCCATTATTATATTAAGGATACATATACTTGGAGGTTATGATAGTAGTTCTCACGTTAAAAGATTTCTGATTTAATCTGAAACAATTGGGAAAGGACTTTACATTTAAACAGTCAAACATCATTTCTTATCATTGAACAAACTACTCGTACAAGTAAAAAATTGCTGCGAAATGCAGCAAAGTGATTGTCACGGCAAACAAAAAAAGTATAATCTAAAGGTAACTCAAAAAAGCCTTATATTGAATTGTCATGTTAAAGTTGTACAGTAAGAAAAAGGTAACTTGTTTTAAAATGTTTTCCTGTTCATATGTAACATTCTCGTTCCCAGAGCCAAGTAAGAGTCTCGATACATGTACTAGATAGATCAAGAATCTTGATAACCTTGGGGTATGAGAATGGTCTGGATCTAGACACCACCTTTATGTCGACAGGATGTTTGGTTTCAGTTGGATTTATTTCTATAATTCATATTTGCTTGACGCTTAAAAAGATCGGCAAAAGGGAAAACTTAGTCTTTCAGAACAGAAGCTATTTACATGATTTATTGCTTCTGTTAAGTCAAGTACTCCTTACATCGCGGATCTGTCCTTACCAATCTGTGTGACTATTGGTTCCCAAAAGTGACATGTATAATAAGGGGCGATCGTTGATCTCCGGGCAAAATAAATATCAAAGTACATAAAAAGAGGCCCTTTAACCGCAACAGCTTCTTTCCAAGAACAGAACATGACGCAACCGGTTTAAGACGTAAAGATGTGTCTTAATAATACTTTGAAAGGTTTGTGTAATATAGTCAATAAACAATTGGTATCTATGTGTCCGTATAGAGGGACCATACACTTGCACGATCAATGATTTGAACGCTTGATAATGCCCGATCTGGGTACCCTGAGATGCTTGAATGTATCAATTTAGATCATTATCTCTTTTTATAGCTCGGATGGATGATTGCTTATCAAAATTAATCTAAAAGTCGAGTTGATATTGCTTTAATGGTGCCGATTTTGTGCCCCTTTCTTTGTATGAGAGTCAATATCTGTGGGGCCAGGTTGGGGGGGGGACGTGCCCCCATGTGCCCCCGGTGAATCCGGGCCTGAATAGAACTCAGTAAGAGTAAGAATTAAAAGTCAATGTTACACGATAAGGCTTCTTTATTTATACAGTCCATTAAAAAGGACAAAAAGGTATACATGTATTACTAAAATGTTACATTTAAATCCTATCAAATTTGTTTTCAAATGATTAAGTCTCTAACAGTTGAAATACATGTATAATACAATGTATTTACAACGATATGAAATGAAGCTTTCGACGATTCTTTATATAGTTGAAATCTGCAAACTTATTTCTTAAAGAACTCATTTCGATATTAGTATTAATATATTTTCATTTGAAAAAATATGAAATTTTATTTCCCAAAACCCTATCAATCTTATCTTTTCAAATAAAATATTGGCAAATCTCAATTATATATCTACACGCGATATGATACGCATATTTTTATACTTTATCCGTGTACTAAACTGGTCCGCTGGTCCGGTTACTCCGGAAAATATACCTACCGATTTTCAAGTGAGTCGAAAGGATTTGCAGAAATGTTGATATAAAACGCTGATTTTTAGTGTGTTGCACTGTTGATAGCAATATTATATATATATTTCCCCCTAAAATGCCTTTTCTATGTAACTTATAACGGAAATGGGCTGTACTATGACTGCATAAAGATCAATGAATTTGTCGGCAGTAGAAATCGAAAGGATTTGTGTCACGTGACTTTTGCCCATTGCTATCAAAATCTACCCACCACAATATCACGGCGTTGAGACGCCGTGAAATAACAGTGATTTTTATAATAAACTAACTTGTATACACGTTGTATCATTGAATTGAACATTAATTACATAAAATTTATATTACATACTTTATATAACTGATAACTTGTACGTGATAAGCAATTTTAATAAGAAATTGTTTGTATGTAAATGAATCCGATATATATTCTACATCGTATGTTTTGTATTTTTTCTGTCACGTGACAATCGTTTAATTCCTAGAAATAATACATTTCAGTTATCGAATCTAAAAACAGATACGTGAACGATTTTATGTTTTACAATGTAGTTACTTTTTCAAGGTGATGGCAATTTTTCTCTCTTCAACGAAATTCGACATAATATATCTATTTTATTTGAAGAGTATAACCGTATCAGGTATCAGGATTTGAACTAATGTCCTCTTCCACAGCGACAATGCTGTGACGTTCCACTTCTAAAACGTTTTACACTCTTGATACATACCATCAAAGACGAATCAGCTTACTACTAAGATAAATGACAGATACATGACTTAAAATGAAAAATCAGCAGGACTGAGTTTAACCTGAGAGAAAATGGTCAACAATCGTATTTGATATATTTATATATCTATTAGTTTATTCATCTAGTCTTTCAACAATATGATATCTAATTATCAAGCCTTGTTTTCATATTATACAACTAGCACCCAACAGGGAATGTCTCAAAGTAATTATATAATTGATAAATGATCAAATTGTAAACATGTACTGTCAGGTTTATATATAAATATGTTAGAGACTTTCTTCTTCAATTATTATCCTCTCTGTCTGTTAAAATAAAATCGGACTTCCTAAATGACAATATAACAACATTCGTCTTAAAATCACTTGTACATTCATGTATTTGAAACAGTAAAATATCGTTACACGATACTTATTTCATTTTGTCACTGAATTTAAGACTATCAAAATATCGGCATTTCAGGGCAAAACATGAAAAAAAACCAGCATATTCTTCAAAAGTGGTATAACATATTTATAATTTCAATTCTTGATTCCAGAAACAATAATATTTTACTCCAAATTAAGCCTTTCTTAAAATCGTTTTCTGAGCTCGATAGGTGAAATCAAATCGACTATGCTCGAAAATTCACGAATGTCCTGTGTAACTTCCATTTGAATTCTTTTCTATATTTTATTAATTTTTGAAGAAATAAACTGTATTGTATTTTGAAACAAACAGAAGAATTTTGTCCAGCTTTATGTTAGAACAACAAGAGAAAGCGGTAATGACTATCAAATGTATATGACATATTATATAGTAAGGTGCTATAGTTATCATACTCCATATCAAATGTATATGACATATTATATAGTAAGGTGTTATAGTTATCATACTCCATATCAATTGTATGTGACATATTATATAGTAAGATGTTATAGTTATCATACTCCATATCAAATGTATATGACATATTATATAGTAAGATGTTATAGTTATCATACTCCATATCAAATGTATATGACATATTATATAGTAAGATGTTATAGTTATCATACTCCATATCAAATGTATATGACATATTATATAGTAAGATGTTATAGTTATCATACTCCATATCAAATGTATATGACATATTATATAGTAAGATGTTATAGTTATCATACTCCATATCAATTGTATATGACATATTATATAGTAAGGTGCTATAGTTATCATACTCCATATCAAATGTATATGACATATTATATAGTAAGGTGCTATAGTTATCATACTCCATATCAAATGTATATGACATATTATATAGTAAGGTGTTATAGTTATCATACTCCATATCAAATGTATATGACATATTATATAGTAAGGTGTTACAGTTATCATACTCCATATCAATTGTATATGACATATTATATAGTAAGGTGTTATAGTTATCATACTCCATATCAAATGTATATGACATATTATATAGTAAGGTGTTATAGTTATCATACTCCATATCAAATGTATATGACATATTATATAGTAAGGTGTTATAGTTATCATACTCCATATCAAATGTATATGACATATTATATAGTAAGGTGTTATAGTTATCATACTCCATATCAAATGTATATGACATATTATATAGTAAGGTGTTACAGTTATCATACTCCATATCAAATGTATATGACATATTATATAGTAAGGTGTTACAGTTATCATACTCCATATCAAATGTATATGACATATTATATAGTAAGGTGTTATAGTTATCATACTCCATATCAAATGTATATGACATATTATATAGTAAGGTGCTATAGTAATCATACTTCATGTCAAATTTTGGTAATATTTTGGATTTGTAAGATGTAAGTGGTAACTAAAGTAACAACTTGGTTGTAGATCTTTTGTACAACATTAAGATATGTCTATTATTCTATATTAAGATAGAAATAGTATTTTTTCTGCAAAGAAATGTAACTATATGTCTTAAAACGTCTATGATAATTAGATACATTGTCTGTCAAGGAAATTCTCAGATATTTATATAAATATGGTAACAGATAGTAAGGTTCACTGAGAACTGAATGTCTCAGATATAATATGTTAACAGTAAAGTTTACTGAGAACTGAATGTCTCAGATATAATATGGTAACATAAACTGGAAAACGGAAAATCCAATCGACGTCAATTATGATGTAAATTTATTTAACATTGCTAATGTATCTGAACTCCTACAAATATTCTATATTTTGTAGGCTTCCTGACCACATTAATTGTATCAATGTAATGTATCATATATAACTACATTATCGTCCAATGCTAAATTCTGATAATAAAAAGTCTGTAAGCCTAATAAAAATCATGCGCAGGAATTTGATGCTTGGTCATTTGAGCATTCACGTATACTTTAATTCTGAGGAAGACAATAACTAAGCGTGTCTTGTTACATTGTTCTTCATTATCAATAATAAGTTCAAATACAAACTCTAAAACACTATATCACTTTTACCAAATGTCCAACGAACAGACACCGTAGAATATTGTATGAATTCAATGTCATAGCAACCACACTTGTTGGGTTGTTTACAATATTGTGCAATCAATCATACAATATAACTTCAAGAATTTCACTTTAGAAAAGATACTTTCATTTCCGGATAAGTATAATAAAGTTTTGTATTAATAAAGCGCAGCTGTTGTAATACTAGGAATGTTAGCAACACAATTATGAATATATCCTAATAATCGAATACATCTGTCTTTTTTAATTTCACAGTTTCTTCAGGGCAACATACATAAAAGTAAAGCTCACTGATGTTCATATTTCTATGTAAATGTCTCATATTCCTAATGTTAATGTCAACATTTATTAATGTTTCACTTCTACCGAACAATCATTGTACATTGTAGACTGTTTATTAGATAAAATAAGTAATAAACAACACGATAAATATATCAAAATTGATTTAATTGATAGTAGTAGGTGTATTGTAACTGTTTCTGGTCAGTAGATGATCGTTAACTTACAACCAACATACAACAATAAAATATATTTTGTTACAGGTAATGATCGTTATATTTAGGTGTATGTGAATTTACAATTTCTCCAGTGTATTTGGAATGTTAGTTTGGCAAATTATGGTACTGCTTTAAAATATGTCTTGTAAATTTACATTTCTAACTGGTATTATAAAATACTGACAGAACACATGACCTATTACTGATAATGATAATTGCATGCAAGTATTAAACGCGTTTATAACTAGACCTATCAATGAATGTGATTAATACCACACAGCGGGTATTTCTCAAGAAATTGATATTAGTTACAGAGTATAGAGCTGGGTAAAACTAAGTTTTATGAGTTTTGTATATAATAATTAGTCCTGAATATATCTGTGTGAGTAGCGAACTAATTTTGTCACGTGACTTATTTAATTATATCGAATTTTTAAAAAAGTATAACATGACACATGCGGGAATCAAACCCCGGACATCTTGATTCGAATCTAGCTCACCACTACTTCACCATTGCCGCTATATCAAACAAAATACAGCATATATTTAGTGATTTATCTGTATCTTTTTTAACATGTTGTAACCAATAGATTTTGTACTGGGTTTAACGCCGTGTCAACACAATTTAGGTCATTTCTCGTTGTCCAGCACATCTAACCTAGCTTTCCTGGACCCTTGTCTATAACCAGAACTCACCTACCCTTCTACAAGACCGGAAACTTTTCCATATATCTTATCAATGAAGGAAAATTGACAGTATTGTCAACCTTCCCGAGTGGTATTCGAATCCGTACCCCATTCGGGACGAGAGATTCCAAATCCCGGCGCGCTACCAACAGCGCTATTGATCAGGGTTCCCTTTAGTTTATAAAAATCATGACAAAAGTATGTGAAAGGCCGCCAAAAAGAAACTGTGAAATACATAAAGAAGTGAATTTATATGTATACATTATAGAAAAGTAATTGTTAAATGTTTGATGATTTGCTTATTTAATTTTAATTGTAATGCAGTATATAATCGTCAGAAAATATAACAATCTGTTTTTTTATAGAATTGTTTTTAGATACATGTTTAAACAAGTAAATCTGTGAGCTAATGCTCACTAGTGATACCCCGCTGTGAGAAATATGACTATCATAATGTAACTTTCATTTAACAAAATCTAAAAATATGCGACAAACAGGAAGTAGATGAGCAAGGAGCATGAAATCGCTTTACACCACATGGGACTATGGGATGAAGCAATATGCAAAGTATTAGGCTGCTGCATGTTATAGTTGCTGAGAAAACTGCGACGGAAATTTTGTAACGGACGGACGCACGCACGGACAAGGGTAAAACAGTATACCCCCCTCTTCTTCGAAGCGGGGGTATAATAATGCTGTTAAATGAAATAACATTTAGCGTTTAGATAATCAACTCTTATTCAGTCTATTTAATATGAGAAGATCGGGTAAAACCACACCTTCACCAGAAGTGTAACAAAGTAAGTAAACAATGTAGATCATGGTAAATGCCTAGAGTATATTGTTAAATGTAGCCTTAAAGAGTAGTATCTGATATTGTACAATATACCAGATATAATGATTTGTAGAAGGATAAAACTTTGATAATAAATATGTCTGTACTTCCGTTTCCAGTAAGGTATAATAAAGTTACGACTTAATAACGTATCGTTATCACAATGTGGCACTATCAATGATATACCGATGATATATATGTCAGTTTTGAACTGTTTATATTTAATAAAGATGGTTTTGTTTATATAATCATATTAATGAATGTTAACTCCAATATGAGTAGTTTTTACACTGTTTTAGGCTCTATGGTATAATATAATATTTCAATGAATATCAAATGGTTCGAATTTTAGACGATGACATGTAGAAAATGCATCAAATACCATTTGAAATCTTTTTTTGGTTGACTGATACGCTTAAAAGATATGGATTTAAAGGAGAAGTATGATTGTCACATGAGATATTGTTACAGAATTACGTGCAGTATGATACATTTATGCTTAAACGATTGTCATTATTTGCGTATAACGTGTTCGCAAAAATGCAGAAAAAATAACTCCGCGTTCTGTATCCTTTCAATTAGAGATATGTGGCATTGTCACGCTCTATATTCACATATTCTCATTCTATCTTTTACAATAAGTTTAATTAGTGTATTCTACTGATTTAGTCAAGGAACCATGGTAAAATATTTTCCTTTATTACAACTCTTCATGTAACTATCTCATTATATTCAGAAAATACTTCCAGCGAAATAATCTAAAAGCTTTGACAAAATATGTAAGGATATATTTGGACGTAACCGAACATTAAATAGATAAACGTTGCTATAGACTTACGCTATAATGTATGTTATAAGTTACAAGTTTACACACATCCAGAGTGTATATCTTTAAATCTCATAGAATGGTATTATGTCCCTTATCTTATGTATCAGTTGTCTCCAATTATTTAAAAGAACTGTTTCTTTCCTGTGATATAGCTTTCTTCATATAATTACGTTGCAATCCTTTGTCCTCTAAGAAATGCTTCCATTTAGTTAAATACGGTCAGCTACTTTGAGTTGGAACAGTTCTCTTATTTAGAATATAGCTCATTTAGGATAACATAAGACACAGTGTGCATGGTCTATTGTTTAACTACATTTATACAGCTGTTTTTTTTATCTTTTCAACTTAAATTTTCTTGAATTGTTATAGAGTAGCCTTCTTTGATTTTAAATTTTATTCAGGTACATACAAGTGAATCAATTCATGTGTTGGTGTATGAAATGATTGTAATTATGTCTAATGTTTATAGTACATTAAGACTAGATACACAACGTGTATCAATACTTAATAAATATAGTTATATTAAATGTTAACTAATTGCCATGATAAACCCCCGTCTAGAATAATTACACTGTATGGTATTAAACATTCACGCATTTTTTTTCCATTTCAGGAAGTAAATTTTGCTATCTAGAATCAAAATAATAAACAACAAAACATTCCAATTCTCTTCAATATTTCATAAATGGAAGCTTTTTATGTTAGTCAAACAATGTTTGTTAAAAGTCTAGTGCAGTGAGTATTTCACTGCTCAATAATTGAACAAGGTAATCAAGATTTAGTTTCTGAATTAAATTTTACCAATATTGTCACTCGTTACGTGTATTGTCACGTGACTCAATATTTTACACTGCAAGTAATAGTTTTAAAAAACTACAGAAGGAAATGTTTAATGATACCATATTATACAAGACACCATTTTATCAGAAAGATACATTTACTGTATTATTTAACTTTATGTTAAAGTAAATCAGACATGTTGCACAATCAGTTGTATGGTTCAATGAGACTATATAAGACAATTTATGATAACTGATATAGTGTTTCATTAAAGTCAATACAAATGTTACAGAGAATCTGCAAACTCTGTTAAAATTGTACAAAAATATATTTTGTAAAATGTTTTAACCATCAAAAACCCATTTCACTAGAAAAGAAATAGTTTTTGCCAATTTGTTTCATGCCATTAGGAAAATAAAAAGTTTTATTTTTCGTTAAAGAGGACATTTAAAGATTTCCATGTCATTGTTTTTCAGTTCAAATTAAATTTAGAAAGGCAAAACTAAAAATGTTGTTATAGAAACCAAATATTGTGACAAAGTAATATATCACTGTCTTGTTAATGTAATTAAAACGTTATTGGATTATTTATTTACTCAACTTGAAATTAAACCAATGATCATTTGTGCTAGTTGTACACAAAGACATTTAAATATTGAAGAAAAACTTATAATTTAGACAATATGTTAACCCTTCCAAAATATATAGAAGACTTATATAAATATTTAGACAAACAATGCACCAGTATGTCTGTTGCAACCACAATGATGAATAGAAGAATGCAAAAATAAGTAAAATTGAAATTTTTTGTCTGAATCTCAATTTAAACATACAAAGCATAAACTGATACTACAGTAGTGTAGTAGGTTTTTATAGTTTATTTATATTTGAATTATTTTCATGACACAACAG
Source organism: Mactra quadrangularis (assembly GCA_025267735.1). NCBI lineage: Eukaryota > Metazoa > Mollusca > Bivalvia > Venerida > Mactridae > Mactra > Mactra quadrangularis. The sequence goes on along the minus strand of CM046295.1, from coordinate 28,319,610 downwards.
TAATTGTACTATGAATGTTAATAGAAAATAGTAAAAGAAGAAATTCTCTTTATTCCAAGTAACCTGCATCGTGTGATGATTAAATTAAAAATTCAGAACAAAATAATTAAAATCAATTTGAAATTAAACTATAAAATAATAGTAACTAAATACACGGTATAATAAGATAAAATGAGAATAAAACATAAAATATGATCATAGTGGTAACAAAAACATTAAGACTTAAAACACTTAAATATAATAAATGAATTAACAATGCATTTTATTGTATAATTTAGATATGTTGTATTACTATAAATCAGTTATACAGATTGTAGATGTCTGCAGATAGTTTTAAGAATCATAATAATAAATTGTACCTTATAGCTATATTAGAAAATTGTTGACATTAAATGTGTTATATTGTTGACATTAAATGTATTATATTGTTGACATTAAATGTATTATATTGTTGACATTAAATGTATTATATTGTTGACATTAAATGTATTATATTGTTGACATTAAATGTATTATATTGTTGACATTAAATGTATTATATTGTTGACATTAAATGTATTATATTGTTGACATTAAATGTATTATATTGTTGACATTAAATGTATTATATTGTTGACATTAAATGTATTATATTGTTGACATTAAATGTATTATATTGTTGACATTAAATGTATTATATTGTTGACATTAAATGTATTATTTGTAACAAAAAAACATATTGTCTTAGCAAACATATGATTGAGTTTGCTTTACTGGAAGGGGAATAGTTTCAGAGATTTTATGCTTTTATATAATTATATTATTTTAAATATCGGATATAAAACATATTTTGTAATTTCACATAGATGTTTAAATAGTTCCTGTTTTTGAGCTCGACTGATGAAATTAAAATCAATATTGCTTTAAACTTGACAAATCGTTTTAACCAACCCTAATCCTTTACATTGGTTTAATCTTCTGTAAAACAATCAATATGTGAACAGTAGTAATATACATTAGCTATTATCAATTGACAGCACGTGCAGGAATAACTATACTATATTGTAATTTGAAACAAACAGAAGAAATATGTCCAGCTTTGTGTCAAAATATCAGAAGATTGATAAGGTTGAACATTTATAAAATAAACATTGTACAGTAAGGTATTAAAGTTATCATATTTAAAGTCATGTTTAATTATAGTTTTTTAAAGATGTAAGTGGTAACTAAATTGACAGTTTACTTGATGTTTTAAAGAGTTTTTCAAATTTTTACAAAATAAGGATATGTCTGTACTTCCATATTAAGAAATTGTCAGCATGGAAAATTAACAATATGTCTTAAAACTGATATGACAACTTGATACATTGTCTGATTGTGAATTTCTGAGATATTATTCGGCAACATATAGTAAAGCTCATCGAGAAGTGAATGTCTGATATTTGGTTATGCGCTTGTCAATCACAATCTATATTTTTGTCAGAACAAAACATAACAGGTATTTGCATATATAACACCTTTTTATTTAAATTGTCAATCTTTAAAATGATGAAAACAAAACGGAAAACAGAAAATCCAATCGACGTCAACCAGTATGTAAATCAATTTAACATTTCTAATGTATCTGAATTCCTACAAATATTTGATATTTTGTAGGCTTCCTGTCCATATAATTCCATCTAAGAAACTATACATGTATTATTGCTGAATGCTAAATTCTGATACTTGAAAAATAAACAGTCTGTAAACCTAGCAAAAAAGTAGCGCAGGTACTTTCATGCTTGGTCATTTATTGTAATTGACGTATACTTATATAGCATAGCAACCACCTTTGTTGGGTTGTTTACAATATTCTGCATTCAATCATACAATATAACTTACAAAGAATATCACTTTAGAAAAGATACATTCATTTCCGGATAAGTATATTAAAGTTTTGTCTTGATAAAGCACCGCTGTTGTAATAGTAGGAATAATAATTTCATATATACAGATGTTGTATTAATAATGAAATGACAACACAGAGTGATCATAAAGTACAATGAAATTGAATGTCCAATTCAAGCAAACTAGAAACAAAGAATGTCGGGTTATTTTTATATAACCGAAAGCATTACTTAGCAGCACCATTATGACTATATTCTAATACTCTCATATATCTGTCATTTATTACTCAACAGTATCTTCAAGGCAACATAAAAAGTAAGGCTCACTGATGTTCATATTTCTATGTAAATGTCTTTAAAAAAATTTTTTTAAAAAAAAAAGATTGTGTAGATGCAGATGATCACTCCGTGACTGGTCATCAAGTATTATTTAGGAAATGATGTTACTCAGTCTAGTTGCAGAACGGGGTGGCCGCAGAAAATACTAGTGTATTCGGAATGTTACACCAAACTCGTTTTCACTACGTTCTGGTGTATTCGGAATGTAATACCCCCGTTATATGCATTAGACCTTATAAAGCCTTGATGACCATGAACTGAAATATCATATAAGAACTAGCCGTACTAGCATCGTACTCGGGACGTGACTTGTCGTAGTTCGATCGGGCATCAAGTAAAGCCTCGATCGGTTCAATTTTTCCAGAACGTAGTGAAAACGAGTTTGGTGTAACGGGGGTATTACATTCCGAATACACTAGTATTTTCTGCGGCCACCCCGTTCTGCAACTAGACTGAGTAACATCATTTCCTAAATAATACTTGATGACCATGAACTGAAATATCATATCTGAACCAGTTTGCAACACGTTTAGAACCAGTTTGCAACACGTTAAGAGGCGAAACGTCGTCATAAATAAAACGAGTTTAAAATTAGTCGTGTTTGGAGATTTTTTCATATTATGTAAATGTCTCACATTCCTAATGTTAATGTCAACATTTATTAATGTTTCACTTCTACCGAACAATCATTGTACATTGTAGACTGTTTATTAGATAAAATAAGTAATAAACAACACTATAAATATATCAAAATTGATTTAATTGATAGTAGCAGGTGTATTGTAACTGTTTCTGGTCAGTAGATTATCTTTATCTTACAACCAACATACAACAATAAAATATATTTTGTTACGGTTTATGATCGTTATATTTAGGTGTACGTGATCTAATGGTCGTTCTAGTGTATTCGGAATGTAATACCCCCGTTACACCAAACTCGTTTTCACTACGTTCTGGAAAAATTGAACCGATCGAGTTCCAACTGTGTGAAAACGGAATGGACGTAGTAGCAACTTGCTACAGTCTGTGTACGAACGTGATGAACGAGCTCGGACGGGGTTGAACGAGAATGGGGTTTCAGAACTTTGAGTCGACTCAAAAATTTTCTGCGGCCACCCCGTTCTGCAACTAGACTGAGTAACAACGTACTGGCAACGGAATGGACGTACTGCGAACGAAATTGCCGTACTAGCATCGTACTCGGGACGTGACTTGTCGTAGTTCGATCGGGCATCAATTTGCAGTACGTTTACACACCGACCTGTTCCGTTTGTAACTCGGTTCATTCCATTTGCACACAGACTTAACTCGTTTTGATTACGTCCATAGTGCGTTGTTATCCCGTCTAAATGTATGAAAACAAATTATAAAGTTCTGAACCAGTTTGCAACACGTTAACATGCAGTTCTTAAAGTTCGCAGTAGGTTTTTGGTACGTTCTACTCGTTTTAATAAGTTTATTGCGTTCGTATGCAGTTAGTACAACACAATAACGTCTACGGTACGATCTGACAAGGTTTGGTATAAATACAGACCATTTCCCACCAAGAGATGTGTGTTTGTCTTAGTTTTCTTCTTTTTTCTGGCTTCTGACTCTGCCCCAAATCTTCTCCCGAAACCTGGCTGTCTGGGTCATTAGAAGAAGCAGGAGATACAACACCCTCATTTTCATTGACTGGCTCAGGAGGCTTAGAATCCTGAGGCTTTACTTGAGGCTGGTCTTCAAAAGCTTCATCTAAGCAGGTGATTCTTGGAAGCGATTGTCTTAACACGCGCCGCCTGTCTGGCTCTGCTCTTTTTTAGAGGCATGATGGTCACAGCGATGCTTAACAAATTGTGTCCTCACAGCTTTACCGCGGAACGAGAATCCCAACGGGTAGAAACGTCCTGGGTATTCATAGCAATCGGATCAGAACGTGACGTCATTACGTTCAGAACGCTCTAAGAACGAGATGGGAACGTACTTAGAACGAGTTGAACTGTCTTAAACAGGATGGTCAATAGTAAAGGAGCTTGGCAATTACAAAAAGAAAACATTGTTCATGACAGGAAATTTCTAGGTATCATCTTTGCATCTGTCTTGTGAGCCAACGTTACATCATTTCCTAAATAATACTTGATGACCATGAACTGAAATATCATATAAGAACTTGACCAGTCACGGAGTGATCATCTGCATCTACACAATCTTTTTAATTGATAGTAGCAGGTGTATTGTAACTGTTTCTGGTCAGTAGATTATCTTTATCTTACAACCAACATACAACAATAAAATATATTTTGTTACGGTTTATGATCGTTATATTTAGGTGTACGTGATCTAATGGTCGTTCTAGTGTATTCGGAATGTAATACCCCCGTTACACCAAACTCGTTTTCACTACGTTCTGGAAAAATTGAACCGATCGAGTTCCAACTGTGTGAAAACGGAATGGACGTAGTAGCAACTTGCTACAGTCTGTGTACGAACGTGATGAACGAGCTCGGACGGGGTTGAACGAGAATGGGGTTTCAGAACTTTGAGTCGACTCAAAAATTTTCTGCGGCCACCCCGTTCTGCAACTAGACTGAGTAACAACGTACTGGCAACGGAATGGACGTACTGCGAACGAAATTGCCGTACTAGCATCGTACTCGGGACGTGACTTGTCGTAGTTCGATCGGGCATCAATTTGCAGTACGTTTACACACCGACCTGTTCCGTTTGTAACTCGGTTCATTCCATTTGCACACAGACTTAACTCGTTTTGATTACGTCCATAGTGCGTTGTTATCCCGTCTAAATGTATGAAAACAAATTATAAAGTTCTGAACCAGTTTGCAACACGTTAACATGCAGTTCTTAAAGTTCGCAGTAGGTTTTTGGTACGTTCTACTCGTTTTAATAAGTTTATTGCGTTCGTATGCAGTTAGTACAACACAATAACGTCTACGGTACGATCTGACAAGGTTTGGTATAAATACAGACCATTTCCCACCAAGAGATGTGTGTTTGTCTTAGTTTTCTTCTTTTTTCTGGCTTCTGACTCTGCCCCAAATCTTCTCCCGAAACCTGGCTGTCTGGGTCATTAGAAGAAGCAGGAGATACAACACCCTCATTTTCATTGACTGGCTCAGGAGGCTTAGAATCCTGAGGCTTTACTTGAGGCTGGTCTTCAAAAGCTTCATCTAAGCAGGTGATTCTTGGAAGCGATTGTCTTAACACGCGCCGCCTGTCTGGCTCTGCTCTTTTTTAGAGGCATGATGGTCACAGCGATGCTTAACAAATTGTGTCCTCACAGCTTTACCGCGGAACGAGAATCCCAACGGGTAGAAACGTCCTGGGTATTCATAGCAATCGGATCAGAACGTGACGTCATTACGTTCAGAACGCTCTAAGAACGAGATGGGAACGTACTTAGAACGAGTTGAACTGTCTTAAACAGGATGGTCAATAGTAAAGGAGCTTAGAAGAACTAGTTATGAACGGGTTAAACCTGACTACGAACGGTTTGGACTAGTTAGAGACGGTGTCTCGTGACGAGAACGAGCAATTTTACCCGATCTGATCCCGATACAAACGGACTACAGACGGGATAAAAACGAAGTGCACGTAATGGGAACTTGTTCTGAACGAACTATGATCGTATAGCTGACATTTTCCGACTTAAACGGCACGTCCTAGCTCGTTCACAACCAGTTTCGCGATATTTTTAGGACGGGGTCGAACGTTCTGGGAACTAATTTGGTGTAACGGGGCCTGAAGGTTTGCAAATTTTGATATTGTTTTAAAATATGTCTGGTAAATTATGCAATCAGCTTTCCATTTCTAACTGGTTTAAAAATTCTGGTCGAGCATATTACTCATTTCGGATAATGCCTAACCTTAGCAAACGAATATCGCCCATCGGATCTTTGTCCACCAATCGACATGGGTAACAGAGTGTAGAGCTGGATAAAACTAAGTTTATTGATTTTTTTATTTGATAATAATTCGTGGATGTATCTGTTTAGAGCAATACAGTGAGTATCGAACTAATTTTGTCACATGACTTTCGTAATTATACCGAATTTTCATAAAAGGGTGTAACCAGATCTTTCACATGCGGAAATCAAACCCAGGACCTCTTGATTCGAATCTAGCTCACCACTACTGTACCATTGCCGTGATAACAAACCTAAATACTAGAACACTTTATATTTAGTGATTTATCAGTACATATTTTTATTAACCAATTGCATTCTTTAGTTCATAAAAATCATAACAGAATTATGTGAAAGGCCGCCATTTTTGTCAAGCAAAATTTTAAAATTCAAATTGTTTATTAATTAACCATTAAAACTATAGCTGAAACAAATGTATTTCAATTTTCTATCAGACTTACGTCAAAATTTATAGGGAGACGAAAATGTTTATATTAATTTTCTCGTAAAAATGACATTTTTTAACAACTTTTACACCCGACAAATGTCTGTAACCAAAGTTAACTGACCGTAGCAGACTAAGACCTCCGTTAGCAGCGCATGCGTCTGTAATAGGAATATTTAGGAAATTACCGATATTTCGTATTCATCGATAATAAGGTTACAGAGTATAATTAAAAAAACAACAACCAAAAAGCTCTTAATGTATAAAGACAACAGGATTAGTTTGTCTTATAAAACTGGTAAGCCTGTCAAATACCACACATACAATAAACCAACAAAAATGGTTATTCACGGTGTAAGTTCCAAAAGATAATGGACTGTGTATAACCTGAGAGAAAATGTCTACAATTATCATTGATATATTTATCAATCTATCATCGGTCTATTATCTTTCAACAATATATTATCTAATTATCAAGTCTTGTTTTGAGATTATGCAGCTAGCACCCAACAGGGAATGTCTCAAAGTGATTATATAATTGATAAATGATCAAGTTGTAAACATTTACTGTCAGGATTATATATATAACCTACAGGTTTTCTTTGTCTATATCGAGTTTTGATAAAATTAATATGTGAAGGTTAAACAATGCAAAAGTATCAAGATTTCTAAATGTATCAAAATTTACTCTCACTATGTTAAGTGTGCAATAAAACCGACAACAGAACACTAGGGCCCATATTCACTATCGCTTTTTGAGTCTTAAACACGAGTAGTTTTAGACTTTAGACTCAGACTCTGACTCAAAAGTCCAAAAAACGGTATTCACAAAAATTCTGAGTCTTGAGTCTGAGTCTAAAATCAGAGTTTGAGTCTTAAATGTTGAGTCTAAAAATAGTAGACTCAGGAATTCACTTAATATATAAAAATGGTTGATTAGTTGACAAATCTTCTTGTTTAAAGATTTGAAATCCATCAAAAATAATTTAATTAAATAATTAATCATGCTAGAATCATTGGTATGCAAGCAGTAGCCATGATTTTTTAGGTTTTTCTCAAATGTATAGCCAAACAACAACTTACTTAAATATCAGCATTAATTTGACACATCCTCACTGACAAATAGGGTTCTTATATAAAGAATTACATTGACTTATGTTGTATAGGGAAGCTTATTCAACTATAAACTGTTTGGTGAGATTTCAGTATCTTGAATGGTTTAACTTGACCAGTGTTGAATGGAAGAATTGACAACAGCCTTGAACTTTAGGCTTAAGTTTCAGTTTTGCTTGCATGGACAGCAACCAAATAGAGCTGGAAACTACAGATTTAAGCCATTTTGATAAGGCAAGCTTCTTATCACTTTCATAAAATTAGTAAAGCCTTCAGCTGAATTCCATAGGAAGTATGTGTTAATATAAGATAAATGAAAACAAAAGAAGGAATTCATGTTAAACACTTTCTGTGCAGTTTATTTTTATTTATATCTTACCATGGCAATTACAAAAAGAAAACATTGTTCATGACAGGAAATTTCTAGGTATCATCTTTGCATCTGTCTTGTGAGCCAACGTTACATCATTTCCTAAATAATACTTGATGACCATGAACTGAAATATCATATAAGAACTTGACCAGTCACGGAGTGATCATCTGCATCTACACAATCTTTTCACTGAGCATCTTCTGATATTCACAAAAATTAGAAAAGTTTTTCCAAAAATTTAAATCTAGTAAATTGTGAATAAATAAAGCCTATAACTATGCTTCATTCACTTGTGCAAATGGATATACACTCCATTTCCTGTCATAAAAAATATAATTACTGATAACAATTGATGTTGCAAAAATGGAATCATACGTTCAATTTTATATTTAATTAAAAATAATGAATAAATTTAAAGAACATGTAATACATTTACCCTATATACATATTATATAGGGCCCTTGTCAGATGTTTAACAATAGTTTTGTTCAATAAAAGTATTGTTTTATGATATTTATTACCATAACTGTTTTGAAATTACTGTTAGCCATAGAAACTACCAACTTCTTTCTTTTATCAGCACATGGTTGTAGCCAAATTCATCTATTTTTCTCCATGTTCCTTGGCTTTTGATGTCAGCATCCTGAAAATCATCACAAAAACATCAAAATATTAGAATGGTAAAATTCAACGAAATTGAAATAAAAACAATCCAAATTTCAAAACAGACCATTGTCATAAAGGTGTTGATAAAATCTTAGAATTAACCTTATAGCCTTGGCAAAAAGTGTTAGATTTATTATTACTTTGGTCTAGGTACGAATTGGTTTGGGGACGCTTGTTACCTTGTCATCGTTAATTCTCTTTTAAGCACCAAAATATATAATTTTTATGATCTAAAGGATCAAATTACATTTATATATAAAAATGAGTAGGTATTGCACAAGAATGTGTAATAGTTGTCTGTAAAATAGAATCTACGAATGTCAACAAACGATCTGTCATTGATGAACGCTGGTTCAATGTGGTTGCATGACCAAATTACTTATCAGTTGAAATCATTTGAATTTCAGTGCATTGCAATGTTCTTGCATTCATCATGTAATAAATTCATAGTAGAATGAAAGTAAACTTACCTTGTGAAGGCATTCCTTTAATAGTCCAAACAATCCTGAGATAAATGATGTGAAGTTCTCTCAATTTTCTGTCAATGTCATTATTTTTCTATTTTTAGAAACGAAACTAGAAGGGTATGTTTAAAGTCCGGTACTTTCAAGTGATAATTATAACCTCCCCTGAGATAGCACTTCGATTTTTTACTGTATTTTTGGGTCTCCAACAGGTTCTTGTGATAAAATTTGCCAAATCTTTGATTATATCGAAGAAAATGTCGGCCATTTTGTTTCATTTTTTTATGGTTAGAGGCCGCTTATATCAAGTAAATTTTAATCTCAGCTGAGTCTGAAACCGTCCGTGAATACCATTTTGAAGATTTGCTCAGGGAAGTCAAAGTCTAAGTTCAAGACTAAGTTTGAGTCTGAGCTTGAGATTTATTTTTGTGAATATGGGCCCTGGGCAACAACATCAATAATTATTGTATCTGTAATTCTTTATTTGTGACATGAAATGGAGTGTATACACAATTTGTGTATCAAGCATAGTCATAGGTCTGATTTATTCACTATAAACTAGATCTTTGAAATAACTTTTCTTATATTTGTGTTTTTCAGGAGATGCTCTGTAAACAGTGTGTGTTGATGTAGATGATCACTCAGTGACTGGTCAAGTTCTTATATGCTATGTCAGTACATGGTAATCAAGTATTATTCAAGAAATAATCTAACATTGGCTTACAAGATAGAGGCAAAGATAATACTGAGAAAATTGCTGTCACCAACAAAGTTTTCTTATTGTGATTGCCATGTTTTAGATATAAAATAAAATAAAAGAAACAGTACATGATTATAGTGTTTCAAAATAAATTCTTTTTTCTGTTTTCATTTATCTTACTTTAACACATACTTCTTATGTTGTTATGCTGAAGGCTTTACTGATTTTTTAAAAGAGATGGTACCATCAAGAAGGTCTCATTAAAATCGCTTTAATCTAAAGTTTCCAGTTCTATTTGGTTGCTGTCCATGCAAGCAAAACTGAAATTTAAGCCTAAAGTTCAAGGCTGTTGTCAATTCTTCCATTCAACACCAAGTTAAACCATTCAAGATACTGATATCTTACCAAAGAGATTAAAGTTGAATAAGCTTCCATATACAACATAAGTCAACATAATTCAATGTATAGGAATATATTTGTTGGAGAAGATGTGTAATGCTATAATTAAAATGTTTTAAAAACTACATTACCATTAAATATATGTTAATCACCAAGAAAAATTGCTTCATGCTACTTAAAATTGACTTACAGACAAGAAATACACCAATGGACAGGTACATTTTCCAAATTCTTGCGGGAGGGGGTCTGGATACGCCTATTGACAATCAATATAAACCTAAACTGGTCAATTCTGCATTTTTACATGTCTGGACCCCCCTTCAAAATGGCTGCCACAGCCTTGAAATAGGTGTTTTAACTGGATTTAGTGAATTTCAGTTTAGGAGTTGTCTAAAAAATAACCATCGGGGTCATTGAGTGCATAGCAATCATAGATGGATCCAGCGGGGGTGGGGGTGGGGTTCAGGACACCATAGAATTTCCAAAATGTACCTGTCCATTGGTGTAATTATTGACATTTAGTCACTTTTAAGTTGCATGAAGCAATTTGTCTCTGTGCTCAACATAGATTCAACGGTTATGTAATTTTAATATGTTGCAAAATGTGTATAATATGGTTCGAAAGTTTGCCCCCTCTTAAAAAGTTCAGACCCCCCCCCTAAAAAAGTTCTGGATCCACCTCTGGGAATTGGGCAAAATACAGATAAGAAAACTTGTTTGAAATGCCAAATTGGGATCGAAAAAGAGCAATAATTGCATTATTTGCCCTTTGCTCCGCCCAGCGTTGCCATGGGATCAAAGACTCTACTTAGTTTTTTTAAAAGACGGTCACCCAGGGAATGATTTGGACAAGTTGCATATCTGTCTGTTAATTAGTAATGAAATTGGGGCATCTTGAAATAGACCTTGCGCATATGTTGAAAAAAATGGCTACCTTTCACACATGTCGCAATAAGTAAAAGATTAAACAAGTAAATTTTGACTACTTATCAACCTTTTTCATCTCTTAAGTATAGTTTTGAGTCTACAATTTTTAGACTCAACATTTTAGACTCAAACTCTGATTTTAGACTCAGACTCAAGACTCAGAATTTTCGTGAATATCGTTTTTTCGACTTTTGAGTCAGAGTCTGAGTCTAAGGTCTAAAACTACACAGTTTTAGACTCAAAAAGCGATAGTGAATATGGGCCCAGGACTTTCCTAACTATTGTAGAGGTACATTTTACAGGAAATTATTTTTGTGTTTGATCACATTGTGTGTCATGTTCAATTATAATTATAATTTTAAATTTTAAGAAAGATTCAAGTTGTAACTTTATTAACACCTTGGCTGATGTTTCAAAGTAGTTTTTGTTTTGTGAACGTAAATAAGGTGTATCTGTTGAATTATAGTTACATTGAAATGAAATTTGTCTGAATAGAAGTTTTAACAAAATGTCTTAAAACTTATATTTTAATTTGATTTATACTTGGTAGTTTACGTCTGCCTTAGAAACTTTCTGATTTAACTAAGTTACACAAGGAACTTTGAATATAACCTTGAAGAGTTGAATCTGATATTGTACAATGTAGCAGACATAATGATTTGTAGAAGGATAAAACTTTGATAATGAATATGTCTGTTCTTCCGTTTCCGGTAAGGTATAATAAAGTTACGACTTAATAACGTATCGTTACCACAATGATGGCACTATCAATGACAGAGAAACGGAAATAAATGATATAAGTTACTGTCAGTTTTGAACTGTTTATATTTAATAACAATGGTCTCAATGATCATGTTGACAATATAAATTATATGGAAAACGCTATTGTAAGACATTACAGTAAAACTATATAAGTATATATAAATTATTGATAAACATATTCCCCGAGGCAACAGTAACTGAAATGTTTTTGTTATTTGTTCTGCATAATTTGACCAAAAACAGAATTCTAGCAGATATTATGTCTAGATAGGATTGTATTTAGCTCTGACATTTAAGTATCTTCTCAGCATACGTTTCTTCGTCATTTAATATTGCTAAATATTCTATCTACTCTATGATTCATGATTTCTTTGCTTTTTATTATATATTATCATAGAATTGCTTAAGTGTGCGAGCTATATAAAATTATATATGGATCGTATTATCCTTATCCTTTCTACTCATGCTCTCACCTTTATTTTTTTGTACTATTTTGTTTGTAAATTTTTTCCTATTTTGTTTGTTACTCGTATGTTTTGTTGTTGCATTTTTGTGTATGTGTGCTTTTTGTATTTATTTTGCTGTTTGCAAATGCCATTTATATTTTTACGAAGACAATAAATTACATAATTTATGTAAACAATTTATTTTATGCACGATTGATGTAAAGAAGTACATAACCACTGTTTTGTTTACACTTGTTGTACACCATTTTTAAAGCACTATGATATAAGATAATATTTAAATGAAAATCAATGGTTCGGATTCTAGAGGATGCTATATGAAACGGCCACACACTCCATTTGGAATCTCTTTTTGGTTGAATGATAAGCTCAGGATTATACTACCAAAAAACAGAACGATTGTCGCAGGAGATATTTTTATTACACAACCGCGTCCAGTATGATACATGTTTTTGCTTAAACGATTGTCATAATTTGTGTACAAAGTGCTAGCAAAAATGCAGCAGAAATATCACCACGTTCTGTATAACTTCCATGTGAGAAAATTATATGAGACATTGTCACGCTCAGTATTCACATGATTTTTTACTACAATGTTAGAACGTATAAATAGAATTCAATCTTTTACCATGACTTGTTTTAGTGTATTCTAATAATAAAGTTAATATTTAAGTAAAAAAACATGTTATATTATCTCCGTTTGTTACTCTTCATGTAACTATCCCATTATATTTGTTAAGTACTTCCAGTAAAATAATCTAATAGCTTTGACATAATATGTAAGGATATATTTGGACATTACCAAACAGTAAGTAGATAAACGTTGCTATAGAAATACGATATGATGCATGTCATAACAAAAAACTACAAGTTTACACACATCCAGAATGTATATCTTTAAATCTCATAGATGGTATTATGTCCCTTGTCTTATGTATCAGTTGTCTCCAATAATTTAAAAGAACTTTCTTTCCTGTGATATAGCTTTCTTCATATTATTACGTTGCAATCCTTTGTCCTCTAAGAGATGCTTCCATTTAGTAAAATATGATCAGCTACTTAGAGTTGGAACAGTTCTCTTATTTAGAATATAGCTCATTTAGGATAACATAAGACACAGTTTGCATGGTCTATTGTTTAACTACATTTATACAGCTGTTTTTTTTATATCTTTTTAACATAAATTTACTTGAGTTGTTATAGAGAAGCCTTCATTGAGTTTTAATTTTATTCAGGTACATACAAGTGAATCAATTCATGTGTTGGTGTATGACATGATTGTAATTATGTCTAATGTTTATAGTACATTCAGACTAGATACACAACGTGTATCAATACTTAAACATTCACGCAAGTGTTTTCCATTTCAGGAAGTAACATTTGCTATCTAGAATTAAAATAATGAGCAACAAAATATTCCAATGAACAAGAAAAACATTTCTTTTAAATATTTCATAAATGGAAGCTATTTATGTTAGTGAAGAAAATGTTTGTAAACGTCTTAATGCAGTGAGTATTTTACTGCTCAATAGTTGAATAAGGTGTTCAAGCTTTAAATAGTTTCTGATTCAATTCCACCAATATGCATGTATAATCAATGACACGTGAACCTATGATTTTACACTGCAAGTAATAGTTTTAAAACAACTACAGAAGGAAATGTTTAATGATACCATATTATACAAGACACCATTGTATCAGAGAGATACATTTACTGTATTATTTAACTTTATGTTAAAGTAAATCAGACATATTTAGCATGTTGCACTATCAGTTGTATGGTTCAATGAGACTATATAAGACAATTTATGATAACTGATCTAGTGTATCATTAAAGTCAATACAAATTTTACAGAGAATCTGCAAACTATATCTACAAAAATATATTTTGTAAAATGTTTTAACCATCAAAAACCCATTTCACTAGAATTTTTTTTTGCCAATTTGTTTCATCCCATTAGGAAAATAAAATTTTAATAAGATTTACACAAAGACATTTAAATATTGAAGAAAAACTGATAATTTAGACAGTATGTTAACCCTTTCAAAATATATAGAAGACTTATATAAATATTTAGACAAACAATGCATCAGTATGTCTGTTGCAACCACAATGATGAATAGAAGAATGCAAAAATCGGTTTAATTGAAATTTTTGCCTGAATCTCAATTTAAACATACAAGGCATAAACTGATACTACAGTAGTGTAGTGCATTAGGTTTTTAAAATTTATTTATAATTGAATTATTTTCATGACACAACAGTAATTGTACTATGAATGTTAATAGGAAATAGTAAAAGAAGAAATTCTCTTTATTCCAAGTAACCTGCATCGTGTGATGATTAAATAAAAAATTTAGAACAAAACAATTAAAATTCAATTTTAAAATAAACTATAAAATAATAGTAACTAAATATACTGACGGTGTAATTAAATAAAATTGGGATAAAACATAAAATAACAGTTAAAATTATCATAGTAGAAACAAAGCTATTGAGACTTAAAGCACCTAAATATATAATAAATGAACTAACAATGCATTTTATTGTATAATGTAGATATGTTGTATTACTATAAATCAGTTATACAGATTGTAGATGTCGTCAGATAGTATTAGGAACCATTTTATGAAATACTTGTACCTTTAAGCTATGTTATAAATGCTGTGATATTTAAATGTAATATTTTTAACAGTAAGTTATTGTATTAGCAAACATATAATGAAGTTTAGTTTATATGTATTTTACTGGAAGACAAATAGTTTTAGAAATTTCAATTTTTATACATTTAATGTAAACGTTCTGTGTAAAACATGATTTGTAATATTACATGGAAGTACATATCAGTCACCATAAAGTCACATAAATGAAGTGGTGTTTATGAATGTACAGATCTATACTAGATAGGTCACTCGGTTTCTTTGTTATACACCATGTTAATAAGTGATCAGTTGAAATATATAATTGCTATGAAATAGAATTAATCATAGTTCCACTTTCATAGGTCTAAGGAAAGATGCGCGCTTAGGAGGCGGAAAACATGGGTTCAAATACAAATATATGCTTTATTTATTTCATTATAAGAGAAACTTGCATGATATATCATTGTGTAACTCAACGTGGTTGTGGATGAGTCCAATGTTGTTTGAGGACTCAAAGCATGAAGCTGCTTCCTATAATCAGTGGCTTATCGTGCAAATTTGTAAATCAAGAATGTCTAATGATGATTTTACATATTACATGGCTAATATTATCATTGTAACGTCTGTAGATTTCGTGTAAACTTGTAAGTTTTATCTGATTTGTTATTTTGTCAGATTTGGCTGAGTTGTTATTTAATAGTTTTACGTTACAACATTGATACATACAAGATAACAAGATAATCATTTAACTATATACAGTGTTTGATCGTGTTATTATATAATTATATAGTACGTATATTAAACCAAACAAGTTCAATCTGTATAATGATTGTATTATACTGACTCTATCAGAAAATAGAAACAAGTCTATATTTATCTCTAGGGTATTAAACTATCTTATACTTGCCAACTTATACTGTTATATCACATGTCTATATACTGATATAACATGAAACATGCAAGATTGATTCACAATAGTTGTTGTAATATTAGATTAGTTTACTTGTTTGTATTGCTATATAAGACATATATCACTGTGTTACATGCCATCTAGAACTGTGTGATAAACTGGTTGTATCAGATAGTGAAGGTTATATATACTGTAGAGACATTATATAAGTTTATTACATGACATCTAGAACTGTGTGATAAACTGGTTGTATCAGATAGTGAAGGTTATATATACTGTAGAGATATTATATAAGTTTATTACATGACATCTAGAACTGTGTGATAAACTGGTTGTATCAGATAGTGAAGGTTATATATACTGTAGAGACATTATATAAGTTTGTTACATGACATCTAGAACTGTGTGATAAACTGGTTGTATCAGAGAGAGAAGGTTATATATACTGTAGAGACATTATATAAGTTTATTACATGACATCTAGAACTGTGTGATAAACTGGTTGTATCAAATGGTAGTATCAGATGGGGAAGGCTATATATCAAAATATATCATACAATACATAACAGTTCTATCATATTATAACACAATGCTTTACAATAAATGTTTTTAAATATCAACTGCTTACAATAAACGAAATTGTCTACCGACATGAAGATAAATCTATTGAATAACATTTTGATCTTAATATATTTAACATTACACCAACGAAAGTCATGATTAAATACTTAAAGGCACGTGTGAACCGTTGTACGTTCAAGTAAAGTGCGTACATGGAACCTGCTCATGGATGGAAGGGGGTCCACATTACTCACATCTGAAATAATTTCAATTTAATTATTGGAATATATAAATGATATATGGTTTAGTCAATAAATTTTACAGTAAAAATAAAATAACAAATATATTTAATGTTATCATATATTGAAATTGATAGTAAGATATTTTAAAACTAATACATATTCCATCATAATGTCTGAATCCTGACATACAAACATTGATTATATATTTGTGTTATATATACACTATTATATTGATACCATGTTTGTTATGTAGCAATGTTTTCTAGACAAGCAACACTTTACTGTAGTCTACTTTAAAATATATCAATATAAAATTACACTGCATTAAAATATAACACATCGTACATTAAGATACAATGTTTGGTTTTTATAGTAAGTGTGCTGTTTCATGTTTCAAAATAAACAATGAATGATCTGAGATAAATCTGAAAACACGACATAAAACACAAATTTTAATATTTTCTTTTCCTACTTTTAACTTTGATATTTTCTTCATTGTTAACTTACAGTAGTGTTCAAATAAACCAATCTAGTTTGTGTTTCTTATAAGATTATATTTTATAAAACAGTTAATTGATATCGTGACATCATGTTTGTCAAATATGACGGATTCTACAATATTTTAAGAAAGATGAATACAGTAATACCCCTGTAATTATCTGTATTAAACAAGACTGGTATTTTCAGTTCTTTCTTAATTGAGTCTCAGAGTGAAATCCCTAATCTGGTCCAGGGATAATATTAATAAAAATAATAACTCATTTAATCTGTTATAATTTAACATTATGAGACACACTGTGACAAATATCGTCATATCAGGTAACAGCAAATAGTGCCTCTCATAACTTATATACATATTTCGTGTTTCCAATTTAATTTGATATGAATCAAGTTGTTATAGTAAAAATAGTTCAAATATGATGCTCAGTATTTGTAACAAATTAGGACACAATAACAGAACACATAAAAATCAAAATGAAAAATGACTTGTCATTAAAACACACTGGCTTTCGATTAAAATTGGATTAAAATATGATTAGTTACTTAATAAAAATCTTTAAAAATGATATCATTTGTTTAATACAAAGGATAATTATGATATAATACATTAATGTATTAAACAATGGCAAGACGACGACATACAAGTTGGTGTTTATTTCGGTTGATAACCAATGGATAGCCAGTTCCATGTTGGTTAAAATATCATCCAAAACCCATCCCGTTGATTCATAGAGCAAGAAAATTTATCATACTTTCTCAGAAATAAGGGAAAAGGAAGAATACTTGAAAGTGATTAATCTAAGATTTTCACAATTCATCCAAAAATGACCAAGTATAAACTTTTTCTATAAAAATAAGTCTTCACACTCATACAATCATCATAATAGAAACCACTATAGACAACAAAGATTTTACAGATAATTTGATTACTTGAAACCAACAAATGAACGTATTAAAACATTCTAACATTTTATTTGTCTCATGATAATTGTACACACGTTATGAACTATAGAAAAATAGGAAACAAACTACATTAGTCATTCCATTAAATATCACGTTCTTTAACTTTATAAAAATTTATTACACCTTGGAGTGTCCTCAGGTTTGTTCATTACAAAGTTTCATTCATTGTACTAAAAACTATACCATCGTCGACGACGTCATCTTATTAGATAAATGACGTCATTTTGGAGAAAAATGACTTCATTCTATAATTTATGTAAAACTCATCTAGACTTATAAAACACTAAACTAAACATGAAAGAAACAGAATATTCGTCAACTTTGGTGTAAGATCTTTTTTATTTCAACTCGTGAACTCAGAAAATGAGTTTAAGACGTGGCCATGCCACTCATGAAAATATGATTTCTGATCTCACTCGGCGAAACAAAAATCGATCTTACACCAAAGATGATGGATATTCTCTGAATGTTCACCAAAGAAGATAAACATGTTTTCATTGACAAAATTGGTGAGTATAAAATATTTTATTTCTTGTTAATATTTAAAACTGAAACGTGTCATGCAACTCTATTGCTTTCACGTACAACTACAAAATAGCTCTAAATGAATACATGTAAATTTAAAAGTATAATAAGTTGATTGCAGGGTTTCATAAAATATCTAGTATTACTTGTACTAGTTTTATATATTTGTCTGTATACATATATCCTTAGCTTCAACTATAACGTCAGGAAAAGGAAGATGAAAAAGTTGGACAAATTTTCATGATAAATCTTCATCATTGATCTGATATGAAAAAATTGTTACAATTGGATGTTGTATGATTTATGATTGGAGTCAATTATTGTTAGACATAAACCACATTGTTGTTTATTGAACTATATAAAGATCAGGTCAAATTATAATTAAAATATCATACTGTAACATATGATCATAACACAATCAAATGTAACACTACATAGAGAACCTTACAGATAATCTTCAACTTTTACAATTATATTGGTTGTCACGTGATTACAAACCATGAACCAAACTTATCATGTTCAGATGGGTTTTCGTCTCATCAATAAAAATTATGGAAATATCCAAAGTTTGGTGATACTGTATCAATATAAACGCCATAAATTATACGGAAATTAATTCATTATTATGTGTAATTTCAATAACATTACATGTAAAAACAACTTAGATTAAACTATCATTATTTATAGGTTTTGGTATTTGTTGGTGCAGTTCGTATAAAAAGCACAACCATGTTTATGTAAACCATACAAAGAACTAATGCACGACATGGGGATGCTCATGATTACAATAAAATATTCTATGGTACGAATTAAAACATTATTTAATTATTGTTCTTATAAGTGTTTTGTTGGTGTAATGGCAAAGCGTTCTAACATTATAAAGCACAGCTGACTAAATAGTTGTTAACAAGCTCCACTAATTTTGTCAAAATAAACTGTACAATCTTTTATCATGATTTTCTATAATATCCAATCTTTGGAATGGATTGATTTATTTTTAATGTTTACACAAATGCTATTTTTACGAACTATTGTATTTAAATATTACTTAAACATTTCATGTATTTGTACATTTACATCATAATTACAGTCACTGTAAAAATGAAAAAAAAATATCAGCTTGGCGCCAAATGTTCACATAACGACAAAAACCAGAAGAATATCAAATAAATAATAAATATTCATTATATAACAGACGATGTAGAAACGATAAAAAATCATCAAAAAGCTCCATTGTTAAACTTCTCTCATTATTTATGTATTCTAAGAGGCAACAGACAAGATGGGAATTATACAGACGTCATTAATTTAACAAGTCAGCTTATTTCACTGAGCGAAATACAAAATCTGCTAAGAACCAGACAAATGTTCATAAAAATAGTGAAAAAAGAAGATTTTATGTAAACATTAAGTTACGTTATTTTGTGTGTTTTATCACACTAAACGCTTTAAGTCTAATAGATTGTATGTTTTAATGAAACTGAAGACAATTGTGTAGAATATGTACAAACCACAAACTCATCTATACCATGAAAGGTAAGTTATTAGTCCAACCATTATGTAAATATAACGTTTTATACTATATTACAAGTAACATGACCACAGTGTATAAATTACATAACTAAATAACTGTTTTATTTGCTTTCTACTGCGGCAATTCATTGCACAATACTGCAAAACCTGCCTTATTATCGGAAATCGCTTTAAGGCCAAAACACTTATTTGTCCCGGTCCAATAACAAATTTCTGCGCTGTGATTGCTTGATAAAACAGGACAAATATCAATTAATTATTGCCCTCGGTCTCGGACCAATACGACTGTCCTCGGTGAAATATTTGGTGCCATCAATACAATACAATTTATATACTATTCATATTACCTATTTACCACGTAGTACAGGATTACATATATCTAACAATTTCAAATAATATATCCTACAATTATAAAATACATAACTTTCAAGAATATAATTAAACGTTTAAACAAAGCCCGTCAAGTATCGTAGTTTTAATTTCCGTTCTTTATATGAAAGATATTCGAGGTTTTTGTTTCTTTTACTATTATATTGCAGTAATATATCATAGAAAGTTTTAATTTAAAATTGTTTTAGGTGAAAGTTGTTTGAAGGTTAGTAGATTATATACATGATGAATAGACCTGTCAGAAACTATATAACCTAGATGTCTTGTGATGATTCAGGTGAAAGTTGTTTGTAGGTTAGTAGATTATATACATGATGAATAGACCTGTCAGAAACTATATAACCTAGATGTCTTGTGATGATTCAGGTGAAAGTTGTTTGTAGGTTAGTAGATTATATACATGATGAATAGACCTGTCAGAAACTATATAACCTAGATGTCTTGTGATGATTCAGGTGAAAGTTGTATGTAGGTTAGTAGATTATATACATGATGAATAGACCTGTCAGAAACTATATAACCTAGATGTCTTGTGATGATTCAGGTGAAAGTTGTTTGTAGGTTAGTAGATTATATACATGATGAATAGACCTGTCAGAAACTATATAACCTAGATGTCTTGTGATGATTCAGGTGAAAGTTGTTTGTAGGTTAGTAGATTATATACATGATGAATAGACCTGTCAGAAACTATATAACCTAGATGTCTTGTGATGATTCAGGTGAAAGTTGTTTGAAGGTTAGTAGATTATATACATGATGAATAGACCTGTCAGAAACTATATAACCTAGATGTCTTGTGATGATTCAGGTGAAAGTTGTATGTAGGTTAGTAGATTATATACATGATGAATAGACCTGTCAGAAACTATATAACCTAGATGTCTTGTGATGATTCAGGTGAAAGTTGTATGTAGGTTAGTAGATTATATACATGATGAATAGACCTGTCAGAAACTATATAACCTAGATGTCTTGTGATGATTCAGGTGAAAGTTGTTTGTAGGTTAGTAGATTATATACATGATGAATAGACCTGTCAGAAACTATATAACCTAGATGTCTTGTGATGATTCAGGTGAAAGTTGTATGAAGGTTAGTAGACTATATACATGATGAATAGACCTGTCAGAAACTATATAACCTAGATGTCTTGTGATGATTCAGGTGAAAGTTGTATGTAGGTTAGTAGATTATATACATGATGAATAGACCTGTCAGAAACTATATAACCTAGATGTCTTGTGATGATTCAGGTGAAAGTTGTTTGTAGGTTAGTAGATTATATACATGATGAATAGACCTGTCAGAAACTATATAACCTAGATGTCTTGTGATGATTCAGGTGAAAGTTGTATGTAGGTTAGTAGATTATATACATGATGAATAGACCTGTCAGAAACTATATAACCTAGATGTCTTGTGATGATTCAGGTGAAAGTTGTTTGTAGGTTAGTAGATTATATACATGATGAATAGACCTGTCAGAAACTATATAACCTAGATGTCTTGTGATGATTCAGGTGAAAGTTGTTTGTAGGTTAGTAGATTATATACATGATGAATAGACCTGTCAGAAACTATATAACCTAGATGTCTTGTGATGATTCAGGTGAAAGTTGTTTGTAGGTTAGTAGATTATATACATGATGAATAGACCTGTCAGAAACTATATAACCTAGATGTCTTGTGATGATTCAGGTGAAAGTTGTTTGAAGGTTAGTAGACTATATACATGATGAATAGACCTGTCAGAAACTATATAACCTAGATGTCTTGTGATGATTCAGGTGAAAGTTGTATGTAGGTTAGTAGATTATATACATGATGAATAGACCTGTCAGAAACTATATAACCTATATGTCTTGTGATGATTCAGGTGAAAGTTGTTTGAAGGTTAGTAGACTATATACATGATGAATAGACCTGTCAGAAACTATATAACCTAGATGTCTTGTGATGATTCAGGTGAAAGTTGTATGCAGGTTAGTAGATTATATACATGATGAATAGACCTGTCAGAAACTATATAACCTAGATGTCTTGTGATGATTCAGGTGAAAGTTGTTTGTAGGTTAGTAGATTATATACATGATGAATAGACCTGTCAGAAACTATATAACCTAGATGTCTTGTGATGATTCAGGTGAAAGTTGTATGTAGGTTAGTAGATTATATACATGATGAATAGACCTGTCAGAAACTATATAACCTAGATGTCTTGTGATGATTCAGGTGAAAGTTGTTTGTAGGTTAGTAGATTATATACATGATGAATAGACCTGTCAGAAACTATATAACCTAGATGTCTTGTGATGATTCAGGTGAAAGTTGTTTGTAGGTTAGTAGATTATATACATGATGAATAGACCTGTCAGAAACTATATAACCTAGATGTCTTGTGATGATTCAGGTGAAAGTTGTTTGTAGGTTAGTAGATTATATACATGATGAATAGACCTGTCAGAAACTATATAACCTAGATGTCTTGTGATGATTCAGGTGAAAGTTGTTTGTAGGTTAGTAGATTATATACATGATGAATAGACCTGTCAGAAACTATATAACCTAGATGTCTTGTGATGATTCAGGTGAAAGTTGTTTGAAGGTTAGTAGATTATATACATGATGAATAGACCTGTCAGAAACTATATAACCTAGATGTCTTGTGATGATTCAGGTGAAAGTTGTATGTAGGTTAGTAGATTATATACATGATGAATAGACCTGTCAGAAACTATATAACCTAGATGTCTTGTGATGATTCAGGTGAAAGTTGTATGTAGGTTAGTAGATTATATACATGATGAATAGACCTGTCAGAAACTATATAACCTAGATGTCTTGTGATGATTCAGGTGAAAGTTGTTTGTAGGTTAGTAGATTATATACATGATGAATAGACCTGTCAGAAACTATATAACCTAGATGTCTTGTGATGATTCAGGTGAAAGTTGTATGAAGGTTAGTAGACTATATACATGATGAATAGACCTGTCAGAAACTATATAACCTAGATGTCTTGTGATGATTCAGGTGAAAGTTGTATGTAGGTTAGTAGATTATATACATGATGAATAGACCTGTCAGAAACTATATAACCTAGATGTCTTGTGATGATTCAGGTGAAAGTTGTTTGTAGGTTAGTAGATTATATACATGATGAATAGACCTGTCAGAAACTATATAACCTAGATGTCTTGTGATGATTCAGGTGAAAGTTGTATGTAGGTTAGTAGATTATATACATGATGAATAGACCTGTCAGAAACTATATAACCTAGATGTCTTGTGATGATTCAGGTGAAAGTTGTTTGTAGGTTAGTAGATTATATACATGATGAATAGACCTGTCAGAAACTATATAACCTAGATGTCTTGTGATGATTCAGGTGAAAGTTGTTTGTAGGTTAGTAGATTATATACATGATGAATAGACCTGTCAGAAACTATATAACCTAGATGTCTTGTGATGATTCAGGTGAAAGTTGTTTGTAGGTTAGTAGATTATATACATGATGAATAGACCTGTCAGAAACTATATAACCTAGATGTCTTGTGATGATTCAGGTGAAAGTTGTTTGAAGGTTAGTAGACTATATACATGATGAATAGACCTGTCAGAAACTATATAACCTAGATGTCTTGTGATGATTCAGGTGAAAGTTGTATGTAGGTTAGTAGATTATATACATGATGAATAGACCTGTCAGAAACTATATAACCTATATGTCTTGTGATGATTCAGGTGAAAGTTGTTTGAAGGTTAGTAGACTATATACATGATGAATAGACCTGTCAGAAACTATATAACCTAGATGTCTTGTGATGATTCAGGTGAAAGTTGTATGCAGGTTAGTAGATTATATACATGATGAATAGACCTGTCAGAAACTATATAACCTAGATGTCTTGTGATGATTCAGGTGAAAGTTGTTTGTAGGTTAGTAGATTATATACATGATGAATAGACCTGTCAGAAACTATATAACCTAGATGTCTTGTGATGATTCAGGTGAAAGTTGTATGTAGGTTAGTAGATTATATACATGATGAATAGACCTGTCAGAAACTATATAACCTAGATGTCTTGTGATGATTCAGGTGAAAGTTGTTTGTAGGTTAGTAGATTATATACATGATGAATAGACCTGTCAGAAACTATATAACCTAGATGTCTTGTGATGATTCAGGTGAAAGTTGTTTGTAGGTTAGTAGATTATATACATGATGAATAGACCTGTCAGAAACTATATAACCTAGATGTCTTGTGATGATTCAGGTGAAAGTTGTTTGTAGGTTAGTAGATTATATACATGATGAATAGACCTGTCAGAAACTATATAACCTAGATGTCTTGTGATGATTCAGGTGAAAGTTGTTTGTAGGTTAGTAGATTATATACATGATGAATAGACCTGTCAGAAAATATATAACCTAGATGTCTTGTGATGATTCAGGTGAAAGTTGTATGTAGGTTAGTAGATTATATACATGATGAATAGACCTGTCAGAAACTATATAACCTAGATGTCTTGTGATGATTCAGGTGAAAGTTGTATGTAGGTTAGTAGATTATATACATGATGAATAGACCTGTCAGAAACTATATAACCTAGATGTCTTGTGATGATTCAGGTGAAAGTTGTTTGTAGGTTAGTAGATTATATACATGATGAATAGACCTGTCAGAAACTATATAACCTAGATGTCTTGTGATGATTCAGGTGAAAGTTGTTTGTAGGTTAGTAGATTATATACATGATGAATAGACCTGTCAGAAACTATATAACCTAGATGTCTTGTGATGATTCAGGTGAAAGTTGTTTGAAGGTTAGTAGATTATATACATGATGAATAGACCTGTCAGAAACTATATAACCTAGATGTCTTGTGATGATTCAGGTGAAAGTTGTATGTAGGTTAGTAGACTATATACATGATGAATAGACCTGTCAGAAACTATATAACCTAGATGTCTTGTGATGATTCAGGTGAAAGTTGTTTGAAGGTTAGTAGATTATATACATGATGAATAGACATGTCAGAAACTATATAACCTAGATGTCTTGTGATGATTGATAGATTTCTGTAAACAATATGATAATATAAACACCTATATCAAATAATAAGGAAAACAATAAACTGTATAAGGTTTAGATTAAGTATCATCGTAGTATCATCTCGTTGATCCATATGTGGGTATTGTTTTATTTCTAATTTAGATTTTGAATAAAGTTGAGATTATAAAATCTACACAATAAATATAGGTACACGTTCGTTTCTCCATTTTTCCATTCTTTATCAAACCAAAATAGATATTAAAAAAATCCTCATCGTTTGACTGACAAAGAATTTATTTCGTGCCAGTGTACCATGCTATGAAAATTTACATGTATCGTATCGTTCTGATAGCTTTCTAATGAAGTACTTAGGTTTAAATAAACCTTGTTATTATGTTAAAATATGTGATGGAAAAAAAATCAAAATAGAAGTAATTAAGACCTGTAGATTGTTTTTACAAAAAGTGAAAATCCTTTATACAAGTAATCAATTTAGGAACAAAATAGAAAATACATAATGATAAAGATTTAGACACATTAAATATATGACTACATTACTCAAGTAGGAACATTAAGATTGTCTTATCTACGTGTCTTCTCATAGAATTATAAATAACCCGATCAAGTAAATATATTGTTTTATCAGAAAAATTAATCCCTCTGGACTTGACCATTTATCTTCTTACACCATGTTGCCATAGTTGTTACTTTTAATTTGATGGATGGTCAGTTGTCCGGTCATATATTACTTTTACTGTCAGTAATGTCATGTAAGGTCAATAAAAATCTGTATATTGTGATAGTTTGATATAGATTGGGTATGTTTGCCTTTACAACAAGATTCATTCTCTGAGGTCTAATGAGATCTGGGAATATTTGATCATCATATCTGATTGTACTGTACGACATTGTATTTGTATAGTCCAAGTTGGGGTTTACAACAAATTGTATCGTAAAATATATACCGATACTTGTGTACGTAGTACATAATTTCTATATTCCAATATATCAATTGTATTCTTTTTATTGTCAAAAGTATTGTATTACTACATTGTAGGACATGTTTTACTTAACATATATTAATTATGTTTGTTGTTTATTTGATTATTCTATGTACGTAGTATGTTGTTAGTAGTATGTAATTGATATGTCAATACATTATCTTTTATTTCAATGGTGAAGTTTTTCTCAAATTTATTAACCATGTTTGTTTCTGTATTAAAAAAGACATAGACAGTCATTCAATGAACAAGGTTAATTAAAGCCCCATTACTAAATAGAACGCTGATAATTTTCAAGTATCATGCTTTTGCTTAAAACTCATGCAAACATTAAATGAATATATAAAACGCATCTAAGGTACAAAATACTTAAGTATTTTCTCCAGAATTTATACTAATGCTATTTTGAAATTAGCGATAAAACCCAAAGTAATGACTCTACGGAAAATCACGGAACTCAACGAACGAGATCGGAACATCCCGTCGTTGCTAAAAATAACCACAACTTCATATCGGAAGTAAACAAATTTTCTGCTTTAATAAATACACTTTTGTATGGTGAATTTCGTGCGAAAAATTCACGAAGTCATGGTAATAGTTTTATACATGAACATATACTGACGGGAAAACAAAACGAATCATTTAAGTCTTACGTTATATAGAAAAAGTTGCTGTTAGGACACGTTTAGGTAGAATGAGTGTAATGTCGGTAAAACAACTATAGATAAATTAAATTTACGTCATCCTCATTCGCGTAACATATTTTCATGACAGTATAGATCTACGTCATGCATGTGGTGAAAGGGTAACCGTGTATTCCAAATAAGTCGATAAACAATGGGAAATCTTCTTGTGTGGCGTTAACGGTTCTAAAAATATGCTACCGTCACCAACGCCTATCTCTCATATCGTATCATCGCGACCATGCTGTTGGGAGAATGTAGAATTCAGTGAGGATTCGCGTTTCGGCTTATGTAACGCCCTCAGATTTATCAATGTTTCAAAACGAGTTTAAGCGACAACTCGTTGTTGGCTAAGGTAATCTCGTGGACACATCACATAGACTAGCTTTTACGCTCTGTGAATGTCTCTATATTCTATGACTGTTTCTATCGGCATAGTAACGCACACCTCGAGTTGCGCATGTCACTAAGGACTTCTTACAGGGTGACAACATTAATGTTTCCTTAAATTATTCTGAATCACTAAAAGTATGTACCTAGTTGAAATGAGGCGTTTCTTTTTAGCATCAGTTTAGATGTTTGCGTACTCAAAATTTGCACGCACTGATTTCTCGAGTAAATCACTGAAAAAACGATATGCCATATCCAACACTTTATAATATTGTTTAAGTTTTATCAAACACCTTTTAAGCAACTTGATTGGCTGAGAGGGTATCTCCGTAATCTAATTTACATGTTATAAAAGAACCCCACTTTTATAAGAAATTGATATTTTGAAGAACTTGACCCCTAAAAGGGAACCCGCTAGAGAGAGTTATTATAACCCAAAGGCAGTTATATTCTATTGTCTTTTTGATAGTTTTGCTTGTTTTTAATTTGATGATAAAGAGTTTGTCTTCGTTTAGTGGCTTCAACATGCTATGTATTTCACCAGAGTGCCACATTCTAACTGTATCTTATCATATAGTTGCGTCTTTGTTAACAATTCTAATAACAAACGCTTCCAGGGATCCTGTGATTAATTTGAGGGTTAACGTTTTTCAAGGAACATCACAAAGCGACATTATTTGATCTTCATTGTTATATTAGAAGTCATCATGTTGATGCTACAGTAATAAAATACCACATGTTTAGGAATGTAATATCGTCAATGATATTGTTGTACCTAGATCTAATTGATTGAATCAATGTATTTTTTATATAACTTTATTGTGTGAATTTCAATAATCAATCAATGTTCTGTAACAGACATCATGTAGTTTTAATATAAAAACTATCTAAGGTTTCTATGTGAAATGTTTGTAATGTTGCAACGTTTCCATATGATCTTGATGATAAAACTAAAACATCTGTATTTTTATCAGAACATTTCTGTATAGATTCTATGTTTTAGTTGAGATACTAAAGGTGTAACATGTTTGGAAAATGCAGATACAAAAATTGTAAGTATTACATTGTTAGTCTTTTTTAAATACCAAATGCTCATTATTTAGACCTTATTATTTGTGTATGTCTCTCTTTCAAATTTGTAGAAGTGAGCTAAAGTATGTTCCAGCTACAAACAAACCAGAAGTAATCCAAAAACTTGTAGTATAATCACTGTCAGAAACAATACCGTATAATGTTCTGTTAGTTTCACAGATGAGTCTCAAATGTACAATTTATCTTTACTGAATGTATTGCTTTCATCAGTATTATAAGATTACATAGAATATAGTTATATTTTATATAAGCTCTCAAGGTAACCGTATAATGACATTTATTCCCTTATCACGCCTCAAATCCTATTATTTTCTATCTGTATCATAGAATGTGTGTGAATGTCATCATTTACAACTTCACAGAAACATTTAGACAATATGTCAACCATTAGAAGAATAAGTTATAGAAAAATTCTGAGAGTTATATCATAACTTTGATAAAGTTTCTAACTTAAAGTCTTCAAATAAATAAGATACACTTGTATAGAGATTAATGTTAGATATTTTAATGCATACACTGACAAAAATCCCATCGAAAAATGAACAACGGGAACAAGTACATGTATACTAAATTCTGACTGCTTGTTAATTGCTTCTGTTTCAAATTTTTATTTCGAGAAAATCAATGTGGATCTATTAATTTATTTAAAGTTTATCTTGTTACATGTCCTTGTAATCTCAGGTGATAAAACACTAAGACATGTAATATAGTACAACAAAGAATTATCTTTAAAGCATACATGATCTAAAAAGTATCAAATTGTACATTTCTAGATATCATTGCTGATATTACAAAACAGCCATATCTAATACATATATAGACAAAGAAAGAATATACTGATATAACAAACTGCCATATCTAATATATATATAGACAAAGAAAGAATATACTGATATAACAAACAGCCATATTTATAATATATATATAGACAAAGAAAGAATATACTGATATAACAAACTGCCATATCTAATATATATATAGACAAAGAAAGAATATACTGATATAACAAACAGCCATATTTATAATATATATATAGACAAAGAAAGAATATACTGATATAACAAACAGCCATATTTATAATATATATATAGACAAAGAAAGAATATACTGATATAACAAACTGCCATATCTAATATATATATATACAAAGAAAGAATATACTGATACAACAAACTGCCATATCTAATATATATATAGACAAAGAAAGAATATACTAATATAACAAACTGCCATATCTAATATATATATAGACAAAGAAAGAATATACTGATATAACAAACTGCCATATCTAATATATATATAGACAAAGAAAGAATATACTGATATAACAAACTGCCATATCTAATATATATATAGACAAAGAAAGAATATACTAATATAACAAACTGCCATATCTAATATATATATATACAAAGAAAGAATATACTGATATAACAAACTGCCATATCTAATATATATATAGACAAAGAAAGAATATACTGATATAACAAACTGCCATATCTAATATATATATAGACAAAGAAAAAGAAAGAATATACTGATATAACAAACTGCCATATCTAATATATATATAGACAAAGAAAGAATATACTAATACAACAAACTGCCATATCTAATATATATATAGACAAAGAAAGAATATACTGATATAACAAACTGCCATATCTAATATATATATAGACAAAGATAGAATATACTGATATAACAAACAGCCATATCTAATATATATATAGACAAAGAAAGAATATACTGATATAACAAACAACCATATTTATAATATATATATAGACAAAGAAAGAATACACTGATATAACAAACAGCCATATTTATAATATATATATAGACAAAGAAAGAATATACTGATATAACAAACAGCCATATCTAATATATATATAGACAAAGAAAGAATATACTGATATAACAAACAGCCATATCTAATATATATATAGACAAAGAAAAAGAAAGAATATACTGATATAACAAACTGCCATATCTAATATATATATAGACAAAGAAAAAGAAAGAATATACTGATATAACAAACTGCCATATCTAATATATATATAGACAAAGAAAAAGAAAGAATATACTGATATAACAAACTGCCATATCTAATATATATATAGACAAAGAAAAAGAAAGAATATACTGATATAACAAACTGCCATATCTAATATATATATAGACAAAGAAAAAGAAAGAATATACTGATATAACAAACAGCCATATCTAATATATATATAGACAAAGAAAAAGAAAGAATATACTGATATAACAAACAGCCATATCTAATATATATATAGACAAAGAAAAAGAAAGAATATACTGATATAACAAACTGCCATATCTAATATATATATAGACAAAGAAAAAGAAAGAATATACTGATATAACAAACTGCCATATCTAATATATATATAGACAAAGAAAAAGAAAGAATATACTGATATAACAAACAGCCATATCTAATATATATATAGACAAAGAAAGAATACACTGATATAACAAACAGCCATATTTATAATATATATATAGACAAAGAAAGAATATACTGATATAACAAACAGCCATATTTATAATATATATATAGACAAAGAAAGAATACACTGATATAACAAACAGCCATATTTATAATATATATATAGACAAAAAAAATTGACTGATATTACAAACAGCCATATTTAATATATTTAGAGACAAAGAAACAAACATACGTATCCTTTACTGTTTAACTTAAGAAACAGTTTTAACAGATTCGCCATATCTTATTATCATAAATTTCCTCTAGAAACTTAATGTTCTGACAAAGACAAAACCTAAACACTATCAAAGAAAAACTAAATGTTCATAGAAGAAATTTATATTGTAAAAATGTTTATAATTTATATATTGTATGCTTTTATAGACTGTATTAATGTAAATCTGGGTAATTTAAGAATGGATCATATCATTAGACTCAATCGACTAGACGGACAAATCAGAAAAGTTTAACACAAAGGATTGTTTTCGATATAAGATAATTTCAATTATACGCGACACGATCCAGAATAATACGGATGTTACTCTAAAACGAAAACCAAGAAGAAAATTGCATCGACTAAAAAACAAGATATTTCTGCGACAAATGGATGATATGTCATTTTAACATCTCGAATGCGGCTAACATAACTATTATTTAAGAATATTTATCCCATAGTAAGAGAAAAACATTGTTTCGCTTAAATAAACATAACATCATAGTTGTTCTAATTAGAGTTAATTAAATTAAATTAAATATACTGATACAATAACACCTCTAAAATACTTGACAACACCCACTAGTACAGTTGTTTAACCACAACGTGTTACATTTGTTTTACAATGTCGTTTGTCATGTATAATTCAAGTATACTTTTATTACGAAATAATAACCATCGACAAAATCACAGTACTACTGGATCAACCCACGTATTGAACACGAAGCTGTTAAATGAGAAAAGGAATATATTATAAAATCTGAACGTAGAAAACTTAACTGTATTTTTTACGTTGAAATGCATACATAGAATATTAATTTTAAAACAAGCTTAGAAAAATTGTCTTAGACCAAAAGTCGACATGTATAACCACATCTAGTGTAAACAATTACATGGAACACTAAATATATACATTTAAATCTTATCTATTGGTCTGATAAGGATATATATATTGTAAATGTTATCGAAAAAGACATCCAATTATATATATAAATATATATATATGTATAGTCACAAGGGAAAAATTGAAACTAGCTAGCATTAATTGTCGTATTAACTTCATTTTTATCAAAACTTTATACTAATTAATGATCACCAACCATAACTTTAGAAAGAAACAGACATTTAGGGAACAATGAACTCACTATGTTGTTTTGTGTTCACAACATCAGGATTAAAGGAAGAAGAAACTACGAGATGATGATCATTAAATAAACACATTGATAAAAAAACTCTCACAATTAATATTTTTACTACTCCCAGAACAGAAATAAATGATCAACTACAGATGTGACAGTATAAGAGAGAGACGGTTTACATACACGCAATGCTTGAGAAGTTTTTGCTTTTGATTAATTCCCCTGTGTACATAATGTTGAACAGTTGGTTGGTTTAGTTTACTAGAACACCAATAATAAATGGTTAATTCTAACAATATGAAGTCACGATCAACTACAGACTTGTTGATATAAAGTTCATATGTCATATGAAACATTGTCTACACCAATGTCAAGTTATCTTAAAGCAACTATCTAAACGTTTTATAATAGAATAAAATGGCTATTTTGTTCAATGGTATAGCATGCAAAACCGTAAGGACTGAGAAAAAATTTAAACAAACACAATTGTGTACCCCTGAGATGATGTAAATGTTTACATCTTAATCTTAACAATGAAAACACTTTTTACCTGGTAAATGTATCCTTGGAGATAATAGAAGTAGATCTATGATAGTGACTGATTGTCCGGAGACACACATACATTGATTTTAAGAAAATATGTCAAAGTAGAAATATTTTATCCCTGATATTGATACATCAATAGTCTGTAACATTGCAGTCATGTTGTTGAGTTCACAAACAGAATTAATGTATCTAAAAAACATTAAAAAGGAAAATTCAACCTGGAGTTCAGCATAAATTGATTATTAAAAGAGCGGAGATTAATAATTGTACTTCGAATACAAACAACCATACGAAATATTAAATACAAATCATCATTGAAAATATCAAATTATTCATTTTTATAACATAATCAACATTAGACATGCTGGACAAAAACCCATGTGATTTTGTTCCATAGAAAATTTAATCAAAGTTTTATTTGACAGTTTAATCACTGAACTCCTGGTATTATGTAATTAAGCTTGCAGATTGAAGACGTCATTCACGTTTGAAAACATTCTAAAATACACAACAATGTCAGCAAGCATCAGTGTAAAAATATTGAACAAATATTTGATTCGGAAGAACATCAACCATCTTAAACTTTCAACAACTAGCAATATATAAATAGAAATAGATTCTAAAATAGTGTCTGATAAATGACAATTTGAGTAAAATTATATTGTGTATATAATTTAACAAACATATTTGTAAACATGAAACTATTTAGGTATACCCAAAACAATAAACATCTTTGTAAACATAAAACTATTTAGGTATACCCAAAACAATAAACATCTTTGTAAACATAAAACTATTTAGGTATACCCAAAACAATAAACATCTTTGTAAACATAAAACTATTTAGGTATACCCAAAACAATAAACATCTTTGTAAACATAAAACTATTTAGGTATACCCAAAACAATAAACATCTTTGTAAACATAAAACTATTTAGGTATACCCAAAACAATATCAATTATAGACTTTTAACTCAGTTTTATCCATTTAAAATATACACCTAGAAATAAGTTTAGAACCCCCGATGTTTTCTTACATACAATATACACCTAGAAATAAGTTTAGAACCCCCGATGCTTTCTTACATAAAATATACACCTAGAAATAAGTTTAGAACCCCCGATGTTTTCTTACATAAAATATACACCTAGAAATAAGTTAAGAACCCCCGATGCTTTCTTACATAAAATATACACCTAGAAATAAGTTTAGAACCCCCGATGTTTTCTTACATAAAATATACACCTAGAAATAAGTTTAGAACCCCCGATGTTTTCTTACATAAAATATACACCTAGAAATAAGTTTAGAACCCCCGATGTTTTCTGACATAAAATATACACCTAGAAATAAGATTAGAACCCCATGTTGCTTTCTTACAAACAATATACACCTAGAAATAAGTTTAGAACCCCGATGTTTTCTTACATAAAATATACACCTTGAAATAAGTTTAGAACCCCCGATGTTTTCTTACATAATATACAACCTAGAAATAATTTAAGAACCCCTGATGCTTTCTTACATAATATATAACCTAGAAATAAGTTAAGAACCCCCGATGCTTTCTTACATAATATATAACCTAGAAATAAGTTAAGAACCCCCGATGCTTTCTTACATAATATATAACCTAGAAATAAGTTAAGAACCCCCGATGCTTTCTTACATAATATATAACCTAGAAATAAGTTAAGAACCCCCGATGCTTTCTTACATAAAATATACACCTAGAAATAAGTTAAGAACCCCGATGCTTTCTTACATCATATATAACCTAGAAATAAGTTAAGAAGCCCTGATGCTTTCTTACATAATATATACACCTAGAAATAAGTTAAGAACCCCTGATGCTTTCTTACAAAAAATATACTCCTAGAAATAAGTTAAGAACCCCTGTTGCTTTCTTACATAATATATACACCTAGAAATAAGTTAAGAACCCCTGATGCTTTCTTACATGAAATATACTACTTGAAATAAGTTAAGAACCCCCCGATGCTTTCTTACATAATATATACACCTAGAAATAAGTTAAGAACCCCCTGATGCTTTCTTACATAATATATACACCTAGAAATAAGTTAAGAACCCCCTGATGCTTTCTTACATAAAATATACACCTAGAAATAAGTTAAGCACCTTATGTTGCTTTCTTACATAATATATACACCTAGAAATAAGTTAAGAACCCCCTGTTGCTTTTGTACATAAAATATACTCCTTGAAAAAAGTTAAGAACCTCTTGATGTTTTCTTACATAAGAATACTCCTTGAAATAAGTTAAGAACCCCCTGTTGCTTTTGTACATAAAATATACACCTAGAAATAAGGTAAGAACCCCCCGTTGCTTTCTTGTTCACTATTTTGACAAATATCTTTAATTGTTTGCCGGAATGGTATACTGTTGACGGTATTTAGGTTAGAGTGCACACTAGCAATATTATATCATATTACTGGTTCATGTTATCCATATATCTACACAGACATCATACATTTATTGCGGTTAAACCATATGAGCTTAAGCTTTTCATAGACGAATCATTTTGCGACGCATTTTCCATGTTTTTTGTTCCACCTCATATGCTTGACACAGTATTGAAATTACAAGTTGCATCTTTCTATAAATATACTTAAATAAACATTGTCAATGGAAAAAATACATACATTAACAAAAAATGCTATAAAACAGACGGGTTCTTTATTTATTTCCAGGTGAATATTTTTTATACATTTAAAGGGGATAATATTAGAAAATCTTTTACACCAATATAAAATTATATATTTTATGATCACATGTTCCCTGACCATTTAACAAATGTATGACCGAACAACTGACTATACATTCAATTTAAAGACAACAACTATAAGAACGTGGCGTGTAAAGATAAATGGCAATGTCCAGAGGAATTTATTTATCAGATTTTACTGGAAAGGATTATTTATAATTTCTATCTAAAACTTGTAGATAAAACACTTGTATTAATTAAGAAATAAATATATGAAATGTGTCTAGATGCTTTAATCCAGATTATTCCTACAATCTCACATTTATATATAATTGTTTCTAAAAATGTCGACTTTGTATAGAATATTATTGTAACTAAGGGTTAATTTATAATTACATTTCTGTATAATTGCTTTATTGTTTTTTGTATGTACATGAATGTAAAACACAACATAGTATATCAAATTTATGCTGGTAACATTATACTTATAGTTACAAAAATCACAGACTAAATTTAACATCCACATCGTAAAAATGTTTACACAACAAAAACTGAAAACAGAAACTTGTTACCAGCTGATCTCTTGTGAAGGTTACACATACTTTTGTTTTTACGTTGCTATAGATACAATTTTAAAAGCAGATATAAAACATAGATTTGCCAATATAAAATAAATACACCTGCCTGTTCATCTCATATTAAAAATTATTACCAGATGTGACTAGATATCTAAATATCAACGTTGTATTACATGTCATTGTTTATTGTATTAGTTAGGATAAAGATTTAATCAAAACATTTATAATAAATTAGATAAGAAATGTTTTGTCTTTCTACAATACAATAAGTTCGCACAAAACTAGCTCTAGTATCATTATAACTTTAATTGTTGTGAACATTTAAATGTTTTGCTAAATAGCTAAGCATTTTGCTAGTCCTTGTAAGATTTTACTTTCCTACTTTTCCATTTTATCAATTTAGGATATTAACCTCGATACGTTCATTTTATTATCAAGGCTTTTACCAAAGGTTCACCTAAATATTTGTTAAATTTGTTTTAACTCTTTGCTGAAATCCAGCATTCACTTGACAAGACATGAATCCAATAATACACAAATAAGCGGTAAAATCGTTGTTGTATTCTACAAATCACATCATCCGTTGGCGTCTTGAGTTAACAAAATCATTGAGCGATAGATATTTCTTACAAAATCTCCCAAATTTGGTTTCCACACTATTACAAGATGAAATCTAATCTGTACCAGTCAATCAAAGAAAAGAAAAGTCGGTTATTGTCTATTCTAAACACATCTTGTTGTGAATATGTTATGGAAATATTAGAGAAGCGATAGTCAGGAAGTTCTGTTGAAGGAAAACAATAATACAATACAAGAATATCTCCATAGAAATATGTTGAGAAAACAAAATATACACTGCTGCCTTGGTTATAAATATGTGATCTACATATAAATAAACAAAGTGTTACAAAGCTGAAACATTGTAAAGAAATATTAAACAAACAAATATAATATAATCTTATTTATTGATGTACCCTGCTGATTTTATCTAGTATATAATATAATCTTATTTCTTGATGTACCCAGCTGATTTTATCTAATATATTATATAATCTTATTTCTTGATGTACCCAGCTGATTTTATCTAATATATAATATGATCTTATTTCTTGATGTACCCAGCTGATTTTATCTAATATATAATATAATCTTATTTCTTGATGTACCCAGCTGATTTTATCTAATATATAATATGATCTTATTTCTTGATGTACCCAGCTGATTTTATCTAATATATAATATAATCTTATTTCTTGATGTACCCAGCTGATTTTATCTAATATATAATATAATCTTATTTCTTGATGTACCCAGCTGATTTTATCTAATATATAATATAATCTTATTTCTTGATGTACCCAGCTGATTTTATCTAAAATGTTATATGATCAGAGTTAATTGTAGAATGTAAGTATATCTGAAAAGTGTTACAGCGGGAATATTTACTTCATATTAACCTAGATAGTACCTCTCCAGTTTTATGTTCACATTTTTTAACTAAAATATAACTTCGTACGAATGTAACGTATTCTAATTGTACTTTATAGCAAAATAACATACCAATATCATACAAAATGAATTACATACTAAATAACATACTAAATAACCGACATGAACAATTTCAATGACAGAAAATATTTTAACATGCAAGTTAATATAACTTATGTACAATTTAATCAATTATAGTTTTAAATATACTGTATAACATCTTAAAATTAATGTGTTTGAATAAGAATACTAGGAACACCGAACTACAAGTCAAATTTCGTTACAATTGACAAAGTCTAGAACGATATGAGTAAAATAGTGACAAACTTGTTAATAAAACTATACCAATTTTCTCGTGAACACTTATTTCATGTGTTATTTTAACATTGACTATTATTAGAAGCGAGGTCAAGAAACAATTTAAACTTTCATTAACACATTTCTGTCATCATCACGAGTCTTGATTAATCTGAACGTCTATTTAGCATGATAACACTTTATATAGTTTCCCTTTTCCAATTTAGAATTTTCATTTCTCTCCAATATGAATATTGAAAAGATTTGACAATAGTCTCACATTATTCCAGACTTAGTAATTACTTACAAGAGGTCATTCAGTTAGATTGTGATAAATTAATGTCAGGATAATGGTTTATGTTTTATACAATGACATCTGATTATAAAAGTGTGGGAAAATACCGTTATATACCATTGACTGTTTACAATACTACAAGTAACTATGTTTGGATCTTGATAAAATGTTACATTACGCGTTCTTTTGAAATTTAAGCAGTCTGTCAGAATGTATATATATTACTTTAATGAAAATAAATCGGAAGAGATACTAGTACAAAACATTGGTGATTTCAAATTCTTTGTACCACATACACTTTATTAATCAAAGCGCTAAAGGCACTGGAGTTGTTCGAAAGAGAAAGCATGTGCTTCGGTTACTTAATGTGCTCAAAAAATGTGACAAAATATGTAGAATAAGATTTCGTTTCTTGAAACATAGACTGCAGAGCTTTCGTTGTATGAAATGTATCTTCAAAATGGTGCCATTTGTACTTGTAAACTATACATGAAAATCCAATCTTAATTAGATTATCAAAAATACCGATATCCCAATGTTCAGGTAAATCTAATTTAGAAATTGATTACAATGCATACTCCTATAATTGCACAGGTATAATAACCACAGAGGAGTACAGGGAAATACAATTGAATGTTCATACAAATTAATTGTATATGTTACTAATATGTATATATGGATAAGTATTCCTGTAGTTATAAGCCAGCATTTTTTACAATTTAATCATCATGATTTAATCTTTCAAAAAAGAAAAATAAAACATACAACGGTTTCATATTCATGTATACGCCACACTACTTCCTGCGCGTTGTTGTTGTGCGATATGAGTTAAGCGTCTGAGCCAAGATATGTTTTATCGTCTACGTATAGAATGAGAGATTAATGCGTCACGCCCTTTCAAATTGGGGTTCACTCACCACAGGGAATCTTCAAACAATTAATGAAAATTCTGTATAATCATAGGTTTGAAGAGTTGAGCCCTGTCGTGTACCTAAAAAAAGTAGAATCCGTAGTAAGGTTGCTACACCGATTTCTTAAATTGGCGT
The DNA here is from genome assembly GCA_025267735.1 of Mactra quadrangularis. Lineage (NCBI taxonomy): Eukaryota > Metazoa > Mollusca > Bivalvia > Venerida > Mactridae > Mactra > Mactra quadrangularis. The sequence continues at coordinate 28,279,839 of CM046295.1, read as the reverse complement.
ATATAGTTGTTCGACTAGCGAACAACTAAAAATCATCATAATATTCGAAAGTAAAAACTAATTTAAGATTTTATAAAAAGACAAATGGCACTACTATATTGGTCTGTTCATTGAAGTGTTAGTTTAATATCAACACTTGTTGTTACTTGACAAGACATGAATCCAATACACAAATAAGCGGTAAAATCGTTGTTGTATTCTACAAATACTTGATGTCTATTGACAAGACATGAATCCAATACACAAATAAGCGGTAAAATCGTTGTTGTATTCTACAAATACTTGTTGTCACTTGACAAGACATGAATCCAATACACAAGTAAGTGGTAAAATCGTTGTTGTATTCTACAAATACTTGATGTCTATTGACAAGACATGAATCCAATACACAAATAAGTGGTAAAATCGTTGTTGTATTCTACAAATACTTGTTGTCACTTGACAAGACATGAATCCAATACACAAATAAGCGGTAAAATCGTTGTTGTATTCTACAAATCACGTCATCCGTTGGCGTCTTGAGTTAACAAAATCATTGAGCGATAGATATTTCTTACAAAATCTCCCAAATTTGGTTTCCACACTATTACAAGATGAAATCTAATCTGTACCAGTCAATCAAAGAAAATAAAAGTCGGTTATTGTCTATTCTAAACACATCTTGTTGTGAATATGTTATGGAAATATTAGAGAAGCGATAGTCAGGAAGTTCTGTTGAAGGAAAACAATAATACAATACAAGAATATCTCCATAGAAATATGTTGAGAAAACAAAATATACTTTGCTGCCTTGGTTATAAATATGTGATCTACATATAAATAAACCAAGTGTTACAAAGCTGAAGCATTCAAACATTACTAGTTGTCTAGTTTGATACATCATGTCGTATTTAAATTTTGTTTATTTTACTTTGTGTTTAGAAATATATTCTAGTAAAACTCCAGTCCTCTTAGACATATAGTTGTCCAAATGATTACTATTGCATACATGTTGATATAGCATGAAGGATATGAAATCAATACACGCATACATGTAGCTATACATTATATATATATACAAAACAATCGCTGATGATATTTACATGTATAAAAAATCTGAAATAATTTTATACCAGAATCCTCCAAACAATAAACAAATCTAGATCAAAATATTCCAACATAATCTTTAATATAAACATCTAGTATTGTGTACCCAGGTAAGCTTCATAGTCGGTAGTGTGTCAGACGGTCGGTCCACAAGTCCAAGGTTACATAACTACGTAAAAAGAAATGTAATATGGATTGTATGTGACAACAAAGGACACATATGTACTTGTAATCATTATAGTGTTGCTGCTACAAAGCCCTAAGCGTATGTAATAGCGTAGACAAACATAGAATGAGACAAAACATGTTCTTTATTACTTATTACACATCATCAACACTAAAAGTAATTAACATGTGACGTCTATTAAAACAAACCTACAGTATTGTGAAAACCAATAAGTATCCTATATTAAACAAACCTACAGTATTGTGAAAACCAGTAAGTATCCTATATTAAACAAACCTACTGTATTGTGAAAACCAATAAGTATCCTATATTAAACAAACCTACAGTATTGTGAAAACCAATAAGTATCCTATATTAAACAAACCTACAGTATTGTGAAAACCAATAAGTATCCTATATTAAACAAACCTACAGTATTGTGAAAACCAATAAGTATCCTATATTAAACAAACCTACAGTATTGTGAAAACCAATAAGTATCCTATATTAAACAAACCTACAGTATTGTGAAAACCAATAAGTATCCTATATTAAACAAACCTACAGTATTGTGAAAACCAATAAGTATCCTATATTAAACAAACCTACAGTATTGTGAAAACCAATAAGTATCCTATATTAAAGCATTTAAAACAGATCAATATTATAATTATCAAGCTGTCTGTTGGTTCTAAAATGTTTTAAGGGATTAGTTGGCAAACATTTCAGTTCCAATTTTCATGGTTTTGCATTTTATTATTACTACTGTGGTTGTATTATACATCATACACACTGATACAATAGCTTGGGAATGCTCTCTGTATCTTAGTTTCGTTTTTAAAACAGTATTAGTTATATGTAATTGATAGTTCAATAATGTGTAATTTGTCACCGTGACCATTTAGAAATGGGGTTTTATACATGTACTAGAGTAATCAGAATGAATAAAAATATTTTATTGTCATTTGCTTACAAATTCCTTTAAGGTGACGATCAATTTTGAAATTAAAACACAATAATACAATGTATGACAGTTATATGGGTTTTACAAGCAAAAATATACACAAGGGACACCATGTAATCATGAATAAATTGTTTGTATAGTAATATCACTCACGGTGAATGTAAAGAAATCTAACACATACTTGGAATATTGACAGAAAGCTTTTTGGATTTATTTCTTTATTTGAAGTAAAAAAATACGTTTTATTTACTTATCTTTCAAAATTAGCAAATGTTAATAGATTAAATTACCATACGTTTGTCCACTTTTTTATAAAATCTAACAGGGTATTATAACAGTTTACTTAAGTATTCACACTACAGTCATAAAAAAGTTTTCGTATAAAGTCTGACATTGATGGCAATAATACATTTAAGTGCTACTTTTATTTATAAAACCAATAACACAATGCTGTAATGTAAACCAATTTACTGTGCGGTTATTATATACTTGTTACGTTGTTATCAAATGGTATAAGTCAATTGACCTTACATGACATTACTGACAGTAAAAGAAATATATGACCGGACAACTGACCATCCATCAAATTAAAAGTAACAACTATGGCAACATGGTGTAAGAAGATAAATGGTCAAGTCCAGAGGGATTAATTTATCTGATAAAACAATATATTTACTTGATCGGGTTATTTATAATTCTATGAGAAGACACGTAGATAAGACAATCTAAATGTTCCTACTTGATTAATATATTTAATGTGTCTAGATTTCGGTTCGAGAATGAACTTTCTATCAATGTACCTTAGTTGGATTCTACTAAGATTTACTACGATATTATTTCAACATCCTTTCATTGAATACACAAGTAGTAGTTTTCTTCTTTACTGTGATGAGATAGTTGAAAGATAATTGTACAATAAGAACATCTCTGTATAGATTGATCAAGAACAAAGATTGATACAAGTTTTATAAGACTGTTTAATAAATTGATGATTAGAAACATGTCATTTATAACCGGACTTAATAGAGTCAATGTTTCATTAACCTTAGACATATCCACATTGTCACCTATAACAATATATAACTATATCTTTATAACAAAAATCCATAAATATATCATCTGTTTTATAAAGAATAGAACAATTTATTTACTATAACAAAATATACATAAATCATAAAATTAACATATAAAACACATCAAGATGTTAAATTTATAAACAGATGTACCTCACACTTTCCTTCTAATGCTAATTTTACTTAGAATTACAGTTTTGTTTAATCGTAACAATTGTCATGTTTAAAACGAGTACCGGTATATATAAGTACACACATGGAGATATAAGACGTTAGTAATTTATTGTCAATAATTGAACTACATTATGATCTAGAGCATTGTGTATGTCATTAAAAGAAGAAAATATACAAGGAAAGAAACTTCTATTTATGACAATGCCTGATGTCATGTTCAAACAATATGTATAACCTTACTCATTTGATTTAGAAAACACTCAGTTATGTTTGCAACTCGTAGCCATCCATTTCAAACGAAGATTTTTAAACACGTTTGCTAATAAGAATGCAACAGACATAATGCCTATCAGCCTAAACACATCATTGTTTAAACGATTGAAGGTTTTACTCGGTTAAATTAAAAAAAAACCAAATCCATTTCTATTCAAATTATTTTATATAAATGAACTGAAATGTTTGCCATTTGTAATGTTTAGAAAACCCGTACTGAAAAACATGTGAAATATAATTGTAACCTATATTTTCTCATACTCGCTGCATATAACAACATGCTGAGTATAGAAAATATCTGACATATTTTACATTGTGTATTGATAATCCGTGTTCTTGATTTATCACATACAACAAAAGTAATCAGTAATGTAACATAGTTTAGAGAGTTACTTCATCGACTAATTCTTTTATGGAAATGTAAACTTAACCTCGTAGATTGATAACCTGAACTTGTCATATCATTGAGGTGTAATAATTTATATAAAACTCTCCAATTTCCACTCGCTAGAAAGATAATATCTTTTTTACATGACAGTCAGTCAAAGTAAAAGAAATCAGTTATTTTCTATTCTAAGCACATCCTGTTGAGAGATTGTAGAAAAAATATCTAAGAAGTGACACACGTAGGATTCACGAAATAATTATAATAGAAATTACATTATATGTATCATGCAATGTATGAGAACCAGACATTTTTTGTGTAAAAGTAAGAGACTATATATGTTTGATGAACGATATTGTTCATGATGGTACTTTAGATAATTATTTGTCTCTATGTTTTACTTATTGTCACATATATCGTTATCCAGAAAAGTGACTTTATAGATCAATACTAATTCCATAGCTTTTCTGAAAAATACTTCTGATAATTTTAACAATTCAATTTAAATATTTTTACTATCACCAAAAATTATATCACGTTTTGTTACATACAAATACATAAGTGATACAAAATATCACAATATCATCGATGAATTTATCGGCACTTTAACATAGGAACATATGTAAATTGTTACTTTTGTTTTATTAATAACGTTAAGTGTATTTCAGCAAGTCTCATATATCTCATATAGTTTAAATTTCACCAACAGTTGATATAGATCCTGTTATTGTCACCTTCTAGAACTTCCCAGAAACTTGTAAGTCACTCAATCAATCATATGACACGTAAGTCATACACGATATGACACTTCGATCTATCATTTGTAGAAGGTTTCAATTGTTATTCTATACTTCTGTTCACATATTTCCATTTTTCAAATTAAAACTTGGAATGATCTATTGATACATTATTAGCTAGAAATAAAACCCTTTGACAATAAACATATCATGTAAAAGAAGAAATCTTATATGTATATGTAATATTATATCATAGATGAGATTTATGTCAACTATACAAGGTGAAAATAAGAGATGTTAAAACACCTTGTTATAAACAAATAATAAGATGTAATAGAAGTTTTACCTAATGTAACAAAAATCGTATTTTTACGTTTAAAACGGAATCTAAAGGGCTATTAACGGACAAAGTTGTGTATGCAAAGTTTTAGTATAATCTAAACACGTATGAAACCATTCTAATGTTTAACACTTTGAACGAACAAAAAACAAACATGAGTAAAAGTAAAGAATGTACTGAAATGAGTTCACTCTACATGTCTTAGTTAGTCTTAATAAGTACTGTGCCCAGCTGTTTTGAGCTTTTACTTAATTTCATTAGCGGAAAATGTTGAAATTAATTAAGTTCGCACTTCGGTCACGAAGGTATTGACATATGAAGAGTAATATTACATGCAAACCTGAACTATTTTCTATAAAAAAAACACAAAAAGAGCCTGTAAGAAAAAAAACAACTAATTAATATCACAGCACTTGACATTAAAAGGTAGAATTTGCAAAAAATGAATGTAAAAAAACCAAATCAAACCAAACCATTGGTTTATAGTTCCAGAAGTTTTTAACCATACAAATTAAATATTTTAGAATATACATGTATGTGGTATTTATATAACATTAAATCAATATAAATCATGTTTTTATAAAGCTAAAATTTGACTGGAAATTCTACGTAACCATTATTACAAACTTAAGTATACTTTCACATGTGTTTAGTTTTTGTTAAACAAATAAAACAATGTAAACAATTAATAAAATAAAAATATAATCAATGTATAATCATGTATACATGATTGGTATCAATGTAGATTCAAGTTATCAAACCATACCTTCCCCATGACGCAAAACATGAAAACATTTATAATACTTGTATGGGTCGTGTATTTTGTTTGTACCAAGTAAAAAAGAACATTAACTACCAAATAAACATATATTGATTACTGGAATACAGTATTTTAATTTTAATGCAGAGCTCCTATATTCAAATGAAATTCTTTATGATCTTTGGATTAAAAGTCTAGACATAAAGTTTGAATAAATGTGTACGAACAAGAAGAAATATTGACATACAACAATTGCCCATTTTCCTGCCGCCACAATGCATTATGTGATGTTGTGTAAATAATTCTTATAGACAGATTGTCAATCCTAGTTGAGGGAAGATGAATAAATTTTATGCTATTGTTAAATCTATCGTAAAATATTTACATTAATTTCTTCTACAGTAATTATAGTTTTGATTATAAATAAAGTGTACTGCAGAATTATTATCATATATTGATGTAATATATTGGTAGAAGTAACCATTTTTGTAAATCTTAACTTTTCAAGAGTGTATTATTTTGATTTAGAAATGACACATTTAAGAATTTAAATCATTTAAAATAGTAATATGCAATGTGAATGAGGAATCACGTTTTATTGAAAATGTTGAAATATATCGCAAGTATTTATAACGTTTGCATTATTTAAACATTATATGTAAGTTACAGAAGGTATATCTAGCAGATTGTAAAGTTTGTTTGCCTAGGAATCATCTACTGGTGTTATCTATATCATTGTTGATGTCTCATCTAGGAATCATCTACTGGTGTTATCTATATCATTGTTGATGTCTCATCTTGGAATCATCTACTGGTGTTATCTATATCATTGTTGATGTCTCATCTAGGAATCATCTACTGGTGTTATCTATATCATTGTTGATGTCTCATCTAGGAATCATCTACTGGTGTTATCTATATCATTGTTGATGTCTCATCTAGGAATCATCTACTGGTGTTATCTATATCATTGTTGATGTCTCATCTTGGAATCATCTACTGGTGTTATCTATATCATTGTTGATGTCTCATCGAGGAATCATCTACTGGTGTTATCTATATCATTGTTGATGTCTCATCTAGGAATCATCTACTGGTGTTATCTATATCATTGTTGATGTCTCATCTTGGAATCATCTACTGGTGTTATCTATATCATTGTTGATGTCTCATCTAGGAATCATCTACTGGTGTTATCTATATCATTGTTGATGTCTCATCTTGGAATCATCTACTGGTGTTATCTATATCATTGTTGATGTCTCATCTTGGAATCATCTACTGGTGTTATCTATATCATTGTTGATGTCTCATCTAGGAATCATCTACTGGTGTTATCTATATCATTGTTGATGTCTCATCTTGGAATCATCTACTGGTGTTATCTATATCATTGTTGATGTCTCATCTTGGAATCATCTACTGGTGTTATCTATATCATTGTTGATGTCTCATCTAGGAATCATCTACTGGTGTTATCTATATCATTGTTGATGTCTCATCTTGGAATCATCTACTGGTGTTATCTATATCATTGTTGATGTCTCATCTTGGAATCATCTACTGGTGTTATCTATATCATTGTTGATGTCTCATCTTGGAATCATCTACTGGTGTTATCTATATCATTGTTGATGTCTCATTTAGGAATCATCTACTGGTGTTATCTATATCATTGTTGATGTCTCATCTTGGAATCATCTACTGGTGTTATCTATATCATTGTTGATGTCTCATCTTGGAATCATCTACTGGTGTTATCTATATCATTGTTGATGTCTCATCTAGGAATCATCTACTGGTGTTATCTATATCATTGTTGATGTCTCATCTAGGAATCATCTACTGGTGTTATCTATATCATTGTTGATGTCTCATCTTGGAATCATCTACTGGTGTTATCTATATCATTGTTGATGTCTCATCTTGGAATCATCTACTGGTGTTATCTATATCATTGTTGATGTCTCATCGAGGAATCATCTACTGGTGTTATCTATATCATTGTTGATGTCTCATCGAGGAATCATCTACTGGTGTTATCTATATCATTGTTGATGTCTCATCGAGGAATCATCTACTGGTGTTATCTATATCATTGTTGATGTCTCATCTAGGAATCATCTACTGGTGTTATCTATATCATTGTTGATGTCTCATCTAGGAATCATCTACTGGTGTTATCTATATCATTGTTGATGTCTCTTCTATGAGATCAGACAAGAATATCAAGAATATATGTTAACAAGAATGTCTGTTATATCAAGAATGTATATCATAACAAGAATGTCTGTTATATCAAAAATGTATGTTATCAAGAATGTCTGTTATATCAAAAATGTATGTTAACAAGAATGTCTGTTATATCAAGAATGTATGTTAACAAGAATGTCTGTTATATCAAGAATGTATGTTAACAAGAATGTATGTTATATCAAGAATGTATGTTAACAAGAATGCCTGTTATATCAAGAATGTATGTTATATCAAGAATGTACGTTAACAAGAATGTCTGTTATATCAAGAATGTATGTTATATCTAGAATGTATATTATATCAAGAATGTATGTTATATCAAGAATGTATGTAATATCAAGAATGTATGTCATTTATAAGACGGACAAATATGTAATATAGATTACATTAAACGTCATGTCATTTGTACTTTTGGCTTATGTCTAAAATGATTTATTCAAACAATAGATTTTATCCTAAATAATACATGACCAGAAGTTAATAACATATGTAAATTGATTGATAGAAAGTCAGAAGCTTATTTTCATATGAAGCAGTAAGTCATACATGAAAAGATAGAATGGTTTATCAATATAATAGAAGAACACCATTGTATATACTTGTTTGTATTGTGTCTACAAGAAAAGTCCAAATAAAACAAACAGACATATTAAAGCTTAATGTGATAATATTAAAACATCTGAATACATGAAATAAGTGATATTAGATCAAGACCTTTGAGAATCCTAACACAACACATAACTAATATTAACATTATCATATCACTGATACAAACAATAGAAGAAATACCAAATCGAAAACTTTCACCACAAACATTAACAGTCGGATGCAGCATCACTTTATGCAAAACTAATCTTGATAAGCCAAATGACATTCCTTATGTTATATCTGAGATATCAAGCAATTATACACTGATGGCCATATCTATAAAGCGATGACATTCCTTATGTTATATCTGAGATATCAAGCAATTATACACTGATGGCCATATCTATAAAGGGATGACATTCCTTATGTTATATCTGAGATATCAAGCATTTATACACTGATGGCCATATCTATAAAGCGATGACATTCCTTATGTTATATCTGAGATATCAAGCAATTATACACTGATGGCCATATCTATAAAGCGATGACATTCCTTATGTTATATCTGAGATATCAAGCATTTATACACTGATGGCCATATCTATAAAGCGATGACATTCCTTATGTTATATCTGAGATATCAAGCATTTATACACTGATGGCCATATCTATAAAGCGATGACATTCCTTATGTTATATCTGAGATATCAAGCATTTATACACTGATGGCCATATCTATAAAGCGATGACATTCCTTATGTTATATCTGAGATATCAAGCAATTATACACTGATGGCCATGTCTATAAAGTGATGACATTCCTTATGTTATATCTGAGATATCAAGCAATTATACACTGATGGCCATATCTATAAAGTGATGACATTCCTTATGTTATATCTGAGATATCAAGCATTTATACACTGATGGCCATATCTATAAAGGGATGACATTCCTTATGTTATATCTGAGATATCAAGCAATTATACACTGATGGCCATATCTATAAAGCGATGACATTCCTTATGTTATATCTGAGATATCAAGCATTTATACACTGATGGCCATGTCTATAAAGTGATGACATTCCTTATGTTATATCTGAGATATCAAGCATTTATACACTGATGGCCATATCTATAAAGTGATGACATTCCTTATGTTATATCTGAGATATCAAGCAATTATACACTGATGGCCATATCTATAACGTGATGACATTCCTTATGTTATATCTGAGATATCAAGCAATTATACACTGATGGCTATATCTATAAAGCGATGAGTCAATCTAAGTCTTGTTGTCGAAATTTGACATTCATGAGTTTCTCATTGAGTTAACTTTAATTTGGAGGTTTTAATCTTTGAACAAATATCTTAACTGCAAGTTAGCATTGCCTGTAAGTAATTTGTGAACTCAATAATATAACCCAGAAACTTGTGAGTCAAAAATCTAAACATGAAACAAACGTGGCATTGATTTTAGAAACAAATTGCTGGATTTATTTGGCCATCATACAGTAACATACTTACGATAAAACTACTTAAATAATCAAATGTGAATTAGATGAAAATATTGAATTAGTTGTTAACGTCTACTTCTACTTAATGATTTTAACTACACACATATATCACATATAATATATCATAATATATCACAGTTCTCAAATTGTTTTTATCTGAAGAATGAAATGTGTAATAAGCGCATATTATAAGTCTACACAAATGTTAATACTCAAAATAGTGCGGCTTAAGACCATCGTGATCTTTTCTGTTCAATAAAATATTCATTTCCATTTTACATCAAACAGGCATTTATCGTTTGATTAAACAAAAACAACTCTTATAGTGGTCAGTTTTTATAAATCACTTGTTTGTGTCTAATATACGCATGATTTATGTCCCTAGGCGCCAAATCTCTTACATTCTCGCATCAGATGATATAGGGAATTACAAACAAACCTCGGGTCAATGATTATAGAAGCAAAGATAAAATGGTGTCTGTGTTCAGTATGATTCAGTTTGATATTGGTCAGGATAAATTAGATTACTGGACACATCTAGATCTATGACTATTTTACAGAGCATTTAGACTTTTATAGTATTGTATATATATGTTACACCCAAGTCTTTGCATTAGTTATGTTGTGTCGTGAACAATAGAAAGTATTTGATATTAAAACATGATTTTATGTCAGTATATATATTTCAGTATTTCATGAATAGAACCAAACTATCGGACATTAGTAGATATAGTGACAACGATCATTCTCCATTAGTCAGTATGTTCAAGTCATCTTAAGACAAGCGTTGAAGTGAAATTACATTTGGCTTAAGTCATATAGATGTTTGATACTTACACTGTAGACTTAACGACAAACAATCTGCTATATTTGTATATATTGGAATATCGTATAATTTATTAATATATAAAGTGATAAATTAGTTCTTATGATGACTTGTATTGTACACAGGTGTATAGGCATTGCCAGAAGTTCATGTTTGTAAAAGATTCAATTTGAATTGAATACAGTCATAGCAAGCAACAGCTTACAGAAAAACTTCAAATATTTCTATCGTGCATATCGCTGACTTGTATTTTGTGATTTATTCAAAGAAATTGTATTATAAATCATATATGACCATAGGTTAATAACTTGATTTTAGATGAGTTATGATAAATGTCATATGTAGAACGTGAACGAGAAATAAATGTTATAAGAAAATGTTCAGACAAAGTTTGATATCGAATAGTTTCCTTATTGTACATACCAAGTTATAAGAACAGTACCAACTTTCTAAACATCTAGATCTGGTCATCAAGTCACTATGTGGTAGTTCTTAATGTCTAACTCATTGAACTTAAAGTTTTAATGTTTGAACTAATATCTCAACTGAAAAATTTGTTAATACAAGAATTATCACTGGAACACTTGTGAGTCAGCGTTCTTAAACTAAGTTCAATGATACAAAGAAAATGGATACCGAAAACATGCTCGAGTTTTTTCGACCATCAAACATGTTTTATAATCAAATTAGAATTGTCGAATGCATCAATGGGGGAATAAAAATATACGCGAGCTAGTTGATTGCATCCTTGCACTTATAAAAATTCCATAAGTCAATTTTAAATATAATAAATATAATATTACTGAATTTAATGTGATTAACTTCTAAAATAATGACACAAAATACTAGCAATGATTATTGGTTAATAATTTAATAGATTATATTTCAGGAAATAATGACACATTGACAATTTAGTTTAGTAGTAAAACTGTAATAGAATATTTAGAAACACATGTCGTTGCATAAGCATGTAGCTCTCTAATATTCAGGTAATATAAAAATCCATTCACAATTACAATTGATATACATCGTTTTTGATAGAATGAGGATTTTTTCAACAGTTGTAAGCGTGTGTTCATCACATTTTTGTCTAATACATTCTTGGTAAAAGACCTATAGTGCAATATATTAAAGTATTTCGTATCAGATGGGTAGAATTAAATGCGCATGAAACTTTTGTGAGTTATGATAGTGACCAATTTCAAAGTCAATAAAAATTATACAGTATATATTATATATACCATTATAGAACACCTATAATCAATGTTCTATTTACAAACAAAAACGATACATATCCGTTTAAATACATCCAAGTTTTAAATCACGACATAGGATCATTTATAAACTGCCTCCTGGATATATTGTAGTTAAAATGTCAACATTATAGATCTCATAGGTGACATATAAAAAAATTATAACAGCACACTTTAAGTTCATATAGAATTCAATTATTGAAATGATAAAGAAAAATTCCCACAAGGCGTATATTTCAATAAGATATAACTTATTTTATACTTCTAAGGCAACTAAGGAGGCAACTGTCATACAAAGTTGAAGAGTTTTGAATATTTTAATAGAAATAGGCGTTTCATTAAATAAAATAGTTTAGTTTTAGTTTAGTTTCTTCGCACTGATACATTATCTGTTATCGCTACACTTGTCGGACCGACGGGCAAACCCTGTAAAAAATCAGAAGGTCCATCTAGATATGCAGGTTTACAGGACCGACTGTCCGGTAAAGAATTTGATCTCATCGACACAGTTTTAAATTCGTCGAAATGTGTAAAATTTCTCCAGTCCTGAAAGACTTGGTTTGGTCCTGTTAAATTTTGATCTCGCAGGACCGACTGTCCAGTAATAAACTTTTTAGCTTTGCAGTGATTGGTACAATCAACTTCAACTTAACACATAACGCTAAGGAATACGTGATGATATATTTGACTTTTAATTTAAAATCAATATTACGATTCTCCTTGAAAACCTAGCAGACGTAATGTGCAAGTCTAATAATGTTTGATGCATGATGACAAACTGTACTGTACAGTCTGTATTAATATTTATAAATTTATCAAGTAGAAGATTTATACATCTGAACAGATAATTATATACAATAATCAGAACATTGACAGATTTCAGATTATGATAAATATGCTCAGAAATATTATGGAAAAGTTTAATTAGCATACAGTCAGCATACTGTGTACCATACAATCTTACAGTAATCCTTATATTTGTATAAATACATTAAAATATTAATCATGCACATAAACATTATTCATATGAATAAACTTACACTTCAATGCTGCCATCAAGGATCAGAAACATACGTCTTTTACATTGTAACCATCATAGGTTAATTAAAGAAATTCAATTTTACATTAAATTCTATATTGAAACGTAAATTTCAAAATCATTAGTTACATAATTATATCAAATGACATGAATAATTGGTCTGACCAAGAAACTTGATTATGATAACTTTTATAATGTTTAATGTAAGTTACAATAGAACAATATGAACTCAATCTGAATAAATATCTGAAATATTCTTACAATTAAGCAATATATATTAGAAAATAACTTTAAAGCAAACACTTAGAATATAGAATATAATTACTATTAGATCAAACAAGAAACAACGGCCACAATAGTCAATATTTGTTTAATCACGTGTCAACTCTTAAAGCTACATGACTTATGTCATTGCCGGCGCAACTTGATAATCTCATGTATCAAAATAATAGAAATGTATAACACACAGAACCTATGTTAACGTATAGGATACTTTTAGTACATAGATTTCTATATAAAGTAATATTCAAGTCGATTGAATTCATTAGTATTCTCGTCGTCTAGAATGTATGGGTTTAAGATTTTTTCAAAGAATTTGATACAAGTATGTGAGCCAAAATGTGAGTCCAGTTGATATCAACACGTGCATTTATATCAGCATCATGATTGTCACAGATAATAACTGTATTCCTTCATCGAAATAAGATCACATGATAACTATTTGAGTTAAAATCAATCATGCAAGCGGTTGGTTTAATTTTTGGCACATTTTAGTGATTTAAATTCCAAACATAAAATTCAAGTTTTTTGTTGTTTTTTTTTCAGTCGAATTAAAAAAGAAAAGATAGTTGGTATGCTGGACTCAGTTGATGATGTAAACATGTATATTAAATTTAATATATAAAACAGGTTTCTTGACAAAAGGTTAAAATAAGAATCAATATCAATATAGTTTAGCTAACCATTGAGAGCAAACTATTAGAAGACATTTCTCTATCAAAAGATCATATGGATGAATATCATAACTTTATCTTTGAACGTTTCATGTGTGATATGAACTTTGTAAGATAATATTTGCTGATTTTGTTGCCGTTTGTATAAAGTTTTTATTAATGTATAATCTGGCATTTTGCCACTTGTTTCATAAACACTTTTGTTACACCATAGTTGATTCACAATTTAATTTCCTAGGAAATCATCTGAGAGATATGATATTTTTGTTGTATGCTTTATAATTATATTGTATCGTGGTTATAGTAACGTTAATGCTGTATTCTATATAACGTAGGGAAAAGATTGATTATTATATTTATATAAGACATTAAAGGAAATGTATGATAGTTTTTTTATAATACACACAAGTATTTTGTTAAAGTGTACAACCATTAGTGTTACATAATTTTGAAAATACAATAATCAGAAATATTAAAAACATAAAAATGAAAATTTATACAATGTACTGAATTCCTAAGATACAATTGTTTCATATCAATTTACAAAGATTTATTCAATAGGGAGTATATCTTACATTGTAACAATCCTATTAACATTCGACACGAGTAATATAGTACATTGTTAGAATGTAATACATTATTAGTCTTTGTATTTTAAGAAATGATGAGTTCTCGCTATAAGAGGAAGTCGTTCAAGGAAATTGTCATCATTATTGTTACATGTGATAGAATATTTATTGGAAAACATTTCATTGATAAACCAAGAAAAATTAAAGTCTCATTACAATCTGGTACAAGATTGATTATGATACAATAAACTATATTAATATATACGACAATATCTGTGATAGGAAATGGTTAAGATAACAAAGTAATATAGTGTTCTCTGCTGTATAACTTTTATTGTGTGTTGTCACGAACAAACTTTATTCTCGTACTCAAACTCGACGTGTGTTGCCAAAGAAAAAGAAATGCAGTGGCAAAATATTGCCGATGAACTGAATTCGTGAGTATTCACTATTTGAGTTTGAGCTCACTAATGGACTAAAGTTTTTTTGTGAAACCGGGGCAATATATTGTTCTGCTGGTTTAATCAAAATATCAAATGTAAAACTCTATTCTGGTATTATAATATTAAATTTATCTCTCAGTGTCAGTTAAACATGAATTAAACTTTGATGCAGTTGATCTTTATGTCTAAGCCTACTGACCAGTCAATATCACACAAATGGCAGGTAATCTAATTGAATAGAAAAGTTTTAACTAACACTGCACTTTGTTTACGTGGCGATTTATAAAAAAGATACAATTTGTCAATTAACGTTTCTCGTTCAATTAGAGAATACTTTGACAAACCATTAGTGCATATCGAGTCAATATTTAGTAGACCGTTTAAAAATTTAATACGCATGTGCAATTGCAGTTGGTTATTGGTATTAATGTTTCGACCGTACCATACAGATATATTAATATTTATAAATTTATCAAGTAGAAGATTTATACATCTGTACAGATAATTATATACAATAATCAGAACATTGACAAATTTCAGTTTATGATAAATATGCTCAGACATCAACTATATATATACACGTAGTTGATAATTATGCTCAGACATTTTATGGAAGACATCATTTTTCATGCTGTCAACAAACAATGTACACTGCTGTCTTGATGTTATATATATTTATCAATAAATCAACTTGACCATACTAACATATAACTGATAACTTACATTTTTCACCACCATATATATATTATAGTACCCTCAATACAAATTATACATCAGATATGTCTAACTTGTCACTGTTATGTGTTATATAATCTAATAGTTATATTAGCTGGTATTGTTTCCAGCAAATGTTCTGTCATGTTTGTCAGTTATAGGAAGAACTGTTTTATTTTATTGCTAGGGTATCTGTAATGTCGGTATTGTTAATTCCTTTATAAATGCATTGAATATTAGACGTTAAAAACAATCTGTAATGTTAATTACATTGACTAAGGTAAAAAATATGTTTTATAATTAAACTGTAGACTTAATGTCAAACAATCTGCTATATTTGCATATATTGGAAGATAATATAAACTGTTGATCTTAAAAGGAATAAATTGAATCTAACAATTACTTGTATTGTACACAGTTGTATAAGTATTGCCAGACCTTCATGTTTATCAGAATATTTCAATTTAAGATAAATACAATTATACCAGGCAACAGATAACATAAAAACTTCAAATATTTCTATCGTAACAAAATCTCAAAAAACTATATCATATCTTTTACAAATCTTAAATGTTAAACGTTTTCTATGTAGTTTAAGCATTGTAAGATAATGTTTGTAGATATCAGAGATAGGAAAATGTAAGAAACATAACAATATTTTATATCTTGTCTGATTTATTTTGTATAGTGCAATATATGATTTGCCACTGTTAGGTCAATTTTCAGTAATTTCTCGACACTCTATATAACTAACAGTCACTATGTAGACTTAGATCACTACATGATATGTTAACTATATAACTAACAGTCACTATGTAGACTTAGATCACTACATGATATGTTAACTATATAACTAACAGTCACTATGTAGACTTAGATCACTACATGATATGTTAACTATATAACTAACAGTCACTATGTAGACTTAGATCACTACATGATATGTTAACTATATAACTAACAGTCACTATGTAGACTTAGATCACTACATGATATGTTAACTATATAACTAACAGTCACTATGTAGACTTAGATCACTACATGATATGTTTACTATATAACTAACAGTCACTATGTAGACTTAGATCACTACATGATATGTTTACTATATAAGTACCATGATCAGTTCAAATCATTTTGTTAAAAGTTATTTATTTACTAAACAACACTTTTTAACACTTATTTCAGTACTTTATTGCATATATATAATAATTAATATCATTGTAAGTATATATAAGTTGATAAGTTACACTCGGCTCTAAATCTGACCTGACACGTTATTATTTTGTTCCAATGTAGGTTATGTACGGTCTATATGAATATATGTCAATGAATCACGTAAAAGATTTATGTATTTATTCCACTTATTATAAAAAGTTATCAGCAATTCAGCGAAATTCTCTTGATGATAAATTAAGATAGACACATTTGTCAGATTTCGTTCATCATAAACATGGTACAAAGTGTGCAATACAATCAAATATACAATATTATAAAACATTAATATTTCTACATTAACACTTTATACTAAGCCATTGAGAAACATGATACATTTGGTTAATGACACAAATTGTATGAAATCATAAAAGTTTAACAGGCAGTGTATACTTACTGTTGTACTACAACAACAGCCATAACTATTTCCAGAAATAATGTAGTGATGTAATAAAGACAGTATGTACACTTAGTTAGAATATTTATATGTAGTTGTATATAGGGTAACATTAGTTGTTCTTGAAAATTAGGTGATTAATGAATGATTTTTTAATCAATATTAATGTTAAACTATTTTTTATTGTTTCCTCGGAATGAAATTGTAATAAAAATTTTGTGAAACATTGTAAATAAAATGTATAAGCTAGATCAAAGTATAGCCAACAGTGTAATTATTCTACTTTCCTGATGTTTTCCTGACTTGTATTTTATGATTTATTCAAAGAAATTGTATTATAAATCATATATGACCATAGGTTAATAACTTGATTTTAGTTGAGTTATGATAAATGTCAAAGATAGAATGTAAACGAGAAAAGCATGTAATAAGAAAATGTTCAGACAATGTTTGATATCAAATAGTTTCCTTATAGTACATATCTAGTTATAAGAAGAGTATCAAGTTCCTAAACATCTAGATATCATCATCTTTTCACTATTTGGAAGTTTTTAATTTCTCACTTAAAGTTTTAACGTTTTAATGTTTGAACTTATATCTCAACTGTAATATTTGTTAATACAAGAATTATCACTGGAACACTTGAGAGTCAGCGTTCATAAACTTAGTTCAATGATGCAAAGAAATTGATACCGAAAACATGCTAGATTTATTCGACCATCAACAATGATGTGTTTCATAATCAAATTAGAATTGTCAAATGCATTAATGAAGTCTATTTTAAATATAACAAATATAATATTACTGAATTTAATATGATTAACTTCTTAAATAATGACACAAAATACTAGCAATGATTATTGGTTAATAATTTAATAGATTATATTTCAGGAAATAATGACACATTGACAATTTAGTTTAGTAGTAAAACTGTATAGAATATTTAGAAACACATGTCGTTGCATAAGCATGTAGCTTTCTAATATTCAGGTAATATAAAAATCCATTCACAATTACAATTGATATACATCGATTTTGGTAGAATGAGGATTTTTTCAACAGTTGTAAGCGTGTGTTCATCACATTTTTGTCTAATACATTCTTGGTAAAAGACCTATAGTGCAATATCTTTTAGTATTTCGTATCAGATGGGTAGAGTTAAATGCGCATGAAACCTGTGTGAGTTATGATAGTGACCAATTTCAAAGACATCATAAACTATACAGTATATATAATATATATGCAATTATAGAACCAATGTTGTTTTTACAAACAAAAACGGTAAATGTCCGTTTAAATACAACTAAATTTTATACTGTGTTTATCGCCGTGTCAACACAAGTTTTAGCTTATTTTACGGTGTCAAGCGCACCTTACCTAGCTTTCCTGGACCCTTGTCTATAACCAGTACTCACATACTCTTCATAGGCCGGAGACGTCTCCATTTGCATTATTAATGAAGGAAAAATTACATTTTTTTGTCAAATTTTCATGGAAGGGTATAACCTCGCCGGATGGGGTTCCAACCCGTTCCCCCTTCGGGACACTAGATTCAAAATCCAGGTGTGCTTCCAATTGCGCTACCGACCTAGGTTTAATACAATCAAAATAAGATAGGAATAAGGAATATATTATCTATAATGTTGACAGATACATTGAGAATCTAACCATATTAGACATAGATATGTCAAGTTTTACTTAGAGAAATAGATAATCGGTAACAAGTATTTGAGTCAACAAAGTTTCTTGAAAATTATAAAAAATACAATCTTCAAAACTGTCGTCATTTAACGCGATACTTAAATGGCTTTTTACGTTTGTTCCCGAGACTCGTTCTTTATGTGTCTGCTAGATTTTTATTGAAATATTTATTGTATACAATAAAACATTACCAGCAGCAACTGGCAATCATGCAGTCTACAACATGCCAGGGATTTAAGTTAAAATTAACAAATCTGGTCTAAGTGAAGTTGTACGCACAATGTTGTTCACATTTGAAAATCAAAATGGAAGTTCTGATGGAGAAAATCAAAATTGACAGATCGTTTGTTTGGTACAAACTTTACCAGAGTTACAAATACTTGATAAAAGTTTTGTTTCACAGAATGTTTTAATTATGTAAATCTTTAAAGTTACTATCTAAACATAGCAGAGAGTTGGATGTAACAATTATTATAATTAAGTACAGTGAAAAATATAATTATACAAATCTGAAAACATTTTTGGTGTATTGGGAAGATTGTTAGATTACATTTCTTTATATTGTTGCCGTTTGTATAAAGTTTTTATTAATGTATAATCTGGCATTTTGCCATTTGTTTCATAAACACTTTTGTTACACCATAGTTGATTCACAATTTAATTTCCTAGGTCTTAACTTTGACGGGAACATTTGTTTTGATAAGTTGAAGGTTGCAGAAAAATTTAACACCTTCTATACTTCAGTTGCTGATAAGCTAGTTAGTAAATTACCAAATATTGTCAATAAGTTTGGTAGTAGCTTTGTCTTTAATTTCTATTCTTCTAAAGGAGTTCAACCAAATAGTTTTTCCTTTTCTATTGTATCAGAAAGCAAAGTCTTTAAATACCTAGAAGGTCTTTGTATTAATAAGGCTATAGGGTTGGATGGGATCTCCTCTCGTTTTTTAAAGGATTCGGCCTCAATTATTGCTGATCCTCTTTCACATATTATAAACCTATCCATAATACAGGGTGTTGT
Source organism: Mactra quadrangularis (assembly GCA_025267735.1). NCBI lineage: Eukaryota > Metazoa > Mollusca > Bivalvia > Venerida > Mactridae > Mactra > Mactra quadrangularis. Next base: position 28,259,383 of record CM046295.1, on the reverse strand, counting down.
TCCCGATGATTTTAAATCAGCAAGAGTTGTTCCCATATATAAAAAGAATGATAAGACTGATGTTGGAAACTACCGTCCGGTCTCTATACTAAGTGTTGTCTCTAAAGTTATAGAGAGGGTCATCTATGATCAACTTGAAGAATATCTGGTTAAACAAAGTCTTTTGTATGATTTCCAGTCAGGATTCAGGCATGGATTTTCCACTGATACTTGCCTAATATATCTTACTGATTATATCCGTTTTCAAATGGACAAAGGCCACCTAGTAGGTATGATTCTTCTTGATCTCCAGAAGGCCTTTGATACTGTTAATCATTCCATTCTTTTAATGAAACTGAAAGCTACAGGTCTCTCTAAACTATCTGTTTAATGGTTTTCATCTTATTTGTCAGATAGAAGTCAATTAGTTGAACTTGCAGGTGTTAAGTCTTCCACAGCCAAGGTGACCTGCGGTGTCCCACAAGGCTCGATTTTAGGCCCTTTGCTTTTTTTAATCTATGTTAATGACATGTCTGCTGCTATAAAGAATAAACTTTTACTCTATGCGGACGACTCTGCCATCCTTGTATCTGCCAAAAACAAGCACGACATTGAAAATACTTTGTGTCATGACTTGAATACCGTTAGCCAGTGGCTTATATGTAATAAACTGTCTTTGCACCTTGGTAAAACCGAATCCATTTTATTCGGTTCCCAAAGGAGGTTAAGCTCCCATCAAGTCTTAATATAAGCTGTAATGATCAAAAAATTGAATCCAAATCATCGGTTAAATACCTTGGTGCCATTATTGACCAATGCTTGTCCTTTGATTCTATGGCCAGGAATGTTATTAAGAAATCGAATGCAAGGCTAAAATTCTTATATCGCAAGAGTGAATTTCTTACACATCATACAAAAAAACTCTTAGTCTCTTCCCTTATCCAGTGTCATTTTGACTACGCTTGTTCGGTTTGGTTTAACAGTTTAACCAAAGAGCTAAAACAGAAGTTACAGATTACCCAAAACAAACTTATCAGATTTGTTCTGAATTTACACCCCATGTCTCATTTAGGCAAAGAGCATTTTGTCAAAATTAACTGGTTACCAGTTGCTGATAGAGTAGGCCAAATAACTGCTTGTCATGTTTTTAAGATTTATTCAAACACTGCTCCCGGATATATGAGTGAACATTTTACACCTGTCAGTGATATTCATAATTATCCTACTAGGTTTAGGGTAAAACTTAATACTAACCTTGATAGTAGTATATTAACAGACAGCAAGAGGTATACTGTTCCAGTTGTCAAAGGGTTTGGTATTAAATCATTTGCCTATAATGGGTGTACCTTGTGGAACAGCTTGCCTCAATATATCAGGGATTCTAGAACACAATATTCTTTTAAATCTAGGGTCAAGGAACATTTTTTAAAATCTGATTTTTAAATATGTAGTTATCTTACAGTATTACTATTTTAGTGTGTAAATTATAACATGTACTGATAGATAGTTTAGTCTTTATAATTTCTTCATGGCAATTTCGTTTAATTTATTTTATGTAATATCATAATTATCTTATTTGTTTACATTAGTATTCTTAAGTCAATGATTGATCCTTTGATAATTTGGTTTGTGATAATATGTTTTTATTAACTACTATTATTATTAGTATTTCTTCTATAATTATGCTTACACAATATGTTTAATAATGTTGTAAGTTCTTAACAATTGCAATAACATTGACTAGCTGTGATCCGATTTGTTTTGATCTCCCTATGTCATACAACACTACATCTCAAGGACCGCAATGGAAATAAGAGTTAATTACGACTCTTTTTTGCGTTATCCTTGACATTTAATGTTGAGTGACATGGCTGTATTAATTCATACCTTGTGATATTGTTTCTGTATGTTTTTAATATTGTATGCCATGTTATTACACATTTTATGTTGAAATAAATCTATCTAATCTATCTATCTATCTAGGAAATTATCAGAGAGATATGATATTTTTGTTGCATGTTTTATAATTATATCCTAGTTATAGCAATGTTAATGTTGTATTCTATATAATGTAGAGTCAAGATTTGATATAGGCAGTAGTGAGTCAATATCGTTTATGAAAGTTTAGTCGTGTTTGAATTAGTGATTTTATGTTCAGTTATATTTGTCATTGTATTCTTTACCAGCGGCTTTAAAGTATTATGAAACTATTTGTGAGGCCATGAGTAATTACTTACTTTATGTCGTCATTCCAACTTGTTCGTTCAACAACTACCAATAATAGAATTTAAGAACGAAATCACATAAATATGCTTGATTAATACTAATTTTTGTTTAAATCTAATTGATAAGTGAATCTTTCTTGTAGACGTTTTAAATCTTCAGTAGTTTGTATTAAAGGAAGTTTTGTTGAACATTATTATGTCGATGATGTAATCTACTTAAAGACAACGTTTCGTGTGATAGACGTGTGATAATATAGCAGAGGGTACACATAACGTTTCGTGTGATAGACATGTGATAATATAGCAGAGGGTTTACATAACGTTTCGTGTGATAGACATGTGATAATATAGCAGAGGGTATACATAACGTTTCGTGTGATAGACGTGTGATAATATAGCAGAGGGTACACATAACGTTTCGTGTGATAGACGTGTGATTATATAGCAGAGGGTTTACATAACGTTTCGTGTGATAGACGTGTGATTATATAGCAGAGGGTTTACATAACGTTTCGTGTGATAGACGTGTGATTATATAGCAGAGGGTATACATAACGTTTCGTGTGATACACGTGTGATTATATAGCAGAGGGTACACATAACGTTTCGTGTGATAGACGTGTGATTATATAGCAGAGGGTACGCATAACGTTGATTAACAAAGTAAAGATAAAAACGTAATACAATTCTAGGAAGAATTTGATACAATACAATAAGCTATAATAATACAGATTGTGAAATAAGTACAAAGAAATAGTTAAGATAGTAAATCACGACATAAGATCATTTATAAACCGCCTACTGGATATATTGTAGTTAAAATGTCAAAGTTATAGATCTCGTTAGTACATATAAAATAATTAAAATATCACACTTTAAGTTTACATACAATTCAATTATTGAAATGATAAAGAAAGTTTAAATTCCCACAAGGCGTATAGTTCAGTAACATATAATTTATTTCATACTACTGAGGCTACTGAGGAGGGATGTGTCATACAAAGTTGCTGATTTTCTTTGCACTGATAATCACTTCAGATAACGCTAAGCATTACGTGATGCCGTATTTGATTTTTAACTTAAAATCAATATCACGATTCTCCTTGAAAACCTAGCAGACGTAATGTGCAAGTCTAATAATGTTTGATGCATGATGACAAACTGTACTGTACAGTCTGTATTAATATTTATAAATTTATCAAGTAGAAGATTTATACATCTGTAATGATAATTATATACAATAATCAGAACATTGACAGATTTCAGATTATGATAAATATGTTCAGACATATTATGGAAAACTTCAATTAACATACAGTCAGCATATTCCTTATATTTGTATAAATCGATGAAAATATTAATCATGCACATAAACATTAATCATGGTCAAACTGACCAATCACTTTAATGTTGACATCAAGGAACATAAATATACGTGTTCTATATTGTTATCATGTTGGGTAAATTTAAGTAAATCTAATTAACTATATTGAAACGTAAATTTCTAAAAGACAATTACATGTAGTATTTTTAAGGACAGCAGCAAATAATAACCATATATTACTATCGTAAATGCATCATTAGAAACTATACCTGACAAGAATAATTGGTCCACTAAGAATATAGAAGATGAATATTTTTAGATAAAAAAAATTAATCACGGTCACAACAGTCAGTATTGGTTCAATCTGTGTGTCTATCACTGTAAGCTACATGACCTATGTCATTACTGGCAAAACTTTATAATCTCATGTATCAACATGATAGAAATGTATGACACACAGAACCTATGTTAATGTTTAGGATACCTTTAGTACATTATTTCTATCTAAAGTATTATTGTCAATAACTCGATTGAATTTATTCCATTTTCTCGTCGTCTAGTTTGTAAAGGTTTATTTTTTAAAGATTTTTTATAGAAGAATAAAGGCCGAAATAGTCCCGTTGATATCAACACATGTTTTTTTCAGCATCCTGGTTTTCACAGATAATATATGTATCCCTTTATCAAAATAAGATCACATGATAACTATTTGAGTTTAAATCTTTTATGCAAGCGGTTGGTTTTACTTTTGGCACATTTTAGTGGTTTAATTTCTAAACATAAAATTCAAGTTATTTGTTGCTTTTTTTCAGTCCGATTAAAAGAAAGATTATTGGTATGCTGGACCCAGTTGATGATGTAAAAATGTATATTAAATTTAGTATATAAAACAGGTATCTTGACAAAAGGTTAAAATAGATTCAATATGAATAGTACAGTTAACCATTGATAGCAAACTATGAGAAAACATTTCTTCATAAACAGATCAAAGGATGAATATCATAACTTTACAAATCTGAAACATTTATCTTTGAACGTTTTATATGTGATATGAACTTTGTAAGATTATATTTGCTGATTTTGTTGCCGTTTGTATAAAGTTTTTATTAATGTATAATATGGCATTTTGCCATTTGTTTCATAAACACTTTTGTTACACCATAGTTGATTCACAATTTAATTTCATTTGAGATATAAGATATTTTTGTTGTATGTTTTATAATCAACATGATATTATGCGGTTGTTTAATCGGACTGATTCAGTTTTGTTGGTGAGAGTCAATGCAAATCTCTGATAATATCAATGATTAACTCTGTCCAGTTCTCTGAAAGCGAACAGACTAAATGTTGACCAAACAACATACAATGAAAATATTAGAATGCACAAACTTGTATTGTAATTTAAAATACTAAATACACAGTAAAATTGTTAACAGTATACAAAAGTTTGATGTTTACTACAAATACACACTACAACATACAGACATACATACCTCCATAATTATGTCCTACTTCTTTCCGTAGAATATCACCATAATCTCCTAATATTTTAAAATAATCCTGGTTTATATTGGGAGCTTTACGTGGTATTTCAAAATGTAATGATGACGAGGCTAGATGACAGAATCCATCCATTGTATCAGTTTGACCTTCTTTATCATATATCAGTATAAACTTGTTCCAATTAAAAAACTGTATTATTTTAATGTATGCATCAGTCATAGAGTCAAATGTCATTGGACCCAAACGTGTTAGAAGTTTATATTCAGTGTCATGATAAGCAGTAAAGTCACCTGCAAATGCTCCTACAGATAATAATGGAATATTCCAAAATAAGACTTGTCTAGCAACTGGAGCTAAGGTATAATCACAAACTGGACCAAAGAATATATTAGGAGGTCTACCATAATCATATACATCCATGATTGCAGCTTTCATCCCATCAGCAGCTGAACAGTTTGTATCTTTATATGTAACTTGAAACTTTATATTGTTTACATAATCTGTCTCATTAACTACATTATCTATTGCATATTCAATGGCTGGTCTTACTTTCTGTAGAGAAAACATACGTTCATTGCTAAATGGTAGTAATACAGCAATCTTTACATCCCTACCAAATGTACATGATATACTGCCTAGCAACAAAATCACTGACGTCATCAAAAGTTGTGCACTCATTTTCAAATGTTTGAAGGCATCCATGTTGATTAAAACACTAACAAATTCACTATATAGAGATGTACTCTAAGTGATACATTGTTGTTTATATTTACAATATGTTTATATAATGTAAAAGTTGATTTCACTGTAAAATATAACAAGAACTATAACTATGATAGTCTGGATTTATAAAACAAGTATTGTCTCTATAAATATATAAACAAAGTCCTGATTGCATAACAGGTTGTTTTGATAAAAAGTAATTAAAAAGTATTGAAATATTTTGTAAAAATCACTTCAGAATGTTAAATGTTGGATTAATTGTCAGAAAGGAGATTAAAATAAATAACATTAATGTTTTAGAAATATCAGTTATAAAAATGATTGACCATTTTTACTTTAAAATTATTTAAACACGTAGTATACCATAGAAAGTTCTATAATTTTACATTTTACATTAAATAAATAATTCAGCTACCACTTAAACACCTTTCATAAATTACTGTATTATTATACTGGAATAATTCATTTTAATATGCTTAACTCGTACATTACAGATCAAAGTCACGTGTCACTAACTTCCGGAAGTTGAGTAAAACTGATTTCCGGTGTTAAATGTGGCTTGCAATGATTTGATAAAAACACAAAACAGACACAGAGAGTTTAAAATGATAAATATGGTGAGACAATTTAAAGTGAATTATTTTATAAATCATATTGATTTACATAGTGATATAAGAGATACAATGTTTTGTTTTAATTATCTTTTATAGTTTATCCTTTGATGTTTGTATTAACTTTAATTAAATGATCGGATGAATTGATTATATTGATACAATGTTTTAATGTGATGATTTTCTTATATCAAGATAAAACTGTCAGTATATTTAGGTAGTTTGTGTTAAACCTAGACCCCTAAAACATGAAATATCAATTAAACTATAACACCGATTTTGCACACACACTTTTTCATCATTTCTTTTTGGGATTAAGATTTGTTTATTTTTAACTCATAACTTTCCATAGGTTGTAATGCAGAATACTTGCATTGTTTTTTTAAAAATCCGACAGGAGGGGTGATAGGCTTTTCTGATTATAACATTGTTATGCAATATTCTATAGCTCGTTTAGGATAACTAGAGACAAATGATTTCGTTTAATTACATAATTTTGGACTCGGGTATTACACAGAAAGGGAGGCCAGTTGATTTTATTATACACATGCACTAAGTAAAGGATATTAACTGAGTGCGAGGGTTTTCTGAGTTAGAACAACCTGGCCGCGGGCTTCTCGTGAAAATCCGAAAACGCGAAGCGTTTGAGGATTTTGAGAAGTCCCAAGGCCATGTTGTTTTAACACAGAAAATCCGTAGCACGAGGTTAATATCCGACTTACACAACGATTCGAGTGATTAGTTACACATGTACATTGATTGGGCATGGACCAAATTTTTAAAAAAGAATTTGATTTGAGGGTATCTTTCTCTCACGAGCGTTTAGTTGATCTGAAACTATTAATTAACAGATAACTAGCGTGATTTGATTACATGTTTTAGGATCCGCGACGGTAAATAATATTTGTTAAATAACAAATAATACATGAATAAGTTTCCGGATTCATTGTATTGTTTAATTTTTATTCAAGCTGATATTTTGTTCTTATTCGATGACATAATCTTATTTTCGGTAAATTACGCAATTTTAGTCTTACATGTAGGAAATATATAGTTATGAACAGTGTTATCTTACATACTTATTCTAGATCATATATAGTTTGGTTGAAATATCGTAAGACAATGAGTCAGAATTTGAAGTATTTTAGGTGGTTAATGTCGCTATTAAATCATTACATGGATAAATACAACATATTCATTTTCATTTATTTTGAAGAAAGTTCTGTATTATTTACTTGTATTATATCCATGAAGGGATAGTAGTTATAACCACTGTTCTATTTTAGTTGGTTAATGTCGCTATTAAATCATTACATGGATAAATACAACATATTAATTTGATTTTTTGTTCTTATTCAATGACTTAATCTCATTTTCGGTAAATTACGCCATAGAGCTTTATAAGAAAGAGTTAAAATAGAACAGTGGAAAGTTCTGTACATATTTTCGAAATGATTAAAGTTCTGTAGTAAATATTTCATGGAAATACAATAAGTTTCTTTTAGTAAAAACAATATTTCAAAATTAAACAGTTCGTGTTTATTTTAAATTCTAAATTTACACGAAGATTGCGTTCCATTGAACACACTAAATAAAATTTCACGAGGCAGGTTTTTCTTTTTCACGTGGCCGGGTTGATGTATAGGATAGAGCGTGAGTAGCAGTTTGATATGGGATTTATCAACGAGCGAAGCGAGTTGATAAATCTCTTAGCACATAGCATTTTCCCCTCGTCCAATCAGCTGTCGAGGATTGTTGATAGTAGACATGTACTATATTGTATAGTATGGCGTTTAAAGACACAACTTATTCTAAATTTAGACACCTGTCTTGCATGCTTTTTCGTGGTTAGATATGACAGTAGTATTTCAGTATGTTACGGTGAATTAACAAAATTACTGAGGCCCTGCAATGAGTGCATGAACCTTGTTCAAATGCTGTGTTGGTATCTCTGTATTGAACAGCAAAAATAATTAATAAAAATTAATATGTCCCTAATTGACATCGTTCTTTGCCGTTTCGTGTTCGAGTTATCAAAACTTTGATACAGCTTAAGTGATTAAGTGTGCCAACATAGACAGTGAGACATTGGATGCCAACGCCTGAGTGATAGTAATCGGCTCTCATTTTCTTCGAAAAGCCGAACTAAACTGTTCTGTTTTACCGAGTTATATTTTCGCCATATGTAACCCATATAATGGACAATTAAGAGGGTTTGGCAGCCAAGTTTGGCACTGTGTAAGTACGCACTCAAAAATATATATCATAATAAAATTATGTCTGACCGTTGACCAGCTAACAAAATTGTCGTTTGCTCAATTAAATGATGTCTGATAAATTTAATTTTATTTCTTTTAATATGGTTTTCATTTTGACTTCATGTCAAACAGTTAAGAACCCGATGCAGACTTACCTGTTTTCCGAATAATAGCATGAAATTATGTAAGAAACAATTTACATACATAACTCTGTAAGATATTCATTAATACAGTAGTAACAATATTAATATATCTATGCGGGGGCCTCAATTTATATCACATGCCAGCAAGCACGAGAAAGTCATGAAACATGTGATACTTGAAATTTTCACCTCTAATATGATGTATAAGTTGTGTCTTTAAAATGACCTACTTATAGCGTGTTGAACTTGGGGAAAATGCTGTGCTAAGCCAGTTAGATTATGTTTTCATTTTACTATAAGGTTCAGTGCTCGGGGCTCCGCCCCTCGCACTAAACCTTATAGTAAAATGAAAACATAATCTAACTAATACATATCAAACTGCTACGAGTACTCTATCCGACTTAGACAACGGGTAGGAAATCATATGTTTATAATGTCCATTTTCATTTATTTTGTCACATATTTATACTACTGTCACCTTAAAGCCATATAAAACGCAAAGAAATATGGTTGGCCTTAATCTAAGGCGTACGATATTTGTGTCGTGAATTTCGTGCGAAAGCTAATTAAAACTCATGAACAACATTTAGATTGTGTTATTCATGGATATAAATATTTGTGCCCATGTACATAATTTATCGGCAGTTAAACAATGAATAAAAAATACAAATCAACAATCATTTTTGATAAACAATCACAGTGGTGCTTCGTCTTAGGAATAATTCTTTATCGCAGAACTAAAGAATGTTTTGGCTAACCAAGAGTGTTATTAGGCTGTAAGTACATGTTATTGTTTTACGAATTTCATAATTTTCTGCATTGTTATACCTAATAAACATGTGAATATTTAATTTACACAATATTTCTCATATATAGTCGGTTTAATATGTAATCAAGAGAGTGGATAGATGTGAATTGCATCAGCAGAATAATCACATATATATGTATGCTAACAAAATTTGCTTATGAAGTATTGTGTTACATAATACTGGTCGTTCTATTATGTAGAAACAAGTGGACCTTTGAATCAAATCAACCCCTACGAATATTTTTTTCACCTGCTTAAAACCATCAAGACGATTGTCGTGAACAAAAATGGTAGAAAAACTCAATTACATTATTAAATACATTATGTTTTATAAATATTTGTGCATGATGACGCCTAAACATTTGTTTTGTTGAAAGTATGAACTATCCAAAATACGATTGATCGAAAAGCTTTTTGTCTGAAAATTTAGATCTTGGTTTTCTTTAAAATAACATATCATGTTGTATTAACTTGATCGGAATTCAATAAAATCGTTCGTTTGCAGTAGTTTTAGACTTATAAAAAATGCGCTTCCTTGTCTCCCGGTAATAAGCAATAAGGACAGTTATTTTCTCAAAACTTCGGTTGACTTTCAAATAGATTTGTCCGGTTCCCAGTCGTACTTTGACTAAATACATATAAGCTTATTGAAGCATTTCAGTTAATTGTATTAAACTGATTATGGGGCGGATCTAGACTTTTTACAAGGGGTTGTACTATTTAATGACTTACGCTTTAATGACAACAAATAAGATCATAATTAGACTTTTCCAATGTTCGTGGACGCTTGTATACGAACTATAACATTTCATTTTTTCTTAGTGTTCACCCCACTTAAAAAGTCTGTATCCACCCCATACTTTCACTCGATGTCTTCTCGAGTTTAACGCACGGAGAAAACGATCTGATAATATCAAACCCTTTACCGTGTGATATGGGATTTATCAAACACGTTTTAAGCAATTTGATTGGCTGAGAGGGGGTCACCGTTGTCTAAATCTAAATATCAACTCGCTCACGTTAAAAAGAACAACTCGCTCACCTGAAATCTTTTGTTTTACTAGGTGTTTCCGAAATATATTAAACCATGTTAAACAAAGGAAGCGGTGTGTAAATTTATATACAACAGTAACATGTATTTATTGTCCGTTTTTCTCAACTGTCAAAGCTTGAATTATTACACGGTGACTGAATGCATTATTTTTGTACTGGCGGCCTAATTGTTATTAAAAATATCTTGACTTGACTAAAACATATCATACGGCATAAACAGCTTTACTCGATCATAATACACACTTTTGGAAACTCATGGATGTATTACAACAACGATTTTAATAAACGCATTCACCGTGAAATTTTTCATGTTCTGACAGTTGAGAAAAAACGAACAATAATTTTGGAATACGTCAAAAACAGACTGAACAAAATCGATAATTATGAGTACAATACTTAGATCTACTTGTGTATAAAAATGGTATCGTTGTATTTTGTCTCAAGTTATCCTAAACAATCCCGTGCGCTTACAGTAAATGTCCCTTAAATAAATAAAATTCGAAATTAAATAAATTCGACAGACTGTAAAGCAGAGGCTCGTCTTTTGAATTATACAGGTGATAGAACATATGTAATGTACAGTTTAAAGTTAATTGGATATTTAATAAGTTCCGTGTTGGGACCTCATATTTAGCTATGATTTTGTATCAACAGTTCACGTTCACATTTAACAAACTCTCTCTTTGGCTTCAAAATTAGCATTGTATGTCAATTGAAATTATGTTATTTAATTGAAAACAAACTTAGATTTGAGAGGAAAAATGCTAGTTATGATCACATACACAATTTTAGTTAATTCCACTATATAGTTATTGAGATATATCATGTTTACACGAACAACTTATATATAATTGTAGAATTTTGCCGTAGATTCTATTGACAGTTGTTTCTGATTTTTTACATAATTATATTTTAAATATATTTTAAACACTAATTTCTAAACATTGTTAACGAAGAAAACGTGTTATTGAGTATTACATTTTAAAAAGCGTTTTAATTATAGAGTGGCAATTTTTCTTGGGAAGAAAAACAAAGGTTTAACTATAAGTCATATTAAACAACCATGTGTCAGTAAGTTATAGTAGACGGACTTCTTAAGAAATTAGAACATTTAGTGTGAAATATTTATATGTAATGTTAACATATATGAAACATAACAAGATAATTGACACCAATATAATATAGTTTTATATAAAGATATGACATGTAATAGTTTACAATGAGGAGAGACTATTATAACTAACTAATTGTTAGAATTAATTTAGTATAATATAAAACACTGTGACACACAAATAAACATCAATATCTAACATTTTTCAAGTATAATGTAAGTAAGCAACATCCAGAAAATAGTTAAATCCGATTATATGAACACCAATACTTTAATACTATATAAATTCCATTCCAACCGTTCCTGACCCGGATAATACTATAAAAGTATAAGATATATTCCAGACCTGATCTCTAGTCTCTTCTACAGCTAGTTAACTCTCTCTCCATACTGACATATATTTTAACTTTACTTGTCAATATGTCAACTTATACGATATTGAGTCTACACAGAAAATATTTATGTTTTAAAACTATCTCACTTCTAGTTATAACATCTAAAATGACGTGAATCAACCTTAAACAATAGAATAATCAATTTAACTTTAGAATGTTGTCCCTAACAACCAATTGTCACTAATATATACAGTGTATTAAATGTTGAATATTTAAAATCAGTAATGACTATTTCAATTAAATGGTTCAATGTATTATATTAATTTAATATTGACAATGTATTAAAATGAACACCACTCTTGTTATATATTACTAATTGATAGACACAATAGACTACATGTTAATTATTTATGAAGTTAAAGTATTAAACAAGATAAAAGTTGTACCGAGGGGCCTTTAGTACTTTGATTATTGTTATGGTATATAATTAAAACCTTGTGAGAATCAATACAATATTACGGCTGCAACTTGTTCCAAGCCTGGTTGAGAAATGGAGAAGATGATCAACACTACAGAAATGTTGTAGTAAGAATCACAGTCAAGTCTGGTTGAGAAATGGAGAAGATGATCAACACTACAGAAATGTTGTAGTAAGAATCACAGTCAAGCCTGGTTGAGACATGGAGAGGATGATCAACACTACAGAAATGTTGTAGTAAGAATCACAGTCAAGCCTGGTTGACAAATGGAGAGGATGATCAACACTACAGAAATGTTGTAATAAGAATCACAGTCAAGCCTGGTTGAGACATGGAGAGGATGATCAACACTACAGAAATGTTGTAATAAGAATCACAGTCAAGCCTGGTTGAGACATGGAGAGGATGATCAACACTACAGAAATGTTGTAATAAGAATCACAGTCAAGTCTGGTTGAGACATGGAGAGGATGATCAATACTACAGAAATGTTGTAATAAGAATCACAGTCAAGTCTGGTTGAGACATGGAGAGGATGATCAATACTACAGAAATGTTGTAATAAGAATCACAGTCAAGCTGTTCTTCTCAACATAATGTCTCTTTGACACTTAACTTATATGAGATATGTTCCACCCTTGGTCTGAATATAATGTATCCATATAGAGCGGCGGAAGGACTCGGGTGAAAAACTTATAAACAATCATTATCATCAATCAATACAATATCTCAATAAATGCCTAACTATGGGGTGGAAATTGACCTAAACACATTTAAAATATAAAATACCCCCTTTTGTATTTGCTTTGATTTGGAAAACGTAAAAAATACAGATTTAAATGTGTTCAATAGATCAATTTAAATTGGTTTTAAAACAAAGGTTGATTTCTTGTATATTCAAACAACATACATATAATGTATGTAATCTGTAACTAAACGTGAAAACAGTTTCTTAAATTAAATTAATTTCAATTAAATACGAAGATATTATATATTGTAATAAAATGTAAAAGACCAAAGGTAAATGTTTTAGCCAATTAAAGATGTATACAATCATTATTTATACTGAGATGTATGTACCCATATCTATGTATATAAACAATAATAATTTTAAAAAGTAATAGTTAATAATAAATGAATACTTATAGAAAGTTGACTTGATTATTAGATTTAATGAGGAATATAACACAGGTAGAAGATAAAGGGAAGTTGACCGTACTCCTAATTATCCGGAAATTATCTGTCATACATATGTATCACGATATGCTATTATAGTTAATACAAGATCTTGTTATATTCCATGAAGTATAAAGTTATTAACTAATCCGGATGTAGAATATACATGATATTATACAAGTAGTTGTCTGTGAATCTATTGATCAACCCTCGTACAGTGTGTACATGTAGCAACCTTTGATGATTCTATTATAACCCCAGGATACAGCATAGTAAATTATTACTTTCATGTATTATTATAAAACTAAAAATCAATTATTCCTACATTCAAAACACGTCATATATATTTTTCAATTAGAAAATATAACATGTTATATATATGCAGGGTTCGAATTTAAGCTCGTATACTCGCAAATAGCCAAGTAGTGGTATAAACGTTCACATACTGTCAAATAGTGGTATAAACGTTCACATACTGTCAAATAGTGGTATAAACGTTCACATACTGTCAAATAGTGGTATAAACGTTCACATACTGTCAAATAGTGGTATAAACGTTCACATACTGTCAAATAGTGGTATAAACGTTCATATACTGTTAAATAGTAGTATAAACGTTCACATACTGTCAAATAGTGGTATAAACGTTCACATACTGTCAAATAATGGTATAAACGTTCACATACTGTCAAATAGTGGTATAAACGTTCACATACCGTCAAATAGTGGTATAAACGTTCACATACCGTCAAATAGTGGTATAAACGTTCACATACTGTCAAATAGTGGTATAAACGTTCACATACTGTCAAATAGTGGTATAAACGTTCACATACTGTCAAATAGTGGTATAAACGTTCACATACCGTCAAATAGTGGTATAAACGTTCACATACTGTCAAATAGTGGTATAAACGTTCACATACCGTCATATAGTGGTATAAACGTTCACATACCGTCAAATAGTGGTATAAACGTTCACATACCGTCATATAGTGGTATAAATGTTCACATACTGTCAAATAGTGGTATAAACGTTCACATACCGTCATATAGTGGTATAAACGTTCATATACTGTTAAATAGTGGTATAAACGTTCACATACCGTCATATAGTGGTATAAATGTTCACATACTGTCAAATACTGGTATAAACGTTCACATACCGTCATATAGTGGTATAAACGTTCACATAATGTCAAATAGTGGTATAAACGTTCACATACCGTCACAAAGTATCACATGCCGTCACATAGTACCACACGCTATCACACGGTACCACATGCCGTCACATAGTACCACATACTATCACACGGTAACACATGCCGTCACATAGTACCACATACTATCACACGGTAACACATGCCGTCACATAGTACCACATACTATCACACGGTACAACTTGCCGTCACATAGTACCACATACTATCACACTGTACCACATGTCGTCACATAGTACCACATACTATCACACGGTAACACATGCCGTCACATAGTACCACAAACTATCACACGGTACCACATGCCGTCACATAGTACCACATGGTATCACACGGTACAACATGCCGTCACATAGTACCACATACTATCACACTGTACCACATGTCGTCACATAGTACCACATACTTTCACACGGTACCACATGCCGTCACATATTTTCACATACTGTCACATGACACCCCATACCGTCACAGACAAGACAACCATTAAAGTGTTTTGTACTATAAATGATGTACACTATTTAGTTAAATGATAAGATAAATGAAATGATTCTATCAATCTACAGGGAATACTGGACACACGTTTATAGTTCAACTATTAAATGTTGTAATGAATAAATGATGTGAGTTGATCTAGTTGTTCCCAGTATGCTAATATCAATGTATTCCCATAGGATGAAAGTAAACATCTATATCTGTATACAACAATAGCAACCATTAGAGTATAAACCATTACACTATCAACTAATAGACTATCAACTACATGTATATCAATGATTTATAAAGAAGATTGTAATGGTTCTATATACAATAAAACCTTTCTATTCTAGATACATTGAGTCTAGTAAAGGAACAAAATACTTGTTACACACACTGTTGTATTTCTGTTGTTGGATTTTACAATTCTTGATCTCAATAATTAAATTATTGCCGCTCATTGAAGATATTTGCCGACTGATCATTAGTGTATGTTATATGAGGTTTGATAGTAGTTATAACATAGTGTATATAATAGATTCAATGAATTAATTCTAGATAAATATTAGATATATATTATATATGATATTGTAAACATGTTAATGGATCACTAATACATTATATAGTATTATCTTAGTACTCTCCTATATCTCTCTATGTATATTAACATATTGTAACTTTCTCTCTATGTAAAACTTATTCTGTCATCTATAACAACATCATTTCTACTATTCTCTTGTCTAAGATCAGAAGCTTATTGAGTAAGGAAGTATATTATGGTATTTACAAGGTTTACAAGTATTGTATTCAAGACGGACCATGTTTAATCTAGTGTCTCCAGTATTAAACGTTGCCTACTTCAAGACTGACCATGTTTAATCTAGTGTCTCCAGTATTAAACGTTGCCTACTTCAAGACTGACCATGTTTAATCCAGTGTCTCCAGTATTAAACGTTGCCTACTTCCAGTATTAAACGTTGCCTACTTCCAGTATTAAACGTTGCCTACTTCCAGTATTAAACGTTGCCTACTTCCAGTATTAAACGTTGCCTACTTCCAGTATTAAACGTTGCCTACTTCCAGACTGGCCATGTTTAATCTAGTGTCTCCAGTATTAAACGTTGCCTACTTCCAGTATTAAACGTTGCCTACTTCAAGACTGACCATGTTTAATCTAGTGTCTCCAGTATTAAACGTTGCCTACTTCAAGACTGACCATGTTTAATCCAGTGTCTCCAGTATTAAACGTTGCCTACTTCAAGACTGACCATGTTTAATCTAGTGTCTCCAGCATTAAACGTTGCCTACTTCAAGACTGACCATGTTTAATCCAGTGTCTCTACTTCAAGACTGACCATGTCTAATCCAGTGTCTCCAGTATTAAACGTTGCCTACTTCAAGACTGACCATGTTTAATCTAGTGTCTCCAGTATTAAACGTTGCCTACTTCAAGACTGACCATGTTTAATCTAGTGTCTCCAGTATTAAACCTTGCCTACTTCAAGACTGACCATGTTTAATCTAGTGTCTCCAGTATTAAACGTTGCCTACTTCAAGACTGACCATGTTTAATCTAGTGTCTCCAGTATTAAACGTTGCCTACTTCCAGACGGACCATGTTTAATCTAGTGTCTCCAGTATTAAACGTTGCCTACTTCAAGACGGACCATGTTTAATCTAGTGTCTCCAGTATTAAACGTTGCCTACTTCAAGACTGACCATGTTTAATCCAGTGTCTCCAGTATTAAACGTTGCCTACTTCAAGACTGACCATGTTTAATCCAGTGTCTCCAGTATTAAACGTTGCCTACTTCAAGACTGACCATGTTTAATCTAGTGTCTCCAGTATTAAACGTTGCCTACTTCAAGACTGACCATGTTTAATCTAGTGTCTCCAGTATTAAACGTTGCCTACTTCAAGACTGACCATGTTTAATCTAGTGTCTCCAGTATTAAACGTTGCCTACTTCCAGTATTAAACGTTGCCTACTTCAAGACTGACCATGTTTAATCCAGTGTCTCCAGTATTAAACGTTGCCTACTTCCAGACTGACCATGTTTAATCTAGTGTCTCCAGTATTAAACGTTGCCTACTTCCAGACTGACCATGTTTAATCCAGTGTCTCCAGTATTAAACGTTGCCTACTTCAAGACTGACCATGTTTAATCTAGTGTCTCCAGTATTAAACGTTGCCTACTTCAAGACTGACCATGTTTAATCTAGTGTCTCCAGTATTAAACGTTGCCTACTTCCAGTATTAAACGTTGCCTACTTCAAGACTGACCATGTTTAATCCAGTGTCTCCAGTATTAAACGTTGCCTACTTCCAGACTGACCATGTTTAATCTAGTGTCTCCAGTATTAAACGTTGCCTACTTCCAGACTGACCATGTTTAATCCAGTGTCTCCAGTATTAAACGTTGCCTACTTCCAGACTGACCATGTTTAATCTAGTGTCTCCAGTATTAAACGTTGCCTACTGCCAGTATTAAACGTTGCCTACTTCAAGACTGACCATGTTTAATCTAGTGTCTCCAGTATTAAACGTTGCCTACTTCCAGTATTAAACGTTGCCTACTTCCAGACTGACCATGTTTAATCCAGTGTCTCCAGTATTAAACGTTGCCTACTTCCAGTATTAAACGTTGCCTACTTCAAGACTGACCATGTTTAATCTAGTGTCTCCAGTATTAAACGTTGCCTACTTCCAGACTGACCATGTTTAATCTAGTGTCTCCAGTATTAAACGTTGCCTACTTCAAGACTGACCATGTTTAATCTAGTGTCTCCAGTATTAAACGTTGCCTACTTCAAGACGGACCATGTTTAATCCAGTGTCTCCAGTATTAAACGTTGCCTACTTCCAGACTGACCATGTTTAATCTAGTGTCTCCAGTATTAAACGTTGCCTACTTCCAGTATTAAACGTTGCCTACTTCAAGACTGACCATGTTTAATCCAGTGTCTCCAGTATTAAACCTTGCCTACTTCAAGACTGACCATGTTTAATCTAGTGTCTCCAGTATTAAACGTTGCCTACTTCCAGTATTAAACGTTGCCTACTTCAAGACTGACCATGTTTAATCCAGTGTCTCCAGTATTAAACGTTGCCTACTTCCAGTATTAAACGTTGCCTACTTCCAGTATTAAACGTTGCCTACTTCCAGTATTAAACGTTGCCTACTTCCAGTATTAAACGTTGCCTACTTCCAGTATTAAACGTTGCCTACTTCCAGTATTAAACGTTGCCTACTTCCAGTATTAAACGTTGCCTACTTCCAGTATTAAACGTTGCCTACTTCCAGTATTAAACGTTGCCTACTTCCAGACTGACCATGTATAATCCAGTGTCTCCAGTATTAAACGTTGCCTACTTCAAGACTGACCATGTTTAATCCAGTGTCTCCAGTATTAAACGTTGCCTACTTCAAGACTGACCATGTTTAATCTACTGTCTCCAGTATTAAACGTTGCCTACTTCCAGACTGACCATGTTTAATCTAGTGTCTCCAGTATTAAACGTTGCCTACTTCAAGACTGACCATGTTTAATCTAGTGTCTCCAGTATTAAACGTTGCCTACTTCCAGACTGACCATGTTTAATCCAGTGTCTCCAGTATTAAACGTTGCCTACTTCCAGACTGACCATGTTTAATCTAGTGTCTCCAGTATTAAACGTTGCCTACTTCAAGACTGACCATGTTTAATCCAGTGTCTCTACTTCAAGACTGACCATGTTTAATCCAGTGTCTCCAGTATTAAACGTTGCCTACTTCAAGACTGACCATGTTTAATCTAGTGTCTCCAGTATTAAACGTTGCCTACTTCCAGACGGTGAAAATTGTTTATTAGACTATTGTAGAACTGTTTGACACAAAGCAGTTCACGGGGTCTACTGAACTCGACGTTAATGTATGTTTGTTCATAGTTTGTAACATAAATTCTGATTCTAATATATATATTACAGTGTACATGTATTATAAGAAACATTGGTAATCATTTGTTTAGTCTACGAACGTTATACAAACCTAGGACTGATGTTTTATTGTTATATAAGATTAATTATAACATGCCTATATATGAGTCAATCAGTGTAGATTAACTGTCATCTAATGATTGATTTTGGGGTCAAAAGAGAGCTTGCAACGGCTGAACTGAAAAAGCTAGTGTTAACATATTTTGCATTCACTCGATAGTTTCTTGCTCAAAACATCCTTTTAACGTATATATGAGCTTTGGTTTTAGTTAAGTTTATAAGTGATGTGTGGTCCTATAAGTTATTGTAGATAGTAGGATTTCTATAGGTTATCATGTTGAGGTAGAATTTCTGTACTGACAACTATTAGTCATTAATATATAGATAAGAGAATAAATGATTTCAAAACAGAATACTTTTCATTCATTACATTATGTTAATCATTTAACATGGATTCAATATATAAACAACATTTTGTTGCACATTTTATAAAATAAAAACATACAATGAAGTGAATTATGTGTATCATCTCCATCAGTTGATTACAATGTAATTTGTAATTTGTTCATACAAAATAATATCTAATCTAATTTTAAAATCTCACATAGTGAAAACATAAGAAATACAAAGTTAAATTAGAAATCAGTTTCGTGAGAAATAACATGTTGATATAAACAAAGATTTGTATTAAGGGAATTCTACCATAATGTTACCAGACAAAACAATAAACATAATGTTTATTTCAGCCCTGTTTTCCATCACAGCAATACAAGAGTACATGTTGTCTTACCATTGAAGACATACTATATATATATATATATATATATATATATATATATATATATATATATATATATACCAATATATTATAACATACATCAATAAAAGTATGTTATTATAACATCATGAACTAGGTTAAACTAATAATGAGAATATTCTAAACTGTATGTAGATACTAGTACAGTATTGATAGTAGATGTCAGACAATGGTTTATGATTCCACAGTTATACATAATTAGGACAATAAGAAAAATAACATGATTTTATGAATAAAACTTTCTCTAAATGAGTACTAAAATAGTTTATATTGTAAAGAGACAGGTTACTTTAACATTGTATGTACGTTAACTGGTCTGACTTGTATCATGTATGTAACATTATATATTGTCTAGTAAACATGTATGTAACATAATATATTGTCTAGTAAACATGTGTGTAACATTATATTGTCTAGTAAACATGTATGTAACATTATATATTGTCTAGTAAACATGTGTGTAACATTATATATTGTCTAGTAAACATGTATGTAACATTATAATGTCTAGTAAACATGTGTGTAACATTATATTGTCTAGTAAACATGTATGTAACATTATATATTGTCTAGTAAACATGTATGTAACAATATATTATCCAGTAAACATGTATGTAACATTATATATTATCCAGTTAACATGTATGTAACATTATATATTGTCTAGTAAACATGTATGTAACATTATATATTGTCTAGTAAACATGTGTGTAACATTATATTGTCTAGTAAACATGTGTGTAACATTATATATTGTCCAGTAAACATGTGTGTAACATTATATATTGTCTAGTAAACATGTATGTAACATTATATATTGTCTAGTAAACATGTGTGTAACATTATATTGTCTAGTAAACATGTGTGTAACATTATATATTGTCTAGTAAACATGTATATAACATTATATATTGTCTAGTAAACATGTATGTAACATTATAATGTCTAGTAAACATGTATGTAACATTATATATTGTCCAGTAAACATGTATGTAACATTATATATTGTCTAGTAAACATGTATGTAACATTATATATTGTCTAGTAAACATGTGTGTAACATTATATTGTCTAGTAAACATGTGTGTAACATTATATATTGTCTAGTAAACATGTATATAACATTATATATTGTCTAGTAAACATGTATGTAACATTATAATGTCTAGTAAACATGTATGTAACATTATATATTGTCCAGTAAACATGTGTGTAACATTATATATTGTCTAGTAAACATGTATGTAACAATATAATGTCTAGTAAACATGTATGTAACATTATAATGTCTAGTAAACATGTATGTAACATTATATATTGTCTAGTAAACATGTATGTAACAATATATTGTCCAGTAAACATGTATGTAACATTATATTGTCTAGTAAACATGTATATAACATTATATATTGTCTAGTAAACATGTATGTAACATTATATATTGTCTAGTAAACATGTGTGTAACATTATATTGTCTAGTAAACATGTATGTAACATTATATATTGTCTAGTAAACATGTATGTAACATTATATATTGTCTAGTAAACATGTATGTAACATTATATATTGTCTAGTAAACATGTATGTAACAATATATTGTCTAGTAAACATGTATGTAACATCATATTGTCCAGTTAACATGTATGTAACAGTATACACTTATTTCATGGGTGTTTGGGGAACAGTCAAAACTATTTTCCCGAGGTATCAGGGACAACTTAAGAACTGTTGCCCGAGGCTGTCAGGAAATAGTTGAAAAACAGTTAAAAATAGCAAATTGACATTTATATAGAGCATTAGTTAATAATATACACTTATTTCATGGGTGTTTGGGGAACAGTCAAAACTATTTTCCCGAGGTATCAGGGACAACTTAAGAACTGTTGCCCGAGGCTGTCAGGAAATAGTTGAAAAACAGTTAAAAATAGCAAATTGACATTTATAAAGAGCATTAGGTAATAATATACACTTATTTCATGGGTGTTTGGGGAACAGTCAAAACTATTTCCCGAGGTATCAGGGACAACTTAAGAACTGTTGCCCGAGGCCGTTAGGAAATAGTTGAAAAACAGTTAAAAATAGCAAATTGACAATAATATAGAACATTAGGTAATAATATATATTGTCTAGTAAACATGTATGTAACAATATATTGTCCAGTAAACATGTATGTAACAATATATATATTGTCTAGTAAATATGTATGTAACATTATATATTGTCCAGTAAACATGTATGTAACAATATATTGTCTAGTAAATATGTATGTAACATTATATATTGTCCATTAAACATGTATGTAACAATATATTGTCTAGTAAATATGTATGTAACTTTATATATTGTCTAGTAAACATGTATGTAACCATATATTGTCTAGTAAATATGTATGTAACTTTATATATTGTCTAGTAAACATGTATGTAACAATATATTGTCTAGTAAATATGTATGTAACTTTATATATTGTCTAGTAAACATGTATGTAACAATATATATATTGTCTAGTAAATATGTATGTAACATTATATATTGTCCAGTAAACATGTATGTAACAATATATTGTCTAGTAAACATGTATGTAACAATATATTGTCTAGTAAACATGTATGTAACAATATATTGTCTAGTAAACATGTATGTAACAATATATTGTCCAGTAAACATGTATGTAACAATATATATATTGTCTAGTAAATATGTATGTGACATTATATATTGTCCAGTAAACATGTATGTAACAATATATTGTCTAGTAAACATGTATGTAACAATATATTGTCTAGTAAATATGTATGTAACTTTATATATTGTCTAGTAAACATGTATGTAACAATATATTGTCTAGTAAATATGTATGTAACTTTATATATTGTCTAGTAAACATGTATGTAACAATATATTGTCTAGTAAATATGTATGTAACTTTATATATTGTCTGGTAAATATGTATGTAACAATATATTTCCAGTAAACAATGTAACATTATATTGTCCCATTAACATACTTTACCTGTATCTATACAAAGATATCTACGTTTTATGCACATATATGTGTGAAGATGAGTACAAGACTATTGTACGTGTAACTGTGTATAGTTTGATGAAGTATTTCTGATTTCCTAAGATAGAACTAAATGTAGGTTAAACGTTAAAATCCTCACAATGTTGAGACGTTTGACACAGTAATGCAGGAAACATAGACAACAACATTAGTCAGATAGATAAGATAATGTAAACAATTCAATTTAAAACCTATCAGATATATTGTATTCTAAATCTTGTCTTTGAAGTAACACATTCAGGATAGATCTTGTACTTAAAAAAACTGTTACTATAGGTGGATGGATCTCGTACAAACACTTTGTGTCAGATAAGATATTAAAGTTAAAATGTTGAAATTAAACAGTTAGTTTAATTATTATTGGTATTAATATAACACAAACTCGATTAGTGGTGAAATCGATTTTGAAAATTGTTTAACTTAAAGTTTTCTCATGGTTATAAAGGCATCATTAAAATGTAAGATTTACTGTATGGTGTAACAACATGCATATAAATATGACAGACACTCATCTATATATGTTACTGTCTGTACTAATGTACATGACCAATAGAATATTCAAACATTACCTACCCGGTATGGTAACAAATATTTCGTGGTTTAGGTAATTTTAGATCTTGGTTATGGTGATACTGACAATGTTGTTAAGACATTTGACAATCTAGTATATAATCAGTTCTTTTATCAAACAAAGTGTACAAAAATATTCCACAGTTATGTTTATATCTATAGTTTATAAGTTTTGTAATGTCAGCAGGTTCCAGTGATTGTAATATGTTCGTTGCCAACAGTAACATAGACATATAAGATAATAAAAACATAATAATAATGATTGCAACATTTCTGATAGGATTTAATATTAAATACACTACCTTCTGGGAAATCTAGAATATTTAGTTGATTCTTTATAGAAATATTATATAATATATATATACGTATATTAATGTTGACAAAACGAGGTCTCTGAGATATTATAATAGTCAAGTTTATACAAATATAATTGTTAAAGTGTACTGGATATTGAGGATTGCATGAGATATGTACGTTAAATTCTATGATGGGTGAGGTTTTAATACCGTATAATGGTTAAACACAAGAACATTGTTTAAACTTACTATAGTTTCAATCTGATTGAAGTTTCATAGATTATCAAATATTCAAGATAGAAGTATGATTAGTGAACATTATAAGAAAAATAGATACAATTATTGTTTGACATGGTTAACAGGGTGTCTAACAGGAACAATAGATACAAGTAATGTTTGACATGGTTAACAGGTTGGTTAACAGGAACAATAGATACAAGTATTTTGTTTGACTTGGTTAACAGGTTGGTTAACAGGAACAACAAATACAATTATTGTTTGACATGGTTAACAGGTTGGTTAACAGGAACAACAAATACAATTATTGTTTGACATGGTTAACAGGTTGGTTAACAGGAACAACAAATACAATTATTGTTTGACATGGTTAACAGGGTGTCTAACAGGAACAATAGATACAAGTATTTTGTTTGACTTGGTTAACAGGGTGGCTAACAGGAACAACAAATACAATTATTGTTTGACATGGTTAACAGGTTGGTTAACAGGAACAACAAATACAAGTATTTTGTTTGACTTGGTTAACAGGTTGGTTAACAGGAACAATAGATACAAGTATTTTGTTTGACTTGGTTAACAGGGTGGCTAACAGGAACAACAAATACAATTATTGTTTGACATGGTAAACAGGTTGGTTAACAGGAACAATAGATACAAGTATTGTTTGACATGGTTAACAGGTTGGTTAACAGGAACAATAGATACAAGTATTGTTTGACATGGTTAACAGGGTGTCTAACAGGAACAATAGATACAAGTATTGTTTGACTTGGTTAACAGGATGGCTAACAGGAACAATAGATACAAGTGTTTTGTTTTTCTTGGTTAACAGGGTGGCTAACAGGAACAATAGATACAAGTATTGTTTGACTTGGTTAACAGGATGGCTAACAGGAATAATAGATACAAGTATTGTTTGACTTGGTTAACAGGATGGCTAACAGGAACAATAGATACAAGTATTGTTTGACATGGTTAACAGGATGGCTAACAGGAATAATAGATACAAGTATTGTTTGACTTGGTTAACAGGATGGCTAACAGGAATAATAGATACAAGTAATGTTTGACATGGTTAACAGGATGGCTAACAGGAACAATAGATACAAGTAATGTTTGACATGGTTAACAGGGTGGTTAACAGGAACAATAGATACAAGTAATGTTTGACATGGTTAACAGGTTGGTTAACAGGAACAATAGATACAAGTAATGTTTGACATGGTTAACAGGATGGCTAACAGGAATAATAGATACAAGTATTGTTTGACTTGGTTAACAGGGAAAAGGAAAGAGGAGCAAATGTTACAATGGTTCGTTACTGCTGAACTGTGTTTAGAGGATGCTTAGAAACAAAATCAGGACAAAAACTTTAGATAAGACCATATATGTGATATTGAGTTACAATCTTGCACGTGATACATCGCCTGGTGATAGTGAACATTTGTGTCAAGCTATGTTTAAACCAGTCGAGTAATTAGAAATTTAAGGCTGAGTTACAAAATAGGTACGTTTTGTCTTATCTTCTTGATATAAAAATGTTGCTTCGGGTGGAATAGTAGTAATAGAAGTTAATTCTAGAAAATTGTTATAGACTATAAAAAAATATATCAATAAACTGAATGATACAACTGAGGTTACTGATTACTGAAGGTACATAGCTCCCTTGATAACCATTATAATATAAACTATGTTTTATATCTTTATCATTTATCTTTAATATCATTATAATATTTATAACTTTATCCTTAGTAGTTTTCACTCAATGTAATTGTCTATAAAAAATAAAACTGTTGTTTTGATTCCATATTTGTATTTCTATAGCCAATGTTCAATTATTATTTTCATCATTAACGTTTCTTTTTAATTTCAATCAATCTGATATAAAATTTTGTAAGCGATAATTTGGTTGGTTGATAGATTAATCGCTACAGGCGATTGTCGCGATATGTTTCGCGAAAGCATTTTGATTGGTCGATATAGGCCAAATATATCATGTTTTATTCTTGAAATTGGCCGTGTCGCGCCAGAGGCTAGTATCGAGAATCTTGATAGCCTGTGGAAACGAGAATGATAAACTAACTAATGCTTATTTTGAAATTCGTTCAGATGAATTTTAAAATTATGTGCTTATGACAATTATTATCAGCCAGTTATATAACAATAGACTTTATGAACGTCTAGGTTGAGCACATAATTTTAAAACAGATGTGGAAAAGGTTTGAAATATAACATACTATTAGGAAGTTAGGAACGATGAAAAGTAACCATATAGAATTTAAAAAAATCAGTAACATAGATTGGATAAATATAAAACCTGTCTATGACGTCATTAGTGCCAAGTGTGCTGGGAATACTGCAATAAAAGACATCTGAAAAGACGACAGAGATTTGTAGACAATGATATTATACATTGTATAAAAGATACAATCTAGAGGGATATATAACAGACTATTTTATCAAAGATATATTTTAACATTCCACAGAGACATTCTAACATTTCTGTTATATCAGACAAAGTTAACTTTCTTATATTATACAATATCTACCTAACACGTGACTGACTTCTATATTCATTATTGAGATAATTTGCTTGGTTTTTCTTTAATGCACATGTATATATACATTAACATTGAAATCAGTAGACAGGCATCGCTAAATTAAATATAATAATTAATTGAAAACAGCATCATTTTAGTCAATTTAATTATTAGAAAATATGATTGTCAAACATTGTAGCTGTTACGGCATGGTCCCTAATAAAAAATAACTTAACAAGTATATTACTAAAATTGAAAGTTGAGAAATAAAGTTAAATTAGAGACCAGTTTCTCCATTATAAATAATTATATTTCACAAATTCATCCATGCACACTTGCTTTTTCGAATGACACCAGCATTTTTTTTGCAAACGCAAGTGAAAAAGTCGTAGGTCAATTTAAACACCACGATTTGGTTAAGTCGATACAAAAGGTATACATGTAGGAACAAAAATAGCAAATTGTCTTAGAAAAAAACCTTTAACCGCTGTAAGTTTATAATCATCAACTCTCAAGGACACAATTATAGTATACACACACACTGTACAAGTATATATAATATAGAAATAGTTTATAATCATCAACTCTCAAGGACACAATTATAGTATACACACACACCGTACAAGTATATATAATATAGAAATAGTTTATAATCATCAACTCTCAAGGACACAATTATAGTATACACACACCGTACAAGTATAGATAATATAGAAATAGTTTATAATCATCAACTCTCAAGGACACAATTATAGTATACATACACCGTACAAGTATAGATAATATAGAAATAGTTTATAATCATCAACTCTCAAGGACACAATTATAGTATACACACACACCGTACAAGTATATATAATATAGAAATAGTTTATAATCATCAACTCTCAAGGACACAATTATAGTATACACACACCGTACAAGTATATATAATATAGAAATAGTTTATAATCATCAACTCTCAAGGACACAATTATAGTATACACACACTGTACAAGTATAGATAATATAGAAATAGTTTATAATCATCAACTCTCAAGGACACAATTATAGTATACACACACACCGTACAAGTATATATAATATAGAAATAGTTTATAATCATCAACTCTCAAGGACACAATTATAGTATACACACACTGTACAAGTATATATATAATATAGAAATAGTTTATACGTTTCTTCTGACATAAATCTTACGTCAATTTATTCCTCTACCGACAATATTCAGTTTTAGCTAATTCATCATGTTTTATAGACGCTTTTTGACTGATTGAAGGATTCACATCACGTCTGTATCAGCCAGACGCTTGGAAATCTGTATATTATATAATAAAATGTTTAGAATATTGATGTATATATATATAAGTGATGATATATTACTATATTTATATATAAGTATCAGTCAGACAGTCTTACATAGACTGAATATTATAGTAAACAGTTTTAATTGTTCTATACTGTTTTATTTATACAAATATATATCATTATATAGAAGTATATAATATTTGTTACTTCTATATTATTACATGTATAAACGTCTACAGATATGGTATTTTATTATTAAAATAGTGTTGATGTCTAAGTTATCGTTTTTGCTTAAATAGTGCAATTAAACTTTATTTGTATAGTTTGTCTACTGATATCTATATATACCTAAATGTCTGATATAACCAATAGTCATATAATATATATAATAATATACTTACATTCATTAACATATCATTCTAAAAAGTCAATAATCAATAGGTTTTCGTCAAATTCTTGTGGCAGTCAAACATGATTGGAACCATGATTGTTAAAGAAGAGCAAAATATAGCTCGTCTAGGATAACTTGAGACCAATCTTAACTACAGTTTATGTAAACAATATCTGAACGAGATATAGAAGAGTTTACGACCAGTCTACATGGTAGCGGTAATATGTACTAGAATATTTTAACCCGGAAATTTGTGAGATTTTTTTCAACAAATATTTAAATCAGAAAGACGAGACGCTGAATAAAGAATATTGACAAAACAATGTTAAAGTCTGTGCCAAACAAAACAATGTCAGGAAATAATTCTAGGGTCGTATAAAACATGTGTACAGTATGTCATCCATACAAGTATCTTTATACAAATATATAAAACATGTATACAGTATGTCATCCATACAAGTATCTTTATACAAATATATAAAACATGTATACAGTATGTCATCTATACAAATAACTTTATATAAATATATAAAACATGTATACAGTATGTCATCTATACAAATATCTTTATATAAATATATAAAACATGTATATAGTATGTCATCCATACAAGTATCTTTATATAAATATATAAAACATGTATACAGTATGCCATCCATACAAATATCTTTATATAAATATATAAAACATGTATACAGTATGTCATCCATACAAGTATCTTTATATAAATATATAAAACATGTATACAGTATGTCATCTATACAAGTATCTTTATATAAATATATAAAACATGTATACAGTATGCCATCCATACAAGTATCTTTATATAAATATATAAAACATGTATACAGTATGTCATCTATACAAATATCTTTATATAAATATATAAAACATGTATACAGTATGTCATCCATACAAATATCTTTATATAAATATATAAAACATGTATACAGTATGCCATCTATACAAATATCTTTATACAAATATATAATCTTCATACAAGACATATTGACTAGAACTGTTCTTACCAACAAATCTTATAATCTAATCTAACATAATTATATTATAAATTGTTTGTATTAAAATGTTATATCAATATAAATAGTGTTATGTTCCAATGACTTACTGCTTCTAAACAGACTAATATGAACATAAATCATACTGTATCTATACAATGTAGATAGGTTTACTTTTTTATTACATATATAATAATCTCCAAAATAGGTTCTGTTCTGCTCTAATATAGACATTTCTGTACAGCTTGTAGACTTTAAACAAAACTTTATCAAGTTAGCTATGACATTGATAACATGTCTATAGTAAATATTGTCTTATATAACTTATAATATATTTTGTTAATATGAACAAAACTAGACATTGTATTGTCTTCTGTAAAGATTTATATGTTAATATATATACATATATTATACAAGATTTTATTTGTAGCATAACATATAATAATGAGATTTGACGGTACATAATATTATTTGATTTAATACAAACATTTGATAATACTTCATGATCAAACAGTAACGTTTTGTATACCACAATAGTTTGTCATGTAAATTGTCACTTGAATCGAGTTGATCAGACAATCTAGTTACTTTTTTACAGTATTTCATTTCTTACCATAATCTATATACAGCCCTGCGTTCAGTAAGCATTTAACGTTAGCCAATCACCGTTACCGTTAAGAAAGGTTAATTGAACGATCCGTTGAAGTGCAAACGTTTAAAGATGGCGGACAAGAGAGTCGTTACTTCTATTTTATTAGAAGAATTCGGAGAGGAGGACTTGTTTTCTCATTTAAATGTTCATTTAAGATTAGCAATGGATGTTATTTACTAAAAACATAGTATATAAGGTCACTTAACCATAACCTCTGATCAACTGCCATTAATACGCTCCTCGAATTCACCGACCTTTTGCACTGTCAAGTTGAATAGACTCGCCCTACTTTTTCTGCAAATCTCTGACACCAAATAGTTTACAGTTTTCATCTTCATTATGACTGTCAATGTTTTTTCGTAAATTCATTGATCTAAATCAACGGGAGTAACACCGCCGACTTCGTTAAATAGACCTAATCCGGAATTCAAATTTATGGGTTTTTCCGTCCGTGCACAGGCGGTACAAACAAAGTTTTCTACACATTATTGCTAAACAACACGAACTATGGATTAAATCCTATTGTTTTTTTACACGTGTTTTCATTGTAACAGTGAAAGTTTGTTTGTACCGGGGGAAACCCAAATAATTGAATTCCGGATATAGTCTATTCGCAATGGCAGTTTGCAAAGTGTACTGGAACTATTTTGTCAAGATAGACGTCTCCTATAGACACTTGTTATAAAGATTACTGCTTGACTTAAAGTGTGTTGGAACATAATGCCTACATTGTCGTTCCCAAAGGTTACCATGATTCTCGATACAAGATAACCTCTATGTAGGTACGAGAATGATATGCCTTGTACACATTAAGATATTTATGTAAAAGATAACTGTTTAGACAGTAATATCTTGATATTCCAATGTTTACACAGTAATATCTTGATATTCTAATGTTTATACAGTAATATCTTGATATTCCAATGTTTACACAGTAATATCTTGATATTCCAATGTTTATACAGTAATATCTTGATATTCCAATGTTTACACAGTAATATCTTGATATTCCAATGTTTACACAGTAATATCTTGATATTCCAATGTTTACACAGTAATATCTTGATATTCCAATGTTTACACAGTAATATCTTGATATTCCAATGTTTACACAGTATATCTTGATATTCCAATGTTTACACCGTAATATCTTGATATTCCAATGTTTACACCGTAATATCTTGATATTCCAATGTTTACACAGTAATATCTTGATATTCCAATGTTTACACCGTAATATCTTGATATTCCAATGTTTACACCGTAATATCTTGATATTCCAATGTTTACACAGTAATATCTTGATATTCCAATGTTTACACAGTATATCTTGATATTCCAGGAAACAAGGAACAATGATGTAGAGACATGTCGTTATTTAAATGTCAACTCTGCAGTTAGTTAGTAACTCTTTCTTACAACAAATGACACAGGCACGATTACAAAGTGAGTACTAAATAGTTAAATCAATAGTCAATATTCTAACTGATAATGAAATACTTGTCTTCATTTAGTCTCACTAAAAAAGTGAGATTTTGATCACTTGATCAATTGATGGTTTACAATAATTTATATATAAAAGGGATATCTAGGTGCAGAGACAAGTTTGTCTTAAAATTCAATTAGTCTCTTATTCTACTAGCAGAAAGTTAATGTATTTGTAACAAAAAGTCTCTGTATTTATGTCAGAAACTTGACTTTAGTATGGTTGATATGAAAAAATTATGCTATTATTCTAAAATGTTTGCGTGTTGATAAATCTTGCAACATATAGTACAAATGGTTTAAAATACTGTTTGTCTCAATTTATGTCGTTGAAATAACTAGTTAGTTTAATACACTTGAACACAAACAGATGATATCGTTTTTAAATGTTATAAATACTGACACTGAGGAAACTGATTATGATTTAAATTCTAGGATGTGTGTTTATTTCTTCAAGGTCTTAAATTATTGAATACAATTGCTAGACAAACAGTAGTAAATTAGTAGTTCTGTAAATTAAAGATAGAACATTTAATTTATAAGATAAAATTGTTACAAGAGTTCAAGAGTTTATTTCAATCAAAGTTACACATTTTTTATTTCATATAATACATTGGTATATTTGCCATCATTAAGTCTCTTAGTATGTTCACACATGATGGAGCGTTAAAATTTCTCGTGCGGTCACGCTTGGGTGCACAGCATCGGTAAATCCTTTTTACTGAGTTTCATGAATCCTGTGCAGCACGTTAGTGTCTACACAAACATTTAAAGTTTGCTGAGAACTCTAGAGACAGCGTGACATTGTAGCATTCGTCATATTGGAAACAAGTCAGTAAATATGCCAAGATTGAGCATTGAAAATCGGGGATAAGCCGTTTGACTGATACCCCATTAACAATTACCATCAGCGTGTTCAGTTACTATTGTTAGCTAACGTTACGAGTATGGGAAAACTCAACCAGAAAACAATTCAACCCGTGGATAACTCAACTCAACGTTGTCCTAACTCAATCCGTTAGTTGGGGATTGAATAGTTTCCAGTTGAATTGTCTTTGGGTTAAGTTGTTTCGACCCTAACGTTACGGCACGTTACGGAACGCTAGGGATTATTGATCAGGCCACAGGTCATGGAGCAAATTCATTCAAACAGTTGATTGTGGAGTGATATTGACTATTCTGGCCAGCTGGGTTTTGTAGTGATAAATGGGAACCACAACGCCCAACGTTACCAGGGTGAAGTTTTTAATAAAGTTGCTGTTTAATACGCCATCGGACGTCCAGGTCTTATTCTCTAACGAGATAACGCCAGACCAAATTCCGCCCGGCAAAACAATTTAATTTCTCAGAGCTTAAGATTTTAGACCTGTCGTCATTTTTAGTAGACAAAAATCCAAATGAACGTCTTCGGGACGTGTTTGACAGACGCATGCGTCACCGTCTTGAACAGTATGTGACGTTACCGGAACTAAACATTACTTTTCTTGAGGAATGGACAAGCATCCCACTACGTTTTTACGACGTCATACTGGGTCTTCAAGACTCAGGGTTTTAGCAGAAGTGAATTCAAATTAGACGCTTGTTCATAATCAAATTTTGTTAACTTTTTTCTCCTACTGGGCTTTTGATTCTGTGAATATTTTCTTTTCAGAAATCGTTACAAATTGTTTTGCTGTTGAATACTCATGAAAAAATGATTGTTTTATTATCATGTTAAATTTTATATTATTAACATTAAATCTAATGCTAATATTTACGTTTCTGTACCTATTTGCGTTATAACTTTTGCTTAGTATATAATGTTTACAGTCAGGTTGATATAAAGGTAATACATGTAGACATATTTTAGTCTGACTATAGGGTATCTTTTATAACATAATATTAACATACTTATATACAATTGTCTTACAGTTTATAATTAATATTCATATAATGTGGATTATATTATAATATAATATATTTAATAATACATAAAATATAATATACTGAACTGATTTACAAATATATATAAATAAAATAATATACAAAGTGCAGACATAAAGTCAGTGGTCAAACAGACTAGATATATGTTTATATAGATGTAGAATATATAAGTTTATTATATAAGATGTCTGTATCTGGTTTCACTCCAGATATATAATATATTATATGATTGTAGACAATGTCTATATTATATAGTTAGATTATAAATATATACAATATGGGTTATATCATAATATAGAATAAAAACAATTCTAAATGAAAGTTGATATCTATGTATGTATATAAACAATATATAGTATTTAATTATTATCTAGATTTGAATAAATGTACATGATATAATGTAATACATGAATAGTTGATTATTTTATTGCTGTAAACAATTTTCTGAATTCATATATACTCATTATACGACTTATTTGATGTTTAATTAGATACTATATTACATTGTAGGTAAAATATAAGTTACATATATATGTATAAAGAAATTTATTATTTAATTTCATAGTTATACATGTATGTACTATATATAGTAAAACATGTAGTAGTTGACTTTATAATAAACAGCAGTCATAAAAAGATCTGTCAGTAGAGACAGCATGCTCGACTTATCGGGGTGCTTGAGTAAACAAAAATATAATAAGTAACAAACATTCATAAGTAACAAGGGGGAATAATTTTGTATCAAATGTATGCTAGACTTATGAATCTTATCATACATCATGTGAGTGATGATAAGGATCAGTATAACCTCTGCTAACGGCCCCTCTAACGAGCGGCAACCTATAAGAAATACAGAAGTTGAATTAAAAAGGAATGTTTTTAAAAGAAAATTTTTATTCAAGGGGAGACAATTCTGAATAAAAATATTTGGAATTATGAACATTGTCACATGAGATGTGGTTTATAATAAGGAACATATATTTAAAGTTTGAAGTTGATACCTAAAGAAATAAAACAGTGAAAACTATTTTACTGCACAAAAACTTTAATCAGAAATATGGACGCGGACGCCGACGAGGACGCTAGGGCGAGTAGGAGAGCTCTCCATTTACTTCGTAAAGTCGAGCTAAAAATGATGTATGATAATTTCAATAAAATATCAACTTTATATTAAAGTTATTAGTTGACAGCTCATTAAGCTTTTACAATGTAATATGTAGTGTGTGGTGTTTTAATTTCAAAATAGAAACAAGGTCACTTTGTAGCAGCTTCATTTAGCTTTTAATTGTTTTCTTGTAGAAATGATGTATCTTTATCCTTCACATCATGTAACATCTAATATTGTATGTATTTATATCACATCATGTAACATCTAATATTGTATGTATTTATACCACATCATGTAACATCTAATATTGTATGTATTTATACCACATCATGTAACATCTAATATTGTATGTATTTATACCACATCATGTAACATCTAATATTGTATGTATTTATACCACATCATGTAACATCTAATATTGTATGTATTTATACCACACATTAACTCACACATTAAATATAATATATTTTATAATAACCACACACACACACATATATATATATAAAGGTAAAACATGTAAGTATTATAGAAGTCTGGAATATGTTGATGGTTTCTGTGACAACTAACATAGTAATATCAGTTTTATATAACAAATATCAAATGATGAACAATTTATTATATTTGTTAAGTAAACTGTAAGGTATACATATGGTCTATTATACATTATGGTCTATCATACATTATGTTTTATATTGACATTTTGTTTTCTATACAGAGAACAAAGATTACATAAAACAATAAACTATATACAGATGTGTAGTGGTATAAGTATAGGATAGAGCATGAGTAGTAGTTTGATATGGGATTTATCAACGAGCGAAGCGAGTTGATAAATCTCATATCAAACTGCTACGAGTATTCTATCCGATTTAGACAACGGGTATGAAATTATAAGTTTATAATGTCCATTTTCATTTATTGTGTCACATGTTTATACTATTGCCATCTTTTAGCCACATAAAACTCAGAATAATATAGTGGGCCTTATACTTAAACAAACGATATTAAATTTTGTGTCGTGAATTTCGTGCGAAAGCTAATTAGAAGTCATAAACACAATTATAGATAGTGTTATTCATGAATGTAAATATTATTAATGTGCCCATGTACATAGTGTGCAGTTAAATAATTATAAAGGATTCAAATTAACAATCATTTTTGATAAATAATCACAGTGGTGATTCGTCATAGGAATAATTCTTTATCACAGAACTGAATACTGTTTTGGCTAACCAGGAGCACTATTAAGCTGTAAGTACATGGTACTGTTTTATATCTTTCATCACTTTTTAACATTGTTATAACTAGTAAACGTGTGAACATTCAGTTCAGACCATATTTCTCATAAAAATAATGTGAGATAAAAAGTACAAAAAGGAAAAATATAGAAAAAGAAAGAACATAGAACAGTCAAGATTTAAAAAGCATATAATTCTTACTATTTGTTATTAAGAACTACATAAAATTGGCACAAAGGGAGGCAACAATGGCAAGTGGTAAGATCCTATTTAACTCCATTGCCTATGTAAATCGTATCAGATAATATTAAATATACGCCCTGGGGGCTTCTTTATGATTTTAAACACAGGGTATAGAAATATACAAAATACATGTATAACGCGTGACTGTATAAATTTTGTTTTTGATTAATTTGATAAGTCTTCAAAATATTTTTGTAATAATATCTAAATATCTAGTTAAATAATAAACAAATAATCTGCAAGCTTAAGTAAGACAGAATTAGAGACCAATTGATTTTAATTGACATAATAACTGCTTACTTTGACAACCCATTCGTTAGTATTTAATTTGTGATAGAAAATACCACTGTTTTAATATATAATTATGTCGTTATTATGACTTAAATGTCATACATATAGCCAAGCGTTAACTTTGCCTCCTTAAAGCGAAGCATTTGACTGACTCTGGTCGTTCCTAAACACCATGCCAATCCTTTTTCATAGAGAATGGAAATAAGGCTTGGTTACCAGAGCTGTTAATGTTTTGCTAGGAGTTGGCTTACGCTGTTGATTTTGATGTTTGTTTCCAAACGGAGACGAACCGACCTGCATGAGTCGTGCATGTGGTCGCACGATCATGGCGCTTTATTTCCTGTCTCGTTTAATTCCCCAAAATATTAAAAGTAAGAAGGTATACTAAATTTATTTAACACTAAGTTAAATAAAATTAGATCCTATTTAAATTTAATTGACTGAAGTAACTAATCAGTTACAAAATTTCTGTAGGTCTTTATTAATTTATTTAATTGGGATTTTCCCAAAATAATTGCCCATTCTACATTCGAGTTCCTTTCCACGAGTTTCCTTGCCTTACTTCTAACAATCGTATCACGAGGGGTTTAATAGATAGGAAATGGTGCCAATGCAGTTTTACATTTATAAATATCACATAATCTGCAAAATTACGTAGTTATACGTATGCAAATTTCAAACCAGTACGGTACGTGTACAAAATAACATCACATGTAAGTGTTAACGTTAAAATAAAACAATCCAGTCCACTTCATCAATTTTCAAAACATGGCACATGAGTCCATACTATTGTGGTACAGTGACAAAGTTTTGATTCTTGTGAGGAGTTAAATTAAAATAAATTAACAATTATTTTCTCAAAACTTTGGTTGGCTTTCAAATTAATACAGATAAGCTTATTGAAACATTTCACCTTGGAAATCTACATATATATACTCAGCAGTTGATTGTGTGGCGGTGCGGATGCTACGGATTGTTACGTTGCCACACTGTTGTGTGAATCATGTGTTTGGTACACAAACACCAACATTAATACTTAGGATACAGTTTATATAACAACACAAGTTTGTATATGACGTTTTATAATGGTCCGTTATCGTTATTGTTTACAAACATACTTAATAAAGTTCTAAATCTAATATCATAACTTATATGTTCAGTTTCAAAGCAATGTTCCTAACTTATACGTTCGAGCCGCTAACAGCGCTCGAACGTCTTAACAATTATATATCCTAAATTACATGTTTCTAGTCTGCGTTTCAAAGGCTAACTGACTTCAAAGTGCAAATACTCATTTAGTAAATTGATCGTAATTATGACGGAAGTGCACTCGGTCAATCTGTCGTATGTGATCTATCATTTTGACACCGTAACGCTTGTTACGGTATAATTGTATAAACTAATAATGGGGTGGATCTAGACTTTTTACAATCGATTGTACTATTCCATGACTTATGCTAGTCGACAAATAAGATTATGAATAAAAACTTTTCAATTTTCATTGCCGCTTTAATACAAACTATAACATTGCGTTTTGTTCTAAGTGTGCACCGAACTTGAAAAGTCTGGATCCACCCCATACTTTCACGCAATG
This sequence comes from Mactra quadrangularis, assembly GCA_025267735.1. Lineage (NCBI taxonomy): Eukaryota > Metazoa > Mollusca > Bivalvia > Venerida > Mactridae > Mactra > Mactra quadrangularis. The sequence continues at coordinate 28,221,205 of CM046295.1, read as the reverse complement.
TTTTCTCGAGTTTTAAGCACGGAGAAAACGGTCTGATAATATTAAACACTTAACAGTGTGGTAAGAGATTTATCAAACACTTTTTAAGCAATTTGATTGGCTGAGAGGGGGCACCGTTGTCTAATTGTTATATAATTGATGAGATACAATCCAACATTTTTAGTATTGGACCCTGTGTGACAATATTGGTAGAACCCTTAGTGTATATGATTGTGTATTCCTGAAGTGTTACACTGGCCACTAGATTATGTTCGACAACGTGACAGAACCACATAAGAAACATTAACCTTATCATTCAGTTTTATTGTATTGTTCGTTTTTTTCTCAACTGTCAAAACATGAATAATTTCACAGTGAATGTGTTTGTTAAAATTATTGTAGTAATACACCCATGAGTTTCCGAAAGTGTGTATTATGATTGAGTTAAACTTCTTATGCCGTATGACAAGTTTAGTCTAGATATTTTTGATAAAAATTAAGCCGCCAGTACAAAAACAATGCATTCAGTCACCGTGAAATTATTCAAGCTTTGACAGTTGAGAAAAAACGGACAATACAGGTAACATGTATGGTATAAAACCCGTATTTCCAGTTGTGTCCGGTATTTGACATCATTACATATATAGATAATGTGACTATATCATTAATAGTATGATAATTAACAATGTAACAATGATCACTCAGATCTCATATAGAAGATTAATATAATCAGAGATTAATGATCTATAATGAATTCATATAATACAATCAGTGTACTAACATACATGGTACTATAGTATTGATATATTAACTATATCTATATATCTCTATCATTATATAATATACTAGAGGGAGATATAGTGACCTCTCTATAATACTGTTAACATTTATAACTTTATATACATACATAGTGTATACAGGGTAAAGGGTAACATATTTATAGTATCATTGTACTAATATAGTAATGTCTATATAATGTAATATTAATTGCTACTTATTGTGTTATTTATATGTACATTGTACAGTAACAAAACAGAAGTTAGGATTCACAAATATTGGTATGAAATAAGCACTCATAGATTGTCTTACATTATAAAGGTAATTGTTATGTAACAATCAATCTAAGTAGTATGATTATATAAGTTGTCTGTAGAAAATAAATGTAAACACTATATGTATGTCATACAACAAGTCCAGTGTCACAGACTGGTATAGTTTACACTTTACAGTGTCACATTATAACTGTATAAATGATAACAACTAACAGATAAATGTTATATTTACACAAACAAGTGTTATAATATATATATATATATATATATATATATAATGTCACAGTATAAATATTTAATATTTATCACTAACATAGTTTGTTATATTACAATGTTATCAATGATTTATTGTATTTTTCATCATAATTGTTAGATGTTTTAGTCAGTTTTAACCTCGTAGTAACACATAGGTTATATCAAGTTGGTCAGTCAACTCACCGTTCATAGAATAGCTTTACCTCCGGATTTAGCTTTTGACCAGTTACTAGGCACTGACAACTGTCCTAAATAATTGAGAATTAGTGGTAGGAGGAAGAATGGCTGTAGAAATTATTTGAAGATCAAACTTCACGAAAGTATGCCCCTCTACGGAATCGAATCAACGACCCCTCAATCAGTAGACTTGTGTGGTACTGACTGAGCTAGCTGGGTGGTCTATCATACTTAGTAATAGGTAATATACAACATTGTACATACATGAACCCATACAGAACATGTATATCAACCAAGACGGGAACAATTTATTCATTTACGTTAATGTACATTCGTTATATGTGTGATATGAAGCCTTGAAAGATCAGTAAAAACTTCCCCAGTAATATGGCTTAAAAAAATAACAACAATGGTCAGATGAAAACCTAGAAATTCAAATAGATAAGTACATATATGATTTTATCTTTAATTTTATCATCGTTGACTAAGATAGGAAACCTATGTTATAATCATTTCAGGGTCTTCAACAATTTCAGTTAGAATATATACATGTAACATTAGTAAGTTGTCACAGTTAGTATTGTAGAATACAACTCTATATTCATTTTAAACATTCAATTATAGTTTGTTATATCAGTTGATAGAATGGAATGGAATTTAAATATCATTAAATTGTGATAAACAACAAGTTGTAGACATAATTTTGTACATTGGTAACAAATACAAAATTTACATTTGATAAAATAATTATAAGATTATACCGGCCAGGGTATGGGAGAAAATTGACAAGTTTTTACCTTATTGCAATATGGCCATTTCTATATGCTCTTCTTTCATTACCTACTGACTGACAGATATGTAACTTAACCAAAATATTTCCTGATTGAGAGTTGCCGTGACAACCCTGAACTGGAGCAAAAGAGCACTCAATGACCCCGACATAAAGGCGTTTAGAGATGCTGCAATAATAAGTTCTAACATAAAAAAGACTTTTCTTCATACAAACCAAAAACAAAACTTTTAAAGATGTTATAGGGTTAGTTAACCACGATAAATAGTTTTTACAAAATATCTGTGTGTTCACGTGACGGCATGAAATGATGTTTCGTATAATGATGTCGGTTATATAACGTCGTGTTTCACTGTAAACACCAAAATTATGAATGATTAGACTACTTTCAAGCCTCACATACTTAAATGAGGAGAACATGGCCCCTGTATTAAATACATTCTGCTATAAAGACTGTAAACTTTAATGGTTCTAATAGAAAATTTGTCATATAAGATTAAACACAAACATTGATATTCGTGTTGTAATCTTTGTTCAGACCGGTTAGATATGTATGGCTGTCAATGTATTGATCATAGGTTAGATTTCCTCACCATATGTAACTATATGTATAGCTGTCAATGCATGGATCATAGCTGTCAATGTATGGATCATAGGTTAGATTTCCTACCCATATGTAACTATATGTATAGCTGTCAATGTATGGATCATAGCTGTCAATGCATGGATCATAGGTTAGATTTCCTCACCATATGTAACTATATGTATAGCTGTCAATGCATGGATCATAGGTTTGATATCCTCACCATATGTAACTATATGTATAGCTGTCAATGCATGGATCATAGCTGTCAATGTATGGATCATAGGTTAGATTTCCTCACCATATGTAACTATATGTATAGCTGTCAATGCATGGATCATAGCTGTCAATGTATGGATCATAGGTTAGATTTCCTCACCATATGTAACTATATGTATAACTGTGAATATATGGATCATAGGTTAGATTTCCTCACCATATGTAACTATATGTATAGCTGTCAATGTATGGATCATAGGTGTGATATCCTCACCATATGTAACTATATGTATATCTGTCAATGCATGGATCATAGGTTTGATATCCTCACCATATGTAACTATATGTATAGCTGTCAATGTATGGATCATAGCTGTCAATGTATGGATTATAGGTTAGATGTCCTCACCATATGTATTTATGTAATTATTTGACTAATGTTTTCATCTCTTATTGCTGTACCATGCGGGACAGTTGTCAGTCACAATCAAAGACAAAATAAAACTGGTAACTAAATCACAGCATACGTCTGGAAATCTAACACTAATCTAGTACAGTTAGTTCAAACAGTCGCAATGTGACAGAAAAAATGCATAGAAGAGATATAAAGAACCAAAAAATTTAAACCAAAACTAGAGATTGCACTTTGTCTTGTCGTACAATGACGGGTGAATTGAGTACAGAACTCATTATAGAACAATGTAACATAGACACACACAGAGAAAATATTATAGAACAATGTAACATAGACACACACAGAGAAAATATTATAGAACAATGTAACATAGACACACACAGAGAAAATATTATAGAACAATGTAACATAGACACACACAGAGAAAATATTATAGAACAATGTAACATAGACACACACAGAGAAAATATTATAGAACAATGTAACATAGACACACACAGAGAAAATATTATAGAACAATGTAACATAGACACACACAGAGAAAACATTATAGAACAATGTAACATAGACACACACAGAGAAAATATTATAGAACAATGTAACATAGACACACACAGAGAAAATATTATAGAACAATGTAACATAGACACACACAGAGAAAATATTATAGAACAATGTAACATAGACACACACAGAGAAAATATTATAGAACAATGTAACATAGACACACACAGAGAAAATATGTAAATAATTAACTTAGTTTTTATGTTTGTGACCAGTTTTCAAATCTCGTTCGTTAATTTGATTTCTGAAAGTATGAAGATACAAGTACCTATGTACTACATTTGACTGTCGAATACTGTGAACATATCTGATTGAAGTATAACAACATATTGTCTAAAATATTAGATATATTAGTATAAAAGTATTTTAGATAAATATATATCCATGTAATTAGCGAGATATTGACACTATGTCTCTTGAATAAACTAAACATTATATAACTTTAGACATTAATGTATATACAACTGTTTGATAGAAAATAAAACATTTTTTAATATTCATAGCTAGATAGTTTGTATAGTTTTGATATTTAAGTGTACAGCAGAAACCATACTGATACATTACCACGACTCTGTTATAGGAACTAGATCATAATATAAAGTAATTAAAATTAGAGCTGCACAGATTCACCGGAAAGTCGATACGATGCATTCGGTATTTTTTCTTTCGATTCGATTTTTTTTATTCGATCTATTCATTAATATAGTTTACTCCAAATATACATTAATACATTCATTTGACCTTAAAGAAGTTAAATCTGCTAAAAAAGTGCAAAATTAAGATTGCTTCTTGAAGTACGAAATACACACGGTACGAATATAAAGGTCACGAAAATGTATCATTAACTTAATAACGTGAACACCGCATGAAACATAATTTATAAAAAAATACAGTTCTTAATATACTATAGGTAACATAAACCTACACTGTGCTGGCCAAAAATACTTAAAATTGAACAAATTAACATTAAAACTTTACTTGCACGTACGGAGCTTAAAATTCCGGTTTGTTAGAACAGGTAAAGTTCACTCACACCGACCCAAGTAGCGATGTAGATAGGGACATTTACTATATAAAACAATATGGAACATAGTTACCATAACATATTACTAAAATATAATGTACAAAGTTAAACACAGTATCACTGTCAATGTACATTGTTTTAGGTGCACCTTTGACTTTTGTATCCATATAACTTTTATAGCAAGTTCGGTATGGAGTCGAAATCGCGGGTGCCTATTCGAGATCGAATCGGCGTTCTCGCAATCGAGTTTCGATGTATCGAATCGAATCGTTTAGAATCGACACACCAAAATATGAACTATTACTTTAAAACAATTAATATTAAATAGAAACTTATCATTTTACTTCATGTATAATGTTACATATTTATCTTTCACCAGTAAATCAGTTAGATCAAGTTTTATTTCACAAAATGACAATAAATTAAAAGAAAATATTAATAGTATGGTATGGTATACTAATTTTAGCTCGATTGTCAAACAAATTCATACAACTTAGATTTAGCACTTTCGAGTTAGCTTCCTGGTCCCCCAGTACTGAGCTAGTAGGATAAAGATTCTTGCTCAAGGAAACAACAGGGTAGGTTTTGGATGGGATTTGAACCAACGCGGAAAAAATATTAATGATATCCATGTTTGTTATTTTTACAATATATCAGTAATATATCCTATGAACTATTCACTAATTGATAAAAGGAACAAATTTTGCGAACTATGATTGTATTTCATATTTTCCTAAATATTTAATTACAAGAATGATTTTTATAAAAAGTTAATGTTTTTATTTTTGTTTTTACGAGAACTAGAAGTTAAGACATATATTATATTTAGCAGTAGGTTTTAATTACTACAAGTTTTAAATGTTATGTGTAATCACCTTTTTATTGATTGTAGAAAAATAATCGTATCATTTATTACAAATTTATTTACATTGTTAGTTTTAAGTCATTATGTAAACCGAATTAAAGGGAAGAAATTTAATTTTACCATCAATAACTTTGATATCAAAATGTTATGTCATTTTATTATTACAATAAAATAACATCCAGTTAAAATGAATGATTTTATATTTAAATAAAATTTTAAAATAAAAATATTACCATTTATTTTATAAATCCAGACTGACTTACACAGTTATTGTATTAAATATTGGTTTATCAAAATCCCAAAGAGATAAAAATCCAAGATTTATAAACTCTCTATCAAACAGATCCAAGATGTCTAACAAGAACTGTACACTATATCTCCAGTATATAGCACGATAGTGATCCTCACACTGACAGAGTTGAACTAAAGACTTCACGTGTGTCAAGATAATAGAAAATAGAAAGTTAGTAAAAATCAATTGTAATCCATATTGAAAACTAGTCTATGAGTATGGTAATCACCCTAGTTATGTTTCTGTCATGAACATCCTTTGATACATGATGTCATTAACGTTAGTTAACAAGTTTATTGATGACCAGACAATGAGAGAGATTGCTGATTGTACTAGCTGTAACTATCACGTAATAAATAGATCAAATAATGGTAACAACTTGTCTTTATAATAAATCAACGATATTAACTAGAAGAGAGAGAAAGATTTCAACTGTTTATAAGATCAACATATCTTGTATAGAGAGAATATTGTGTTCACTTGTATAGAGTTGATCTCTACTTGGTAAAATTGGACAATCATCGTATGGTCTATTTGATATAATATAGAATTTGTAGAGAATGAAACTATGTTCAATGTAGAGAATTCTACTATATATATGTAGCATTATGTATTGATATTAGTAAGGTAATTATAGACATATAATGATGTAGGAAATATTATCAGAGATAATATTATATTGTCTTTAATAGAATTAATACTGGAAAATGTCTTTTGCTGTGCGGGACATCCTTTCGTGGAGTTTGGCCATAAAAACATTCTACGATCATTAATTCAGCCACTGATGGACGTATACGCCTAGAAACCGGTTTACAGCTAAATTCAGAGATTTAGCATTTCCATGTTTAGTGAGTAAGCTGACTGACCACCGTAAAACGACATAAACGAGAATGTGTTGCTACAGACTAAAACAAAAGGAAATATCTCCTTTAATACAATATCCCAGTAACTGTGTTGATATATAAGACAGAAAATACTAGAGTTAAACAATACAAAATACAGTAATTATCAAACAGATATTTAGACTTATAATATCAGAAGAAGATTCGTTCAATGTAACTTAATATTAAAGTAATAATATATAGTAGAAGTTATATATATATCTGTTTGTTTAATTTGTTATCATGAATGTAAGAAATAAACAATGTATCACACTGATATATATAATAAATATTGTATGTTTGTGTGGATGACAACATATTATTACATCCTGGTATTGTCTATAGAGATGTTTGTGAAGACAGAAATAATAAGTTAGATGGTTTGACATGCTTTCATCAACAATAACAATAACTATAGGAACCCCCTATTATAGAAATAGGCACTTGGTTAAATTTTAGTTTGGAGAGCAAAATGGTTTGATAAGTTTATTGTATCTCTAATGTTTGTTTTATGTTTTAATGGCTTCAAGGTTTAAACCATTTTTCATGTCTGTTGATAATATATCTTGTTACAGACATGTCACGTGATATAGTGTTGTGATTCAAGATTTACATCAAACTGTAAGCTTCACGTAAACTTCTTCAATAATGTTCGCTGGCAAACATAATAGTTGATGTAATACTAAAATGTACTTTGAATAAAAACCAAAATGACTTTGGACGGGCAATTTAAAAGAAATGTCAAATTCTTTTTAATGTAATTTAAACATTGAACATGTGAAATCCTATCTCATTCAATTGATAATGTTCAGTGATGTGTTATGTTCTGATAAAACTTTAATAAATGTGAAATATATCTTGTATCAATGTGGTTTTAATCTAATATCAATTATCATCTGTTTATCAATGGAGTTATTAATGTATAACGTACGAGTTAATTGTTTCAAATGGTTTCAATAATTAATGATGTGTTTATTATAACCTCATATATATTTATTTATAATAACAATTAATCACTCTACAAACTAAACAGATATCAAATTTTCAGCGGCACTCTAAAACAGACAGCTAACCATTCCTGGCTTCAGAGGACAGTAAAAGATAAGATCAGATTGTATTCATTTGTTTAGTGTTTGAACTCCTCTAGGAATTACATACTTTAACGCCTGCAAAAATATTCAAAAATAAATACTTGTTTGGTACAAACAAAAAGAATAATTAATGAACTCTGGATATTGATTGTTTTATGTTCAACTGATAAAAGTACTAATTCAATGCATCATGTATTTATTGTATAATTCATTACTGTATAATTCCCACGTGTCACATTAATTAATGTAGTTTATGTAAATGATGAACGAGATATAAAAGTTGGATATCTATTATATTAATGAATTGATCTTGATTCACCATCAACGATTATTTCAACCACTTTGTAATAGTCTCTGAGTAAATGATATAATATGAAAACAGATTATATATCGTATTTTTACATAAATGATCAGAGGGCTTACTAACAGATTCAAACTTTTAGGAAAACTTCGGCCCAAATATCTTGATGTTGTAACAAACTACAAATGTTAAAACTCATAGAAATACAAGAATGTCTGATTACCTCGTTCTGAAAACGTTTTGCCAACTGATTGCATCTTAGGAGCTTCTTTATTTCAACAAATTTTGAAATAAAATGTTTCGATCGATATTTAAATACAAGGAAGCCTTCTATAAAATATTCAAAGGGTTTTTAAATATTCAAAGGGTTTTCTAGAAAAGTGGTGTATTTTAAATGATGGTTTGCATCAACATAAAAACACATTGAATAGTGATTCGTTCTCAGCCACAGTCGTTGAGGACGATTGTTTTCTTAAAATTATATCATAAGGGACGTAACTGCGTTCAATAAAGTTTGGATAAGTTACGTCCCTCCAAGTCATACAAAGAATATAAACATTATTTTTATTTGTCATGTACTTAGTAGAGCTGCCTATCTCCAGTCATTAAAATAAAAATGATATCTTACATCTTTACTTACATATAATAAGTAAAATACTTTATGTAAATTTGCAGTTAATAAGTAAACTTTGTCATATAAAATTCAAATAAATCAAATCTCAATAATCTGCAACATCTATTTGTAAAGTGTTGTTAAATTTATAACACGTGTCTTAGTGCTCGTGTGAATGTTGTCTACGCCTAAAACCAGGGAGTAGCCAATATTGATATTTTGTACAGGTAAAGTATGTATCAAAAACATGAAATAGTTAGTTTTAGGGTGATGTATAATAAATGGAGTAAGTTGCCTTATATAGAAATACTGAGATACATGTACCTGGAACCCCCGATAACATGTCTTTGTTAGAACTGTGTATCTTCAAGCGATATGTGATATAGTTTTGGTATGATGAAGTCAAAATCAAATAAGATAAATCTGTTTACTAAATTCCTGCCCTTAATATTCCATTTACTGTGACTATATAATTCAAAGGGTCTGTGAGGGAATATACTGCTGACCTTTTTTAGAAAATGAACATTTTAAGCAAAACTCATGTCGGTACAAGTAGTTCCCTGTAATAAGTTTACACCGCGATTTAAAATCGTTTTAGAGTTCCATTACGATATGGGTTAATGTACATTCTTAATACTAAGGCATCGAGAACAATAAATGTATTATAATTAATGTTACATAGAATATTGTATCAACATAGAACACTGAAAATAGCTAATTCCAAGTTAAACATCACTTTAAATTATGAATTTTACATCACGACTAGTCAATTCTGACACCATTTTAATGAAAAAAGTCTGCACGACATTTTCTTTCTGTACAATCAACAAGTGTCTCAGCCAAGTTTATTTACTTTTCATAGACTTAAATATTTTATGACATTTAAGGTTTGGGTCACACAGTTCAACATGGAGCATAAAATACTTATCCCATCAATAAATGAAAAAAATATTTTTAGTTATCAACACAAATAAAACAATATTGACAAAAAACCCTGACCAGTTTAACCGGCGTAGTTAAATACAAGTGCGGAGCTATACATGCACCTGAAATCTGACATTTATTAGAATTGGTTAACAATAACACAAACATAAGTTATCCTTCTAAAAGATCAATTGGTAGTAATATAAAGAAATAGAGAATATTAGGTTAGTGTCAATCTGTATCTAGTTTTCCCGGCAAGTTGGAGAAAGGTTTATTCGGCGAGGCTTGCTGAGTCGAATAATCCTTTTGGAGACGAGCCGGATAAACTAAGTACAGATTGACACTAACCTAATATTCTATTTATCCTACTCGCATTCGCTTGATTGACTAATTTAAGATTCGAAAATTTTGCGTTTAACATGCTTTAAATCAGATGGCCGAATTGAAGCGCAGTGAATGTGTTAAGCGGTCTTATAAGTGTTTGCGTGTCAAGAAATAGGCCCGATGATTGGCTCCATTATAATTAAGTAAAGGCAATATTTTAAATGAAAAAAGAGAAAAATTTCTAAAATAAACTTGATTGTTTTAAATAAACAAGGAACAACTCATTTTTGGACGAATGAATCACTTGCGAATTTTTCGAGGACGAATCAGTTTTTATGACGTCATGTAAGTAAAGTTTGTTGTCAACATGGCGGTCTATTTAGTAGCGTTTGTAGGATTCGTCATTTAACCAGTTTACTTTTATTTATCATGGATTTAACCGATATTATCAGGATAATGTGTTATTCAAACTTTAAATTGACGATATGGATATAAGGATTATTAAGGGAAATACACTCGCAGCGACGATGAAGGGATGTCATCAATTTTCAGAAAATGGCCAGGAGTCAGTGCCGTGAACGTCGATGATGATTTTTGAAGCCAGTTTCATTATATTTAATTTATGCGTGGCTTGGCTTTGGTAAAACAAGAGTCAACCTATGTGTTTACTGTATAATGACTGGATATTCGTCAAAATATACACAGAAAGGAATTCGGTGCAAATTTTGGAGTTTGGCACTGTACAGCGTCAACGATTGAGTATTTGTAAAATTTGAATGATGAAGTAAGTGATTTAATTAAAGATTTATATTGAAATTGTTTGTAAAATCCCGTATTTGATTATTTTGTGTAAAATGTATTTGTTAAGTTGTCGTTAAAAGAATGAAACGCAGCCGCTTTTGATGCCCAATGTTATGATTATGTAGAAAAGTAGTCCGTCAATGCGTAGTCACGTGACTGCCGAATAAAGCAACGCTGCCGAATAAAGATAGGTTTATTAGGTCAATAGGTTTTCCTTCTAAAAGATCACTTTGGGGTAGGATAAAACATTATATTATTCTTGTAGATACCGTAGAAATTAGAAAATAGGTAAAAACACGGTCTATATTGAAATATAAATGTATATTTTTATCCAATTTCAGAGATATAAAAATGCCGCGGCCGTGGTGTAGTGGTTAGCATGTCTGACTTGGAATCCAGAGATCGTGTACATACTTTATATCTTATTCTATAGTGTATCATCCTTGAGGTATTCTTCTACTACATAAATAAAATGGAATGTTTAGATTTGTTTTTCTATGGTAGCAACAAGGGACATCTAGCAGACAAAACAAATAAAGGTTAATATAAACATACATAATATACCATACATTAATATAACGTCAAGTAAAATCAAATACTAGCTTCAATATATCAGACGTGACCAAACAACCATACCTATATCTATGAGACGGACATAAACTCGTGCTTGTACTCCATTAGTTATTGACTTAAATAAATATTCATATAATATCATATTGTATGTAAAAATATCAACATTACATCAACAGACCAAACAAAACACATTTATATATCATATTTTGTAATGATATATCTAAATGTCTGCAATATAAGTAAAAATGTTTTCAGCACATGTCCATATATTACAATATAGACTATATGGATGCATTGAGATAGACTATGTAACTGATCTAAGAAAGTGTTCGTCATTAATGCATCTGAACACAGTTCAATGGATCATTGAACACACAAGTTGATATATGTAGTGTATAAAAAACAGTATATATATTATTTTTTACTGATAGCTCTAATTAAGAAGATTACATTTTGAGCTGAAACAATACAGAAGTACCACTTAAATGGTTTAATTAGTTAAATAATATTGTATGAAGATATGTGATTTATCATGTACATTATTCTCTATATTTATTATATGTGTTTGAATGTCAAATTTGATTGATTAATCATTTTAATTATGTATTGTATCACCTAATTCACTTATTAAGTGAGACTTTCATTAAACCACATAAACGTGTATTACCTATAACATGGTATAGATAGAGATTTGAACAGACACGGCCTGTATTAACGTAGACGTGTATTACCTATAACATGGTATAGATAGAGGTTTGAACAGACACGGCCTGTATTAACGTAGACGTGTATTACCTATAACATGGTATAGATAGAGGTTTGAACAGACACGGCCTGTATTAACGTAGACGTGTATTACCTATAACATGGTATATAGATAGAGGTTTGAACAGACACGGCCTGTATTAACGTAGACGTGTATTACCTATAACATGGTATAGATAGAGGTTTGAACAGACACGGCCTGTATTAACGTAGACGTGTATTACCTATAACATGGTATAGATAGAGGTTTGAACAGACACGGCCTGTATTAACGTAGACGTGTATTACCTATAACATGGTATAGATAGAGGTTTGAACAGACACGGCCTGTATTAACGTAGACGTGTATTACCTATAACATGGTATATAGATAGAGATTTGAACAGACACGGCCTGTATTAACGTAGACGTGTATTACCTATAACATGGTATAGATAGAGATTTGAACAGACACGGCCTGTATTAACGAAGACGTGTATTACCTATAACATAGTATATAGATAGAGATTTGAACAGACACGGCCTGTATTAACGTAGACGTGTATTACCTATAACATGGTATAGATAGAGATTTGAACAGACACGGGCTGTATTAACGTAGACGTGTATTACCTATAACATGGTATATAGATAGAGGTTTGATCAGACACGGCCTGTATTAACGTAGACGTGTATTACCTATAACATGGTATATAGATAGAGGTTTGAACAGACACGGCCTGTATTAACGTAGACGTGTATTACCTATAACATGGTATAGATAGAGATTTGAACAGACACGGCCTGTATTAACGTAGACGTGTATTACCTATAACATGGTATAGATAGAGGTTTGAACAGACACGGCCTGTATTAACGTAGACGTGTTTTACCTATAACATGGTATAGATAGAGGTTTGAACAGACACGGCCTGTATTAACGTAGACGTGTATCACCTATAACATGGTATATAGATAGAGGTTTGAACAGACACGGCCTGTATTAACGTAAACTTAAAATAAATAATTCTGAATAATTATTGAAAACTTGTTACTTATACCGAATTCTAAGTATTAGTTCGTACATATTTAAATACACATGTATTCAAACTTCTATCTAATATTTGTAGAGAGAGGAGTAAATTTTGTGTATTGGTGTTAACTTCAGAATTGTCAATTTGTAAAACATCACAGATATAAAAAACACGATAAAATTCATCTATAAGTGGTATAACACAATTACTATTGTTATGTATAGACAAGTCGTCTTTAAAATGTCAAATGCTAACATGTTCCAGGTATTACAAATACATATATAATCATATCAAACAAATATAACATTTATATTGTCTGATAGTTTGTCTATGATATATGATTGATACGTCTATACACGATATGTAAAGTTAACTTTCTATTACATATGATAATACCTTACACAGATTATAATAAGAAAAAGTTGAATATCAAGTCCAATTTGATAATTTCTATGATTATATGTAACCTTGAAAACTCGACAAGTTTCGATATAAAATAACGTGTGATGTTTCCAAGTTTGTTTATACAATAATTTATTTATAGGTACTTCAAGTGTATTGTTCTACATTGATGAAACTTGTTAGTAAATTTCTGATACCATACTTAATCTAACAATGCTGTAAAGACAAGACAATAAAACATATATTAAACATCAACTATTTAACAGAGTAATCTGTATTCTGGTTTATACACTTAGCTGTTTTACACAAAACCATCTAGATAATAGACACAAAACCATCTAGATAATAGACACAAAACCATCTAGATAATAGACACAAAACCATCTAGATAATAGACACAAAACCATCTATTTAATAGACACAAACCCATCTAGATAATAGACACAAAACCATCTAGATAATAGACACAAAACCATCTAGATAATAGACACAAAACCATCTAGATAATAGACACAAAACCATCTAGATAATAGACACAAAACCATCTAGATAATAGACACAAAACCATCTAGATAATAGACACAAAACCATCTAGATAATAGACACAAAAAGTCAAACTTCCAATATTATAGTTTAGCAAACTGCTACTTGTTTGAAACATATCAAACGTTGTATATTTTTTCATAGATCAGCCCTGCGTTCAGTTACCGCATGCGTTACAAAACGTTCCGTAACGATACATTCGGAACTCCTCGGCCATTCGCTGCGAATAATCTCGGACATATTTAGACGCTATTATGAAACTACCGGTGTTAAAGTAAACAAATATATGATCGTTTAGGCATTGAGTGATGTTCGTTTTTAGTCCGTAAATTTTGAAACATCACTCATTGCCTTAACGATCTCATATCTGTGTATTAGATTAGGTTATTCGCAGCGAATGGCCGAGGAGTTCCGAATGTATCGTTATGTAACGTTCTGTAACGTTTTGTGTAATTGAACACGCTACTGGATACTAGATATAAGTTTTAAAAAAATACAAAGAGTTTCGAAATCATAGAATTGTAGAAGGTTTGATTATAATGTAAATACAAAAGGTTTACTAGATGGCAATTCTGAAAATGGTTTATGTTAAGAATATATCACAAGACTTAGATAATTTGTCATTTTATTTCAACAGGGAAAAGTCTAGACGAAAGTTTCACCCAATAGTCAAGAGGGTTAATTTGATATTTAACATTAAATGGCACGTTTATAAAGCTGGTACCAGGGTAAACCTTTTCTATCCAGATATAGTATATTTACGTTATATAAAACACTTATATTGATGTTATGTCTTCATGTTTAACCAGACATCATCACCTTCTATATAAGTATATATAATCATCATCTATATTAGTGTAACACTGGATGAATAATGACACGTCTATAGATGTCACATTTAACAAATTACATATATCAATATCACATTAATCATTGTATTAAACAAACAAACCAAATTTACTCAGTTACATTTTTATTACTGACACTGAGTAAAACCAGTCTGCAAAGCCGAGGTAAAAAAACCCTTCATCAAAACCCATGCAAAGATATAGTTACATGTACATATATGGTATATGTATGGCTTTTGTATATTATACTATAGCAAAACAGTCATATAATACATATAGTACTATTTTACATTTAGTTATTGACATGAAATAAATGAATTCCCGAGTCTACGAGATTATTAGCCAATAATACAACTTGATTTCAAGTAACTGATTTTATTAAATAAGATTATTATAATTGAAGCAAAACACTTGCAATGATCTGCATCAGTAATGAACAATATTGATTTCAACATATCCTATGTATTTTATATCACCGTCGAATAATAATCTAATAAAGATTTGTCACGATTTTAATAAATATAATGATTGAAACGAAACTAGTAAAGAAGCCATTTTTCTATTTGTATTTGTCGAGATAATTTGTATCTTTTCAATTAAATTTCTGAAAACCTAACATCTCAACAATTAAATCCAGAATCATATTGAAAACTTAACCGGTAAGAAACAAATAAAAATTCTGTAACTCTTTCCTCACTGTTCTTTAACATTCCAGATTTTTTTCAAATTAGTTTAAACTTGAGTTTTTACGAGAGCACATTGTATGGTTTACTTGAGAAAAATATGACTAGTTTTAAAGCAAACTAAAACTAGGGATTTGATATTTAAATGTAAGATTTGATTAATTTTCATCCATTTTGAATCTCAAGTGACATACGGTATTTTTATGTTTACAAAATGGATGTCAAAGAATCACACGGGAGAACAAAAGTCTCATTTTTAAGCTTCCGATGACAAACACGGGATGATTGTTAAAAATGACGCATGCATTTAAACAACAACTTGTGAAAATGAGGCACAGTGAGGTCGTCATGGGAAAACTTAAAGCTAAAGTTTTCATTACTCAATCGTTTGAAGTACATTACTTTCTTGCATGAATTCCACGTAAAGTTATCGACATAAACTGTAGCAAAATAAAAAAATCTAGAAGTTTAAATTTGAATGCTACATAATACATGTAACTATTTGATCTAAGAAGAAACTAGAAGCAATTTTAATAATATTAAAAATAATAAATAATAAAATGGGTTGTGATATAATGTCTAATATAAATAAATTCAGTTGTCAGTGATAGCGTTAGCAACTTGTGACCCATTAAAACAATGTTGGAAGGTTTGAATTCTGATTTTCTGTTTGTTAACTCTAATTAAACTGTTGTGATAAGGATTTTTCCAGGTGAAATAAATATAAGTTTAAAAGTATAAAGTTGATAATGTTATCAAATAATATACATATATCTACAGACATTTTATTCAAACTTTCACATAATCTTTTCCTTTAAATACTTTAAAATGTTTTTAACAGATAATAAAGCTAAGTATCTTTTTAAATGATAAGTTCCATTCTCCTATTAAAATTGATATGTCTTAATGAACAAGCCTATAGCATAATTCTGCGTCAAGTCCCAAGACAATTATATAATGACGTTTTGACAGATAAGATTTAAATCTGAGAGAACACAAAACTTTCTTAAAAGGTCACTACCGTGTCTACATTATTATACATCTACATCTCGGTGAGATGATAGTATTTCTTAGAGTCTTCCTAACTATTGCTGTTAGGACATTGATTTTAAAAAAAACTGTATAAGAACAGCAAACATAATACAAATATAAAACAATATGGCATTGAAAAAATACCAGCAACATTTCGTTGCATCTGATGCAATTCATAATACGTAATCTACAAACCATTTGTTTTCGTTAATTCAGTAGAAGAAAAGTTACCTAAGCAAATATTCAATCTGATAGTTGGTAAAACAAATTTACATTTTGTTTATTGTTATTGTTAGATGGCTACAAATGTCAAACAATTGTATATTATTTGTTTTGTCTTGTCTTAGGTAGATTTAACTGTTACCTCTAAGAACTTTAGTTTGCAATGACAACACTTTATGCTATGAATCATTTGAAAAGTCACCGAGTTAAAATACATTACTTACTTTTGTAAAACTAAAATGCAATACTTCGTGCTAAAAGTTGTATTTCAACTTAAGTTTGTATTAGTGATTTCTCCTCAATATGTTTTAGTCTGACAAAATTCTGGCCAATTATTTCGATGGATGTCGAGGTTGAGATCAAATGAAAGCATCAAAATCTTGCAATGACTCTTTATGCAACTCTCATTGCAACTAGAAAGACAACGTTTGTTTACAAATATGTGTAGTCACATATTCATAACAATGCATGCGAATATTAGAATCTCAATTTATTCCTATTGAAAATTATGACAGAATAGAATGAGTTATAGTGTAATGTTTTATAACAAATTAATTCAGTTGTCAGTTATGGTAACAACAGCATGTGTTCAATGAAACATAACGTTGAAGTGTTTTAATTCTGACATTATACGTTTGGTGATATTTCATGTAAAATAGAATCATAAATAAGGTCTTATCACAAAACGTAACAGGTGTATGAGTTTTATCAAAAAAATAAAAGTCATCTTCACATAAACATAATTCAATTGTCGTACTTATGCACAAACAATGTCTTTGACAATGAGGTACACACATAACTCACCTTCGTCACGTTCATACATCAATATATTGGTATGAACAAACATTTTAAAAGTTTTACATTTTAATAATTTTAAATGACAAGATACAGCCTGCGGCAAATCGATGACACTCAATAACCATTTCAGAGTACAGCCACTTATAATGATTTGATTATATAAAATAATGAGAAAGTTTCGAGATCAAATCAAATCTTATTTCCGTAATTGTCAGCACAATTTGTTGACATTAAAACGTGTTGATGTTGAATTTATCAATATACAAGATTGGTTTGAAAAGGTAAACGAAAGGACGATTTTCTATCAAATCAGTTTTTAGCAATACTTTATATATCGATTTAGAAATGAATTAAAATAACTGACTCGATAAAAATCGTCATTTACCTTAAAACGTTTAATTGTGTTTAATTGTTTTAAAGGTGCGAGTCAAAAACCATTAAAACTAAGATATATAATGTCAGTGTTAAAACAACAATAAATGTAATTTGTATTTTATATCTGAAACCATTTTCTGCATTATTGCTGTTTTAATGTGTTATGTGATATAGACATGGTAAGTGTTTAAAGTGTTTTATTAAGATTTAATTCCCACAGCTTAATCTTAATGGTAATATAGAATATCATTTTATATACAGTTATTTTATTTGAAAGTATTTATTTGACACAATTTTCATCAAACCATTGAATGGAGAAAATTACAATATTATGATGATTTACCTAAATATATTTTAATTTTATTTAAAGTCATACATTTTATATAAGAGGAAATCATCATTTGGGAATATTAAACACTAGTTGATACCAAGTTTAACATAGTTTCAGATTAGAAATGTTATCATCCCTTTAGAAGTAGACAAAGATGTAATGAAATACTTTGCGCGATGATTACTATTTCTGTTATTACACGATTTGTATAAAACAACTTCCGGTCACTTCATTGTCTGCTTAGGTCATACCGTAAGTCAACATACAACATGTATATAACAATAAAGTAATAGTTATATAGAAAGTGGAAAATGTCCATTAATTATTAACGAATAAATGATAAATTAGCTAACGTACAAATCATTGTATACATGCATACTGAAATAAAGGTCTATATTTAATAAAATGTTCCACCTAATCAAACATAAGTTTTCACTCACATATACAACTGATACTAGATAAATTTTTTAATGTCATATGAGTGCAGCAGCAGACAGGTTTTAAAACCTTATGAACCAAGAAGGGACAGACAACAGACAAAGAAAACAATGACAATTTAATTGTAATCTACTGCACAATACTAACAATATGCAGATCAACCATTTGTTGCAGTAGTTTCAATATATCAGACGTGACCAAGCAACCATACCTATATATATGAGACGGACATAAACTTGTGCTTGTACTCCATTAGTCATTGACTAAAATAAATATTCATATAATATCATATTGTATGTATAAATATAAACATTACATCAACAGACTAAACAAAACACATTTATATATCATATTTTGTAATGATATATCTAAATGTCGGTAAGAGGTTTATAGTAATGTTCATTTAATACAATAAAGACAATATGGATGCATTGAGATAATAAAATGAACTGATGATGTATTTGATATAAATGCATCTGGTCACAGTTGATTGATCAGCACGTTGAACACACTAGTTGATATACTGAAATAGGGTATATATTTTTGTTTAGGCTGATAGCCATGAACAAGAAAAATATTTTGTGTTGAAACATTATACATGTACCACTTATTAAACCACACATGCATTCAAACCTATACCTTGTATATAGAAAGAAAAGTAAAAGAAGAGTGGGTGTAAACGAATTACGTTTAGAAATGTCAATTTGCAAAACATTACAGATATCAATTACATATTTAGCTTCATCTAAAACAGGTACACTACATATACTATAAGATATATTGTCATGTATAGACAAGTCGTCTACAAAATGACAAATGCTAACATGTTCCAGGTATTACAAATACATATATAATCATATCAAACAGATATAATATTTATATTGTCTGATGTTTTGTCTATGATATATGATTGATACGTCTATACACGATAGGTAAAGTTAATATTCTACTACATATAATGATAACTTTCAAAAATTATAAACAGAAGTAAATCTTGGCTATATTTTATAATTTCTATGATAGGATGTAACCGCATTCTATAAATAGACGGTGAAGATATCACCTCTATACTAAGGCGCGCAACCGTCTCAAAATTCGGCGTTCACTCATAGCTACAGGATCATAAATCTATCAATACAAAGTACTTTTAAACCTCTGTAGGTATAGGTGCATAGTTAAACCGTGTAACCTAGTTTCGAATTCAAATTACTGTGTAAAGAATGACAGATGTAAACACGTTATGACGAAGGTTTAACAACCGGTATAAAAGTTTAATTTAATGAGGTTAGTTGGTTGGATAGTCAAATTTTATTGAGTAGACACAAAATTCATTCTATTTTTGTTCAGTATACTTGAAGGGGGGAAATTGATAGAATGTAAACATTGCCACGTGTTTTCAGGTAAATAAACAGTTTTACCCGTGATGCGCGGCGTCTCAGTACAGAGGTCAGTCAGACCGTTTGTGTACAGAATAGATGTAACCGTGAAAACTCGACATAATTCGATGCTACATAGCATGTGTTGTTTAGAAGATTTTTTTTTACACAGCAATTTACTTTAAGGTACTTCATGAGTATTGTTTTATATGATGAAACATGTAGGTAGATATCTGATACTATACTTAGTCTAATCATGCTATAGACAACACCATAAGAACACATCAATTATTTAAAAAGAGTAATCTGTATTTTAGTAAACTTCTATTATTACTTTTTACAAAACTGTTTCTTGTTTGAAACATATAAAACACTGTATATTTTTCATAGACCCGGATACTTAAATCAGTTTAAAAAACAAAGAGTTTTGATATCATAGAAGTGTAGGAGTGTAAATTATAATCAAGATACAAAAGGTTAACGAGTTATTCTGAAAATGTTAAAAGTTAGGACTTTTTCACACTAAGACGTAGATATTTGTCATTTTATTTCAACAGGGAAAAGTCAGGACGAAAGTTTCACCCAATAGTCAAGAGGGTTAATTTGATATTTAACATTAAATGGCACGTTTATAAAGCTGATACTAGGGTAAACTTTTTCTATCCAGATATAGTATATTTACGTTATATAAAATACTTATCATTATTGATGTTATGTCTTCATGTTTACTCAGACATCATCACCTTCTATATAAGTATATATAATCATCATCTAAATTAGTGTAACACTGGATGAATAATGACACAGACGTCTATAGATGTCACATTTTAACAAATTACATATATCAATATCACATTAATCATTGTATTAAACAAACAAACCAAATTTACTCAGTGACATATCTACTACTGACACTGAACGGTTTAGTTACATTTGAAACAACATATAGAGTATATGTTTAATGTTTTACATAATACTATAATAAAACAGCCATAAAATTGACATGAAATCTTGTGATATCTAATACTAAACTGAAGAACACAAAGGTTAAAGGATCTCCTGAGTCTACAAGATTATTAGCTAATAATACATCTGGATTTTAAGTAACTGGTTTTATTAAATTAGATTGTAGTAATTCAAGTAAAACTAGCAATAATCTGCATCATTAATTAACAATATTGATTTCATACATATTCTTCTAAAAATAAGATTTTTTATATTGATTTACATATTTATATAAATATGTTTTTTTAAGTTAAATATTAAAACATACATCAAATCATCGTCGAATGATAATCTAAGAAAATATTTTGTCACGAGTTTAACAAGATTTATGATTAACGAAACTAGTAAAGAAGCCAGTACAGGGCTGTAGTTTTCTTTTTGTATTTACCCTACGAGATAATTTACATCATTTCAATTAAATTTCTAAAGCCCTAACATCTCAACAATTAAATCTAGAATCAAATTGGACAATAAACCGGTAAGAAACAAAAGAAAATTCTCTAACTTATTCCTCACTGTTCTTTAAAATTCCAGATTTTTTTTTTTAAATCAGTTTAAACTTGAGTTTTTTTACGAGATCAAATTGTTTGGTTTACTTGAGAAAAATATAACTATTTTTTTAGCAAACTAAAACTAGGGATTTGATATTTAAATGTAAGATTTGATTTATTTTCATCCATTTGGAATCTCAAGTGATTTTCGCGAATTTTTTGTTTTCAAAATGGTTGTCAAGAAATCACACGGGAGAACAAAAGTCTCATTTTTAAGCTTCCGATGACAAACACGGGATGATTGTTAAAAATGACGCATGCATTTAAACAACAACTTGTGAACATGAGGCACAGTTAGGTCGTCATGGGGAAACTTAAAGCTAAAGTTTTCAATACTCAATCGTTTGAAGTACATTACTTTCTTGCATTGTACTTCATCGAAAAGTTATCGACATAAACTGTAGCAAACTAAAAGCATTTTATAGAAGTTTGAATTTAAATTCTACATAATACGAGGGTTGTCCCAGTAAATCGTGGACTATGTTTGTTGCAAAAAAAGTACGCGCAACTTTAGCTCCAACTTTTAACTGCCATTAAATGCATGTATTGTGAGTAAGTATGCTAAATTTTTAGACGGTTAATTAAAAAAACAAATGTTTTGCTTCAATTTATAAGACACTAGTTATGAGAACGCGGCGCAAGTCAACGTCATATTAAGACGTCAGGTCATTGAAATTATTTTTATTCACTCTCCAAGTTCGCCTTGTTGTGAACAGTGACATATACAGACAATGTATTTACATCATATTTACTTTATAAATTTGTTTTTGTCTTACTTTTGTTTCAAAATTGTTAAATCAGTCTAAAAATATCAGTATGATTTAATGGTCTACGGGTTAAGTATCCAACTTAATATTGAATAACACTTTCAGTAATGTTTGGTACGATGAATTCATTTGCTATATTACACTATGAATAACTTCTCTACCATATGTAGTATGCACAAGGTATACTTAATGATTCCTTTCATCAGTCTATGTGTTTGAATTCAAATTTCTACCCATCCATGTTGTGCCAGGCTGATTATGCAACTGAGTAGCAATAACATAGACTCAATTTTGTCCCGACGTCACCTTATCTCGTTGATGTCACATTTTTGTGTTTCTGTTCAAATGCGTATTTCACTATTGTGTACATATTTTATGATCTGCGAATGTCTATGTAAAAAATGCAATTAAAACTTTTAAGTTTAAATTTTGCTGTTCACTTGAACTCAGTATGAACGAATATTCAAGTGTAAAAGTGGTTGCGCCGCATGCACATACCTTGTATTGGTTAAACATTAAAATGACGCCTTTAATGCAAGTTCTTATTGGTTAAATGCCTAATTTGTATAAAAATATGACTATCAAGCAGTCTTGTAAATTATGATCACCATGTGACGTAAGGGAAAATAGTTATGGACAAAGTACACGATTTACTGAGGCACCCCTCGTACATGCAACTATTTGATCTAAGAAGATATTAGAATCAATTTTAATAATATCAAAAATCATAAATAATAAAATGAGTTGTGATATAATGTCTAATTAAATAAATTCAGTCGCAGTAATAGTATTAGCAACTTGTGACCCATTAAAACAATGTTGGAAGGTTTGAATTCTGATTTTCTGTTTGTTAACTCTAATTAAACTGTTGTGATAAGGATTTTTTCCAGGTGAAATAAATATAAGTTTAAAAGTATAAAGTTGAGTATGTTATCAAATAATAAACATTTTATTCAAACATCTACATACACTTTAAATACTTTAAAATGTTTCATTCAAGATTGATAGGCCTATGACATAACTCTTTGTTTAAATCCCATGGCGATTATATAATTATGTTTTGACAGACACAACTTGAATATGAGAGAACACAAACTTTCTCAAAAGGTCACTACCGTGTCTACATTATCATACATCTACGTCTCGGTGAGATGGAAGCATTCCTTAAGTCCTATTACTATTGCTGACTCAACAATGGTTTTAGAAATAACTAATAAAGAAAACCAAACATTATAAAACAAAATTATATACAATTTTATAAAACAATATGGCATTGAAAAATAGTAACCGCAATATTCGTTGTATATGTTGCAATTCATAATACGTAATCCACAAACCATTGTGCTCGTAAATTCATTAGAAGGTAAGTTACTATTACCGTTATTCTATCTGATAGTTGGTAGAACAAATTTATATTATGTTTATTGGTATTGATAGATGGCTACAAATGTTAAACAGAAACAAACTCAATGCTAGAAGTAAAATTATGGTTATTCAAAACAATTGTATAGTATTTCTATTGTCTTATCTTTAATACTAATAAGGACCACTTTCATAATTTAGTTTATCTGTACAATGTCTGATCGAAATGAGCAAATCAATTGAACCAGAATTTGAATTTCCAATCATATCTAAAATTGTAAATGTAAACTCACATGTAGCGCAAATTTAAGGACATTTATCTTACATATTCTTTTTTATGTCGGTCTTTAAAAATATTTAAAAATGTTTTTGAGCTTGAAAACTTTCTTGAGTAAAACAATGTCGAATGTTATCAGAAGAATAATTAAATATTCGTTACAGACGTAACTTAACATAGGAAATTTGAGATTAAATGTAAGTATAGATTTATTCATACAGTCGTAGTATGGGGGCCAGAGGAGTCCACCGTGCACCCCCTCTAGACTTTTTGCCACCCATGCTAAATTGTTCCTTAGGGTCCACTGAATCAAAATCGGCTTTGTCCTCAAAAATAAACTCTTGCACACTACCTGAAATTTCACTATTTCCATGGCAACCCCTTGTTTTTGTCGAAATTGTCGGTGTTTGTAAAATCATTAATAACTTAAACACGCATTAAGCTAGAATAATATAATTAGTGTTAAATTAAAGCTGGGACACTGAACGTAAGAAAGATATGAAAAACGGTTCACTAAAATACAGTAAAATTCGTAAAATTAACCGTAAAACATAAAAAAATGCGGGAAAATATCGATTTTTTTCAATTACATGCATATCTTTTAATTTCCAAACCCTATTTTGGAGATATAATAAATTTATTTTTTACAAAATACTTCAGGAATGACTACTCTATCAGATTCAAAGTTATTTGTATGACAGAAGTACTATTTGTGTATGTAAAAACCGTTTCCATAGCAACCGCCATTTTCAAGAAAGTACTACTATTTGGTGATTAAACTTGAAATTTTTAGTCAAATCTAACGGTAGGATTGCAATATTGATATTATATTATATCTGAGACTCGTATCTTTGATATTGTTGCAGTAATCACTAATGATATACTGTTATGGTTAAAATCCTATCTTTCTGATAGACACCAGTTAGTAGATGTGGCCGGTATACATTCTTCTATTTCTCCTATAACATGTGGTGTCCCTCAGGGATCCATACTAGGTCCTCTTTTATTTTTAATATATGTAAATGACATGTCTGCTGTCGTCAATAGTAAACTCCTTTTATATGCAGATGATTCTGGCATTCTTGTATCTGGTAAGAACAAGAATGATATTGAAAATAGACTTTCTCTTGATATCAGTCTTATAAGTGAATGGTTAATTGACAACAAGCTGTCTTTGCACCTCGGTAAAACTGAGTCTATACTTTTTGGATCTAAGTTTAAACTTAAATCTGATCCCAACATCCATGTAACATGTAATGGAATAAATATTCAACCCACATCTTCTGTTAAATATTTGGGTGCTATACTTGACCAAAACTTATCATTTGAGACCATGGCTCGTAGTGTTCTTCATAAAGCTAACGCTAGACTCAAGTTCCTATACAGAAAAAAAGATTATCTCACTCAGCACACCAAAAAGCTATTAATTATGTCTCTAATTCAATGTCATTTTGATTATTCTTGTTCAATATGGTACCATGGATTGACCCAAGCTTTAAAAAATAAGTTTCAAACTACTCAGAATAAATTAATAAGATTTGTATTAGATATGAATTTTAGAGCTCATGTAGGTGCTGAACATTTTAGACTTTTAAACTGGTTAGCAGTAAAACATAGGGTAAATCAGATAATTCTGAGTCATGTTTTAAAGATAAAACTCGGGAAATCTCCAGCTTATATGTCAAATAATTTTATTTCTCAAGACACTATCCACCTTTATAATACAAGACTTAGTAACAAAGGTGCCTTTTCTTTACCAACAGTCAAAAGTTTTGGACTAAAATCTTTCTGCTACCTCGGCTGTTCATTATGGAACTCCTTACCATCCAACATCACACTAATAAAAAACCTTCCAAAATTTAAACAAACTGTGAAACAGTATTTTTTAGATAATTTGTCTTAGATCTATATATGTTTTATTGATTCTAAACTGTGATACTTGAAAAATTCTGTGATTAATTGTGTGATTATCTAATTAACTGTGATACCTGATCATTTCATGTGATAAACATTGTGACTATCAACTAAACTGTGATACTTTTAACATTTCTGTGATTAATTTTATGTATACAGTATAAAAACTGTCTGATACATATTTTACATTTAACATCTACATGTATATTCAATTATCTGAACGAATAAGTGCTATGTTCTATTTTTGTTTGTATTGGTCTCAATCATACTTCGGTGTATCATATTTGCTGTATCATTGCCTCTCTATGTCACGCCACCAACACGTAGGGACCACAATGGAAATAAGGGCTTGCCCTTTTTTGTGCTATCCCTGGTGTTGGTGTGCCTGTCATAGCTTATTACTTGTCACATGATAAGTAATATGTTTATTGTAATTATGCTATGTGTACACTATGCCAAATAAATATTATTATTATTATTATTATTATTATTCAGTATCGATACCTTCATAAATATAGTTACGAAATCTTAATCAAAGCGCTGAAAGCACTGATTGTTTTTCGGTTGACAGTATTAAATCGTCTTATAGTATGATGACGATGGTCATTGTGCAGTGGTGGTCTGTTAAATAAAGTAATAATATAATAAGACTAAGAGACTTTTGTTGTTTTGTTTTTGTTTAACTGAAAAATAATTATGCAGGAATATGATTTTGTAACTTAGATTTTACGTTGTTTATCATTACTCTTTAAAAGGTTATGTACGGCGGCCGACTAATCAACTTTCCCGGACATGTTATTTTAACATTAATCGGTTTAACGTCTTATCCTATCATATTACTTGCATAGTACTGTCAAAATGTGCTACATTTATTTACTCAACGATTGTTTTACGGCTAAGCCAAGATAAACGGTACCTCTTCAGTCTCACATAGGCCAATTTTCAGACCCCATCAGAGTGCAGATTCTTTTAAAGTAATATACAGACATGTCTATTAGGCACTGATGTTCAAAAAGATCTTGGATGGAACATGTAGAACAAAAAAGTTAAGAACGGTTGAATAGATGTACCCAAGGGGCCTACGGACTCTACATGGTAATTTATATCACCACACGAAAAATTAGAAAGATGTATATTTCTTATAAAAAATTTGTTATTTAGTTATTAAACATGTACTTCAAAATTTTGAAGAGAATTCAAGCTCACTCTCTCCTTGTCTGCAACATTTACCGAGGTCAAAAGTGCAAATACCCCAAAATAAACAGGAAATGTAGTTTCAATTTACATATAGATAAGAAAAAGGAAACAAAACTGATTTGTTATATTTGAAAGTGTTCGAAGACGAAGACAACACATTTAGAACATGTTTAATATGAATAATATGGTTTTGCTGACCCTAAAAAGAAAATTATGTAATTGGAAACCAGGGCTATCGGCTACCAGGGTACCGATACTGAATTAAGTGATAACTGCAATAATATCAACGATACGAGTCTTAGATATAATATAATATCAAAAATGCAATCCTACCATTAGATTCGACCAAAAATATCAAATTTAATTACCAAATAGTAGTACTTTCTTGAAAATGGCGGTTGCTATGGAAACGGTTTTTACATACACAAATAGTACTTCTGTCATAAAAATAATTTTGAATATGATAGAGTAGTCATTCTTGAAGTATTTTGTTAAAAATAAATCTATTATTTCTCCAAAATAGGGTTTGGAAATTAAAAGATATGCATGTAATTGAAAAAAATCGATATTTTCCCGCATTTTTTTTATGTTTTACGGTTAATTTTACGAATTTTACTGTATTTTAGTGAACCGTTTTCATATCTTTCTTACTTTCTTACGTTCAGTGTCTCAGCTTTAATTTAACACTAATTATATTATTCTAGCTTAATGCGTGTTCAAGTTATTATTGATTTTACACACACAGACAATTTCGACAAAACACAAGGGGTTGCCATGGAAACAGTGAAATTTCAGGTAGTGCCCAAGAGTTTATTTTTGAGGAAAAAGCCGATTTTGATTCAGTGGACCCTAAGGAACAATTTAGCATGGGTGGCAAAAAGTCTAGAGGGGTGCACGGTGGACCCCTCTGGCCCCCGTACTATCGGAATATTAAACGAGATAGTATTCAAAGTAATTTTTAAAAAATAAATGGTTGTCCAAGACACACGTGGAAGCAAGAAAGTATCTAGTTTTAAAGCATCAGGGTAGCATATTATCAAAAATCTTATGATAACTTAACAATACAATATAGAAGGATTTACGACTGAAATTAGTCGTAAGACACTTGATAATACAGGCCCCAGATGACAAACGGTGATAACATTAAGAACATTAGTTTGCAATGACAACACTTTATGCTATGAATCAATTGAAAAGTCACCGAGTTAAACTACATTTCTTACTTTTGTAAAACTAAAATGCAATACTTGGTGCTAAAAGTTGTATTTCAACTTAAGTTTGTATTAGTGATTTCTCCTCAATATGTTTTAGTCTGACAAAATTCTGGCCAATTATTTCGATGGATGTCGAGGTTGAGTTCAAATGAAAGTAAATCAGTATGAATAAACATTTTAAAAGTTTTACATTTTAATAATTTAAAAATGACAGTCTGTGGCAAAATCAATGACACTCAATAACCCTGTAAGAGTACAGACACTAATAATTATTGGATTATATAAATAATGAGAAAGTTTCGTGATCAAATCAAATTTCATTTCCGTAATTGTCAACACAATTTTTACTTTATATCTGTAACCATTTTCCGCATTATTGCTGTTTTAATGTGTTATGTGATGTAGACATGGTAAGTGTTTAAAGTGTTTTATATAGATTTAATCCCCCCAGCTTAATGTAATACAGCATAGAATCAGATTTTATATATACAGTTATCATATTTGAGAATATTTATTTGACATAATTTCTATCAGACTAATGAATGGAGAAAATTACATTTATCCTACCGCTAACTGATCTTTTAGAAGAAAAACCTATTGACCTAATAAACCTAGCTTTATTAGGTCAATGCAGCTTTATTTGGCAGTCACGTGACTACATATGGCGGACGTATTTTATACCTAATCATAACACTGGAGAAAGCGACTACGTTTTATTATTTTAACTACAAGTTAATGAAAAAAATAATAGACACAAAATAGTCTTATACGGGTTTTACGCATATTTATTTTTCATAACAAATCTTTAAATCACTTACTTCACCATTCAAATTCAACAGAAACTCAACCGTTGACGCTGTACAGTACCAAACTCCCAAATGTGCACTGAATTCCATTCTGTGTATAATGTGACGAATATCCAGCCATTATACAGTAAATACAACGGTTGGCTATTGTTTTACCAAAGCCAAGCCATGCATAAATTGAATATACTAGGCGTCATGGAAAACTTACCACTTACATGAACCTATTTTTTTAAAAAATGAAAACACTTACAAATATGAAAATTTTACATGATTTTAAATATCATATTAGAAAATAGGATATTTCTTTGCAAGTACGGAATCTAAGCATAAACGGTTCAACTCCGCAAACCAAAACGATCACCTCAAAAATGAAAGTAACGGACCTCAGTAGCAGGTTTGTCCACCCTCTGCATCAAGCTCAGCTTGACATCCACGTCTCATAACTCCGTATCAGACACATGATTCTGTCATTTGGTAGTGCATCCCACTCCTCAGTCAGTGCTTGTATACGTTGCTGAAAATTATTGACGTTACGTCTACCGTCTTAAACCCTTCGGTCAAGTTGGTCCCAAAGATGCTTTATAGGGTTTAAGTCGGGACTGAATGAAGGTCAATGCGATGTGTGGACATTATTATCCTGCAGGAAATCTTGTGTAACGCGAGCCGAGTTGGGCCGTGCACTGTCTTGCTGGAGAAGGTTGACGTCAGCGTCAGTCTGAATAAAAGAAAGAACTACTGGTCTCAGCACATTATCAATGTAACGATGAGCAGCAAGTGTTCCAGGATATACAATAAGTGGGGTCTTGTGCCTCCAAGAAATGCCTTCCCACACCATGACACTATCACCACCCCAGCATGCAGCAGGAGAATTTGACGATCGGTACGTCCTGACGTCACCTTTTCACGACCTAGGCGTGACCTACCTCTCACTGAGCCTGTCTGTTCATGTCTCCTTACCAAATTCATGATTGTGTGATGGGAGCAGCCAATGCGACGAGCAAGCTCACGAAATGAAAGCCCGGCGTCAGCAATGCCGAGTACTTGGTGACGTTGAGTGTCTCCTAAACGTAGCATTTGAATAGCAATTGTTGAAAAATCAATGTTTGTTTCTTAAATTGTCGACTAACTCTCATTAGAGACAAATGATTTACACAAACTACATGATGCATGTCGTCCTACCAAAAAAACTTATTTTGCACGTGCAGTCCGGGACTCGAACATCGTAAATCGATTTTAGATTCTTTTGGCAGCAGTGACTACATGTGCATGCCAAAAATGTGTCTATGTAAAGTTTTTACTGCACTTCAATTCTATTATCGTAAAGTGAGGGTTGGTAGGGTGGTAAGTTTTCATTGACGCCGAGTATATAATGAAACTGGCTTCTAAAATAATCATCGACGTTTTTGACACCGACACTGTCGGCGACATTTTCAGGCCATTTTCAGAAAATCCATGACACATCCCTTCTGGGATATACTTTCAATATATCAGACGTGACCAAACAACCATGCATATATCTATGAGAAGGACATGAACTCGTGCTTGTACTCCATTAGTTATTGACTAAAATAAATATTAATATAATATCATATTGTATGTATAAATATAAACATTACATCAACAGACCAAACAAAACACATTTATATATCATATTTTGTAATGATATATCTAAATGTCTACAAGTTTGGTCAGTGGTTTTATTTTAATGTTCATTTTATTACATGATGCACAATATAGATGCATTACACAATAAATAATAAATGCATTGAATTATATTAGATAATTTATTTTACCAAGATGACTGATACCCTAGCTTCGTGCAGGGTTTTAAATCTAGTATTTCCAAGATATTGTTAGTTCGATCCTCATCCGGACTGGTTAATCCCTTTCATAAAACAATGAGACAAAATTGTCGGCCTTGTGAAAGTGTAGGCAAGTACTGGTTATCGACAAAGTTTCAGGAAAACTAAATTAGATGATTTGGCCGACTTAAAAAGACCATTATTCATTTTAACAAAGAGTAGAAAGATTTTCATATACATTATATAAGTAAGGAAGTCTACAACATTGTTTTTGCTTATGTAAAAAAGTCAATAACCACTTTACAATCCTGTAAAATTATTGCAAGACTTTTCCGAGAATTCATTTTAAAACCACTGACAGCAGATGATCTTCATGTTTCTGATTATAAGATATAACATATATTATATGTCGTCTGACATTTGACATCGTCTGCACGCTATGATACTGTTCTTTGTGACGTTATATAAATGGTTATCTTAATAAATGTAATCAGTTTGAAGGAATGAAATATTTTAAGATTACAATACATACACAAATGCATTATTCTTGTTTTAGAAGATATGGTAAACAGTAACACGCAGTTAGTATATAAACTAAAATAGTAACATTAGTTACATAATAGTATTGTTCATATCAATGTAAACCCACACATGACTTTTACACATCATAGCAAACATTCTGTTTCTACATTTACTTATTAATTCCTTAATGAGTATGCACGTTCAAAATAGTTTACAAACCAATATTTCAGACATTGACAAGATTCATTCTTTTAAAGTTGCCATTAAGAATCATTTTTTATCAAATTTCTAATATTGTTATTAGGCATAGGCTTTTAAATTTAATCTAAACATGTACTAGTTTTTTTTTGTTTTTTGGGGGGGAGGAGAGGGTTATATAATGTTTCAGGCAGTTTTGGTCTCCTTGTCGTCTTCCAGATATGTAATTAATTTAGAATCTGGATGAACGTATTTCAGTTAAACTTATTCTGTGATATATACATGTATATGTGATAATACTATGTCTTTTATTTACAATATCTGTGTTAATTTATGTTATATTAAAGTATTATGACTTAAAACATTTAATTTGTAAGATAAAACAATACTGTCAATTTAAGGGGACAAACTGAAAAACTTCAAACTGTCCGAACATTTTAACAATTGCTAATTCTGTTACATTTTGTTGGCCTATATAAAATGCAAATCGCTTTGTCACGCTATACATATAAGAATCCTTTTCTAAAAATTTAATGATGTCTTTACATGTCTCTGGACAATATAAATTATGTATGTCTGAACCAGATTATATTTCCATAGAAACAGAATTACAAATAATTGTAACATTTTCTTTAACTGCAATGTTAACATTTCAAATGTTGTGGTGTAGACATTTGGTCTATATAATTAACATTTTGTTAAATGTAGACTTGTACTAAAACAGTCAATGTCAAAAAGTTTATTGTTGATTTTGTCGTAAACGTAATTAGACTTCAATATGCACAGTGGTATTTCAAAGAATATTTAAAGTTCGTTATTTATTACTGAAGTAGAAAGTGTATTATGATTTTTAACAGGTTGAAGTCTAGACAATATGTTATTTAACATATGTTATGTAACTCTAACTGACAGTGATTATATGGTAGGTGTTAGTGTGAAAAGTCAAGGAGACTATGTAACTGACAGTGATTATATGGTAGGTGTTAGTGTAAGAAGTCAAGGAGACTATGTAACTCGTACTGACAGTGATTATATGGTGTTAGTGTAAGAAGTCAATGTGACTATGTAACTTGTACTGACAGTGATTATATGGTAGGTGTTAGTGTACGAAGTCAAGGAGACTATGTATCTGACAGTGATTATATGGTGTTAGTGTAAGAAGTCAATGTGACTATGTAACTTGTACTGACAGTGATTATATGGTAGGTGTTAGTGTAAGAAGTCAAGGAGACTATGTAACTCGTACTGACAGTGATTATATGGTATGTGTTAGTGTAAGAAGTCAATGTGACTATGTAACTTGTACTGACAGTGATGTTATGGTGTTAGTGTAAGAAGTCAAGGAGACAATGTAACTTGTACTGACAGTGATTATATGGTAGGTGTTAGTGTAAGAAGTCAAGGTGACTATGTAACTCGTACTGACAGTGATTATATGGTAGGTGTTAGTGTAAGAAGTCAAGGAGACTATGTAACTTGTACTGACAGTGATTATATGGTAAGTGTTAGTGTAAGAAGTCAAGGTGACTATGTAACTCGTACTGACAGTGATTATATGGTGTTAGTGTAAGAAGTCAAGGAGACAATGTAACTCGTACTGACAGTGTTTATATGTAGGTGTTAGTGTAAGAAGTCAAGGAGACTATGTAACTCGTACTGACAGTGATTATATGGTGTTAGTGTAAGAAGTCAAGGAGACTATGTAACTTTTACTGACAGTGATTATATGGTGTTAGTGTAAAAAGTCAAGGAGACAATGTAACTTGTACTGACAGTGATTATATGGTATGTGTTAGTGTAAGAAGGTAAGGAGACTATGTAACTTGTACTGACAGTGATTATATGGTAGGTGTTAGTGTAAGAAGTCAAGGAGACTATGTAACTCGTACTGACAGTGATTATATGGTATGTGTTAGTGTAAGAAGTCAAGGAGACTATGTAACTTGTGCTGACAGTGATTATATGGTAGGTGTTAGTGTAAGAAGTCAAGGAGACTATGTAACTCGTACTGACAGTGATTATATGGTATGTGTTAGTGTAAGCTGTCAAGGAGACTATGTAACTCGCACTGACAGTGATTATATGGTAGGTGTTAGTGTAAGAAGTCAAGGAGACAATGTAACTCGTACTGACAGTGATTATATGGTAGGTGTTAGTGTAAGAAGTCAAGGAGACAATGTAAATCGTACTGACAGTAACTATATGGTAGGTGTTAGTGTAAGAAGTCAAGGAGACTATGTAACTCGTACTGACAGTGTTTATATGGTAGGTGTTAGTGTAAGAAGTCAAGGAGACTATGTAACTCGTACTGACAGTGATTATATGGTGTTAGTGTAAGAAGTCAAGGAGACTATGTAACTTGTACTGACAGTGATTATATGGTAGGTGTTAGTGTAAGAAGTCAAGGAGACTATGTAACTCGTACTTACAGTGATTATATGGTATGTGTTAGTGTAAGCTGTCAAGGAGACTATGTAACTCGTACTGACAGTGATTATATGGCAGGTGTTAGTGTAAGAAGTCAAGGAGACTATGTAACTCGTACTGACAGTGGTTATATGGTATGTGTTAGTGTAAGAAGTCAAGGAGACTATGTAACTTGTGCTGACAGTGATTATATGGTAGGTGTTAGTGTAAGAAGTCAAGGAGACTATGTAACTCGTACTGACAGTGATTATATGGTATGTGTTAGTGTAAGCTGTCAAGGAGACTATGTAACTCGTACTGACAGTGATTATATGGTAGGTGTTAGTGTAAGAAGTCAAGGAGACAATGTAACTCGTACTGACAGTGATTATATGGTAGGTGTTAGTGTAAGAAGTCAAGGAGACAATGTAACTCGTACTGACAGTAACCATATGGTAGGTGTTAGTGTAAGAAGTCAAGGAGACAATGTAACTCGTACTGACAGTAACCATATGGTAGGTGTTAGTGTAAGAAGTCAAGGAGACAATGTAACTCGTACTGACAGTGATTATATGGTAGGTGTTAGTGTAAGAAGTCAAGGAGACTATGTAACTCGTACTGACAGTAACTATATGGCAGTGTTTAGTGTAAGAAGTCAAGGAGACAATGTAACTCGTACTGACAGTGATTATATGGTAGGTGTTAGAGTAAGAAGTCAAGGAGACTATGTTGGTGTTTTGTTTTAAAACAATAGTGTAAAAGAAGTCAATAATACATTACCATATTAACTACAACAGTTATATATTATCATTGTCATACATGAAATGTCTTTTTCTCTATCAGATTGTAATGAAAATATATTGACAAGCTTCATCACTTCAGTAACAGGCATGCGATGCAAACGTGTTTGTGTCTCTGTCTAAAAATAGGAATATCGGTTTGCACATTGTCGTAGTCTTTTAGCAGAGTGTAGAAAGTAAACGAGTGAAACTTTCGAGCAATGCAAAGGAGATTATTCCAAACAAAGAACCTTGAACTCAACAGTAAAATAATCTATATTCAACATTTAAAAAGGATGCAAGGAACATCTGGAAATTCCACGCTTCTAACTCAGAAAACCCTCACGCTCAGTTAATATCCTGTCTATAATTACTCATTTTCGTGCCATCCTTTTAGTCGTATATTCATATGTGACAACAGCGATGTAATTTGTAGTCGTTTTCCATTTAGACTTCGTCACATATATTGATAATCTATAATATGTGTAGATTTTTATTTTTTCAATGCTTATCATGTGTGCATCATTTTACTATATTTGCAGGTATTTATGTTTGAAATCATTATATCATTCTTTCATTCTGGCTGTCATTTTACATTATTTTGTATTAAATGATCTGCGTACTTTATCACAGATATTGATACATGTGTTGGCTAATATTTTTGTATTTCTTCAAATTTTGATAGTTTGTGTGTCTTCTGCCTATATTTGCTGACAGTCATCTCAACTTTGGAATCTACTGAAAGTTTAAACCCTTGTCCAAGTCAAAAACTAATTTACCATTTAATAAATTGGACTTTCATGCACGAAATTTGACTTGCATTACTTTCTTTTCGGGATATAACTAGTGTTTAACAGATATGTTTAATGCAATAATATTATTACATTCCTTCTTCAACAGGAAGTAAACATATAACACGTATCTAAGTAAAGCAATAGCTTTCATATCACTTGAAAGTTTGTAAATGTGAAGATTAATTTAACCACAGTCAGTATTCTGTTTGATGAAAGCTATTTCAACATATTGGATTTAATTCCATTAATATTTTAGTGTAGTAATTGACATGCAATCTTGTGACATCTGATGCTAAACTTTAGGGAAATAAACACAATTATCCTCATACATAATTTATTTCTAAATGATGAATAAGAGAATCATTATTAGATAATATCTCCTGGTTAACAATACAATTAAATAAATACTGTAGTGTGATTTCAAGAATTAATGTTATTATATTTCTATTGTAAAACAAAGCAGCAATCTGCTTTATGAATGTGGAATAATTGCACACATAGTCTTTTATAAATGAGTTCTCGGTATTACATGAATGCATTCAAGTAGAAGTGGATTGTATAAGATTAACTAATGAAACAAAAAATCGTGCTGAATTTACCATTATTAAAATTTGCAGCAAAAGCATCAGTGAACAAAACAACTACAACGAAAACATAACAAAAGAAGTATACTAAGACAAAAGCTATCACTACTTTATGTATCAGGATATGGCGAATCATCTGATCAGCGTGACATAAAAAGGGGAACGTTAATTATCTAAAATCTGACCAAGAATTAGACTGACTTAATTTGAAGTTTAACGAATCACTTTTGATGATTGTGATAATTATGCAGATTTGCACTGTATTTGTGATGGCCGTAATTGGTAAGACTTTTACAAGTAAATATTTTTATAACAAGAAAACAAAATTATTTGACATATGCAGGTAATCTTCGGACTACATGTTAAATTAAGTATTGATTTTCTCCTTATCTAAATGAAGTTTGACATAAGATACTTTAAAATCATACAAACATCAAATATCAGGGATGTTATAGTACCACAAGGGAGACAACAAATATCATGTCTCAAAGTCTCTCATGATACATTCTGACATGAGAGTGTTATCTTATTATTCTAAACTGCATTAAAATACCTCTTAAACTAAAACGTTGACCTTTTCTTGTCATATCATATACTTTATCCACTTTTAGTTGTCGCAGGAATCTTTGACGTTTTAATTTTTGAAATATTACTTCTTTACTTGGAATATTACAGCACTTTATAATGAAACTATTTTTAGCATACATATACATATTATAATTTTATAATGAAAATTGTTTACAAGGAAAAAAGCTTACTTTGTTTATATAACACTATGGTGGTAATGTTCTATTGAAGTGCAAGACTTACAGTATATGTCATCGACAAAAGAAACGTATGTTTGAATTTATGTTATCTGGCTAAATAAAAATTTCACCAAAGTCTATTATTTAAACCTAAGCTCAACACAATTTTTTATCATATACCTTGTAACTTTATCTTTGGCCACAAGTAAGTGTTATATGACATTGGATAGACTCTTGTAGATATATAACCTCAATGCCCATCATCATATCAGTTAAAAGTCTCGTCCACATACAAACTGTTCAACTGATTGTTTGTTTTATTTCTAAAGGGAAAAGTCTAGACTAACATTTATTCAACATTTATAATATAAACAGACAGTTAACATCAGTCAATTTTAAACTGTAAACGATAACAACAAAGTGAACTATTTGTAATCCTTCAGGTGTCACCATCTGTCTCTCACTATAGGGTATACGTCATTTGACTTTTATTAGTAGTGACACCGACTAAATATTATAAAATCTCATCTCATTCGCATCTTTTATGAGTGAGCAAAATGAACACTAGTTATAAATGATTGTTTTAAATAACGCATCATGCATTCAATTAATGGCTTTTGAAATCAAAACGCACCCAATATGATTTCCAAGTATTGTTTTTTTTATATTTTTACGTCCCGTGCACTTGTATTAAAACAAAAATTTGAACTAATCGCCTTAATTTATGTTTCAATTTAAATGCCCGCGTTCAGAAGCTTTATTATTAACTTGGTAACATGTAGCTGTGATAGCAGTAGATGTTTATTAAAGACACTTTTTGGAACGATTTGATAAAAATCGTTCCAGTGGTATCATAACTGTAAAACCATTCTGACTCATACATATTCATTTTTTCACGCTCAAGTAACGTATTCTACAAAGTCTAAGGCACAATTTAGGCGTAACAATCTAATTTACATGTTAACTACGCAAAATGCAGTTATCTGCCCCTTGCTACCTATATTTAGCTGATTTACTGGTTGGCAGAAAGAAACCAATTTTTACATACATTTGATAGCAGCAGAATTTTTAAATCATGATAACTTCTTTATTTGTTGGCCGACTTTTATGATATTTATATTGATAGAAAGCTTTTAAAATTCATATTTTTAAAATCAAGGAGATTGCCAAAATTTTGATTTGAAAAAAAGAAATATTTGGTGATTTAAACCTGTCTTTTGAACAATCTTCTTGCCGGTTTGAAGCACTAGGTTTAAACACTCGCTAACAAAAAAAACCCATTCTGTTTTGACAAATAATTTTAGAATATTCAAAATATGAATTTCAAAACCTTTCTAATGATATAAGATACTAAATTGTTCGATGAAAAATTACTTAGTAATTGCAATTTTGAAATAACAGTGTTTTTCATTTTATCTTCTCGCTATCATTTCTTGCCAACCATCAAATGGTTACCTGTATTTCTTATCAGCTACTTGTTACTATTATAGACTTCATAACAATAACAATGAACTGGTCTATTGTTAAATATAGGTCAACATAAACGTTATTAGTCGGAAAAAAATAGTGCGCAACAAATTGAGTCGGTCCATGCAATTTTGCATTATCTTACCATGTTTTTGGGATGTATTGTGATTATAATGAATAGATAACGGAATGAAGCGTGTAATGTATGTCACCTTTAATGCTTTCTTACTATTATACATATTTTCTACAATTTGGAGTTTTGACATCAATCTGGAGCTGGGCACCTTTAAAGTACACATATAATTTCAACGAACAGTAGCTCAGTTATTTTCAGACCTTAAAGCTGTA
Source organism: Mactra quadrangularis (assembly GCA_025267735.1). Classification (NCBI taxonomy): domain Eukaryota; kingdom Metazoa; phylum Mollusca; class Bivalvia; order Venerida; family Mactridae; genus Mactra; species Mactra quadrangularis. The sequence continues at coordinate 28,181,917 of CM046295.1, read as the reverse complement.
TACATAATTGAAAAGAATACATTCTAATAATTTTTACCAAAAGTGTTCCTTATTTAGAACCATCATGAGCATTTTGTTTAATGTATAATGGTTAATTGTTGAAGACTGTACATGAATTGTTGTATTAAAAAGATTGTTGTATTAAAACATACCTTGGTAATGTTAAGAAGTGAGAATTTAAAGCAACATTTCTTTGTTTTGTTTTTAATAAAGTTCCTGAGTTACATGAATAAACAAGTTTGTTTTTATTTCAGAGATATTTTTTTTCCTTCCTGTGTCCATTTATTGATGAATATGAAACATAACTATTTATACCCCTTGCAAAGTTGTAAATAAGGTTATACTTGATTAATCTTGTCTACATATCCATTTGGTTCTTGTCTGGACAAAATCTCCAAACCACTTTGTGATATGTGATTGACTTTAAAATTCACATATTGATAGTTGGCTGTCAGCTTAAGAACGGAATAGGCAAAATTAATGTCAGACAAAACTCTATTATTGATTCAATGAAGGACTATACAAGTTATTTGACAATGCAACAATCTATAAGCTTTTAGTAATATTATTGTGACAAGGCGGCATGCAAGGTGTATTTTAGACTTGCCAATGACAGGTACAGTTCAACCCTACAATATCGTAACCTATAATTTGCTGAAATCACTCGCAAATATTACAAAAATTGTTCCTGCAATACTTTCAGTGCTTTGATTTTCTTAAGTTGCCTACATGACTTGAACCGTTAAATATTACCTTCATAGTGTTATTAACATAGTTCCTTATTGAATTAACTGTGCTCCGTAAGAAAAATGATATACTTCCCTACATGACTAGAACCGATTATCGTTGATAATTGAACATTGCTAAGAGCTACCTTCACATTGATATTTACATATTCTTTATTGAACTATTTGTGCTCCGTAAGCTAAGTGATATGTACAAAATTTCTCAGCTATTAGAATAAAGTAAAATAAGTATCTTTAAAATTAGAATAAAATAGGAAAGTGTTACATAAGATGATACGTGACATAACAAATAAGAAAGTAAGATATTGACAATGTAAACTCTATTCAAGGAACTCTTCACCAGAGATATTATTTTAAAGTAAAAAAGTTGTAAGATACACATCTGTATACACAGCTAAATTACTAAACATGTCTGAGATAGAAACACATGTCACATAAACACAATCAATCAAGTATTCTCAGTCATTAGCTAAATAAAGATTATACTACTTAAAGGAAACAAGTCTATTATCAACACTTCCTGTTAAACTAAGATTTTATTTCAAGAACTTCCGGATCTTGAAAAAACACTTAGTATAACTGTGATAATTATATCAAGATTCTTTGTAGTATTTTTATAACGTTTCAGACATCATGGATTCGATAGGAATATAATATACTTCCTGTAATCTTTAGACGGATAATTGTTTGATACGATTGACAAACACTCACAGAGTTTCTGTTACAATACAATCACACATGTATGAGCACATACTTCAAAACTGTTATAATAGACACAATGAATTGGACATCTGTATAAACCTGATATTTTATGTTTAAGGAAACTTCATGTAAATTTGGTATCAAATTAAAGGGAACGATTTAAACTGTACAATTATAACATTTATGATTTGAAAATACGTACAATGCTTAACATATAAACGCCTAGTGAACACAAGACATGCGTTTTTTTAAAGTTGCATATCAATTGCAATAGATGAGCGTGACATTTGGTCAACCACTCCTAGCTTTGTCTTTTATGAACCCCCGTGGTGTTAAACCGCTTCTTGGGGCTCATTTTAGTATTTATGTTGCAGTTAAACGTACGAGCTACCGACGCTTTGCTCTGACGCCAGTAGCATGAGACCTCAGATACGATCAGTTTCATTTAACTTTGGAATATTTCATGCGGATTGAGCAATAAAATGAGTTTGATATTTTGATAGTCGTGTTGAATGTTTAACCTACAATCGACGTCAACACAATGACATGTTTATTTCCTAAACGTGTTTCAAATAAACAATACAAACTATTAATGGACGTACGAAACTTTCACACATTTACTGTACTTTAAATGTGTATCACATATAAATTAACCCATACAAGACAACAACATGTTCACATGACAACATTTCAATCAGATTGTGATAGTATCAATATGAACTAAGATTAAAACTGTTTTATCCTTATAGAACTTTAATACAGAGACCTTCCAATGTTCAACATTGTTTGAAGTATTGATAGAAAATTTACTTGTAACTTTAAGATACACTATGACAATAACATTGTATCCATTTATATTTCACAGCATGACGTGTAAGTTTTTAAACGTCTTAAAAAAGGTATAATACTTAAATACACCGACGAGCAATAAAAAGAAGTTTCAAAATTTGGCATTCTTTTCAACAACGTTTAAATGTATGTTAAATAAAGTAAGTCTAAAAACTCATTTGGTCCTTTACGTTATGTCTGATCATGCTTACTTATGTACCCTATGTAAGTCAATCAAGTAATTTTATAGTTCTACAGTTTCAGTATAGGGTACGAGCATCTAATGTCATACAAGAATGATTTCAGAGATTTTAAACTGTAAATCGTGTTTCTGATAGTGCCGAATCTGAATATGTCCATGTCTGAATGTGGGTTAAGACACAGACAAGTCGCTTGACATTTAAACATGTATCGTTCAACAATTCTATGTCTAACTCAACGTGTTAGACAACATTATCAGAGTCATTGTCGGTCAAATAAGCTGACAGGTCACTATATACTTGTCCCTCCATCTACCAATTTCTAGATCATACAAATAACAAAGTATATTGTAAAATAAGATAAATATTAATTAAGCTAGTTTACAGTTAGTTTAGTGGTGTTAGCAACGTTGATTCAATATCTGTAATTACTTGTCTCGTGATACAATAACAGTAACTGTGTAATGAAAACTGACATATTGATTAGTCTATACTGAACATCTACAGTAAAACAACAATAAATGTCAACAGTAACAGCTGAATGGCTTCACCCAACGTCCTTAGAGATAAACATGGAAATATTTAACTTGATTAACAGACTTAAACAAGACAAAGTACATTACTCTGTTAACAATACAGATTTATATTGCTTGATATTGACTTTTTGTCACAAACATTTATTTAGTAGAAAGAACTAATCAAACTTTACAAAATACAAATCCATTTAAGTATAGAGTAGTTTAGTTATTGGCACACTTATTTTGTATAGGACAATACACAAGTAAGTTTAATATAAATCCGATTCATTTACTAACACAAAGTTCATAGACATTTAAGTATTAAATCGAGCAAATTCTTATTAAAGTTTTAATTATGTTAATCGCCAAACAAAAACAGACTAAAGTTCAATTTACTAAATGTTACCGTGTTTTCATTAATTACAGATATTAAATTGTGACAGATAGAAACCCTGCCTATAACATTGCTATCATGAAATTAAATAAAGTTTTTGTTCATTAATTATTTAATATCAATTGTACAAATCAGCATTTAATCGTCAACTTAATTTAATCGACTTAAATAATTACACATCATTCTTGGTTGTAATTGATTACATAATGAATTTACTGTAATGTAAAGTACTATAAGGAACTTTTAGAAGCTACATTGTGTCGTTAAAATCTGCTAGTTGAATAGTGAATTTAACATAGATAAAATACAGTAAAATAACAATTTAAAATTGAGGAATTAATATGAACATCAGACAGTATAGTTACAATTATCATATGTCGATGCATCATAAATTGTAACTTCATACAATTGTATCTAGAATTTTACAAATATCACATTTATGTATTGTAAAACATGTATAGAAGTTGAGCATGGTATTTTCACTATGTCTTGAATCAAAATATGTCAATACTTGACAAAATATCTACCAGTCTATCAATAAACAAAACATCTGACAAAATAAAATCTATAAAACGACAAAATGGTGCAGAGGTGTTTTATCTGTTGTTTTCACAATGCATGTTACAGCCCATACACTCGTGTTTGTATGTATGTAACTCAATGAAGCTGACAGTACTGTGTCATATATATCTTAACTAATTAATTGTATTTAATCTGACGTTTTCTATTTTTCAGTATTCTTTATAATATTTTTAATTAGATATTCACATATTATTCACCATATGAGCGTACAAATTTAAGACTAAATCCAGCCTGAGTATCACTTATACTACACTGAAGTCATAAATTATAAAATAATACTAATACATCCTTGCAAAATAAATGTTGCAGATATAACTTTCAATTGTTTTAGTTGTTCGCTTGTTGAACAACTATATACGCCAACCTTACTACGGATTCTACTTTTTTGAGGTACACGACGGGGCTCAACTTTTTAAACCTATGATATTTAATTGTTCGACTTTTTATACAATTACATATACCACTTTTGAAAAATCAGTATAACAAGCTTACTACAAAAACTACTTTTTGAGGTACATGAAGGAACTTTTCAAGCATGTGTATTAAAGAGAAAAATTTTATAAACCAATATTGTAATAATCACATATATTTAAAACACTGAAATATATACAACAGTGAATGTTGCCTGTGGTGAACCCCAATTAGAAAAGACGTGATGCATTGATATCTCATCCTATTCGTAGACAATAAATATGTCTTGGCTCAGACGCTTAACGCATCGCCCAAATCGGCTACGCACAGGAAGTAGTTCGGTGTATGCATGAACATAAAATCGTTGTATGATTTTTTGAAGAATTATCGTGATTAAATCGTAAGAAAATGCTGGCCAATATCTACAGGAATACCAATCTATAGATACAAGCTCCTTTTAATCCCCAATGGGTATATATCATAAGCCGTATCCTAATTTCGTTTTTTTAACCTGTGTAAAGATTGACAGATGAAGACACGTTCTCATGGATGTTAAATGAATGAAATAAAAGTTTAAGTTAACGTGCATACTTTATTTTGGATAGTAATATTATATTGCCAAGTCACAAAAACATACTTAACTTACTTAGTACTTGTAAAAAATGTCGCGTGGTTTCGGGTATTTACATATTTTTACCCATTATTTTTAGCGTAGTATCACACCGACCAGTTAGTTTGTGAGTATAATGCTGAACTCTAATACATGTACAGGTCAATGGATGGGAAATTAAACAGATAATTAGGATTATTGGTCAAATAGTTCCGCGTAGTATTTTTGCTCATATGTCTGATCTGGAAATGAATTGAAGTAAAAGATTATGTTGCAAATTAAAAAATATCATTACTTGGTAATTACTCATTATAATTATGTTTAATGGAATAAATACGCCGTGTGTGGGACTATTGAATGCAAACAGGTGGTTCTGTTACATTTTAGTAACATATACCATTAAATTGTATGCACGTTCAATTTGTCTTTCCCTGGTTAATATACCTGTGCAATTACATGAGTATGCATTTTAATCAATTTCTCAAATAGTTTTACCTGAACATTTCGATATCTTTTTTATAATCTAGTGAGAATTGGAATTTCATGTATAGTTTACAAGTACAAATGCTACCATTTTGAAGATACATTTCATACAACGAAAGCTCTGCAGCCTATGTTTCAAGAAACAAAATTTTATTCTACAAATTTTCTCACATTTTTAGCACATTAGGCGACCGAAGCATACTTGTTCATGTTTTCTATGACGAACAACTCCAGTGCCTTTGGTGCTTTGATTCTTAAATGTAGCAGATATTGGTGTTTTTGAGTAAAATTTGATAAAACTAAAATAAAAAGCATGCGCAACTATCAGATATTGTAACAACATTAACATTTATATTATATGCCGTATGTTTCCTCAAGTACTACACAATAGTTGTTGACTGTCAGGAACATAACACATATCTAAACAATTTTACAAAATGACATATTCCTTCCGCATGCGTTATAGCGTGCAAATTGTAGCACATTTAGAATTCTTGCATGAAAATGTTATAGTACTCAAGACTTTAGAAGCTTTTGTAATTATCACTAATGACATACTCCAAACTGAAACACGAATACCCGTAACAGTTAAATCTTCATGTTCTAGGAGGCTTTATTTTGTTACCAAACAACATGCAATGTAAATAATAAAAATTGTTTAAATTTGGCGGAAATCTCAAAACAACGTAAAAATATCTTAGAGGAAACATCTAAAACATATTGCTACAAAGTTCAACAAGGAAAATCAACGTAGATGTACTTGAAAACAAGACGCGGCCATAAAATGTTTGGAAATACTGATAGTAAGCCTGTACAATGTGAAATATACATATGTTACTTGTTTGTCCCATGACATGTGTTATAATTGTTTTAAAAAGTAAGAAGTTGGTTACATTTTACAAAGTCAACAAAATTTACACATTTATTTCCAAACATTCTAAATCCTTTCTGTTTGAAGTGAAATATTGTCATCACAATAAGTACATCACAGCATTTATTCAGCTATGTTGAGAATGTCCTGTCTAAAACAATATAGTACACCCTTTGAACCTGACACATGTCGGGTTTTAATATAAATTATGACAATGGAGATAATTTCACACTTTTTCTTTCTGGACAGATGATATTAAATTGAAATTAGATCAGAACTGTTTATGTATAAAACAAGGTACGTATACACTGCTTACAATAGTCTAGCAAGAACAATGTGAACGAATGTGCTTGCAAATGGCTTCTTATGATTGTATTTACATGTATTACACTTAAATGTTCCTTATGGTCCATTTTCCTAGTTAGAAAGGCCAAATATCGATTCAAATAAAACAGTATATTTTAATCAACTATAGAATTATTTGAATATATCAAAAGAAATATATGCGTAGTGAAACGGTAACAAAATATAAAATTACAAATATATTATAATAATAAAACAACAAAAAACACTCATTTATATATTTGTTATATTTTAGACGCTATTAAAATAATCACCAGCCTTAAGTTCTTAATCAAAACAACAAGGAAATAATTTGAAGAAAAAAAATATAAAAGTTTTCAATTAATTCATGCAAGTAATTTAGGCAGTCTCAGATGATAAATGACATAATGTTTTGTCACAAATTCATTCAATTGTCAATTTAACTAGAGTCCATCTTAACAACATTGTATGGAGATAAATCATTCTTGTGAGTATACCTTAAATTATACAATCAACTGTTTTGTTTACATACTGACTCTTATGTCTGTGAGTATACCTTAAATAATACAATCAACTGTTTTGTTTACATACTGACTCTTATGTCTGCGAGTATACCTTAAATTATACAATCAACTGTTTTGTTTACATACTGACTCTTATTTCTGTGAGTATACCTTAAATAATACAATCAACTGTTTTGTTTACATACTGACTCTTATTTCTGTGAGTATACCTTAAATAATACAATCAACTGTTTTGTTTACATACTGACTCTTATTTCTGTGAATACAATTAACTGTTTTGTTTACATACTGACTCTTATTGTTATCACTGTTGTATGTATATTGTCTGATGTACGATTGCTACGTTGATTGAATAACGCTTTAAGGGTCAGTTTTAAACGAGCTCAGTCGGTCTAATATTAAACGAGGAGTTGAGAATTTATTCATGATTACAAGCGTTACATTCACATTCCAAATGTCTCTTAAATTATACGAGACAAAACTTTCAACCATGTCTGTATGTCACTTTTATTAAAAATAACTCAGCATGATCCTATGATTTAAAATCCTAACCTAACCTTTCAAAATGTTCAGATGACAAGATGCAGATATCTTGAATATTTCCCAATGTTCCAAGCAGCTGGAAAAGATAAACGCAATATTGTATAAAGTAATGGGGAAATTTCAAAATTAAATTGGATTTATAATATAATTCCCAGCAAGTGATGTGGAAATTAGAACGTCTTAATGTATAATTGAAGCAATCAAAAACTATCAGAGTATAAAACCATTAAGTCAAATTCTTAGTGTTTGATGACATAAATATTTTTTTGGCATATTTAGCAAAGTGCAAATAAAGTTATTGTGAGAATATTTTTCAACTGTTTATAATTTAAAACACACTGACATAAAATCAACACGTTTGATTCAACGATTCAGATGATAACATAAATGACTTTACCCTTACTATGAGGGATACTAATATGTGGGAGCAGTGGTCCAGTGGTCGGACGCGCGCTTAGGGATCGAGAGGTCCTGGGTTCGAATCCCACCAGGGGCACTGCTAATTTCCTTAAGCAAGCAATTTACCTGCGATTGCTTCACTCCACCCAGGTGTAAATGGGTACCTGCGAGGGTGGTATAATTCCGCTGCGCCAATTTGTCGGCTGCACTAATAAGCGGAGTAAAAAGTCTCCCCAGGGAGATTGATAGATAGATACCAGTAGCCCAGTGACCAGGGGTAATTGCTGTAAAGTCGGTGAACATGCGTAAGCATAAAACTTAGACTATAAAATGTAATTACATTTATGAAGATATTTATTTAGCTAAGATAGAATGTTGTAGATAATCGATAGAAAACTGATCATGTTACATAGTTATTGGTTGGTACTGATCAACAATAGTAAAATAACAATAAAAGTCAACAACAACAGCTGAATAGCTTCAGTCAATGTATTCATGGTTGAAAACGGAGTTATACAATCTTGTATTTCTATTCAATACGTAGAAATAAAAAGCCTGAAATCACCACGTAAATCTATAATATCATTTAGGTCGACATCAATGAGGCTTGTTCAAATAGTCAGACTCAGCTAAATTTAGATTATAAATAATAAATACTTTCAACTTAAGCTTTGATTTGATTTTATATATACTTCTCTTGTTGGAGCTGTGATCTGGACGGAGCACTGGAATGTATAAAACTATTACCATTTGAGAATATTGAGTATTGCCAAGTAACTGACAAAAATAAATATAAAATATAACAAACAATATTTGAAAATATGAATTATTATTCAGTTTTGCCTGCATTACACCTGATACGTGTTACTGGCATTAACCCTTTTTCGTTATGTTTTAAAATCTTATCAAAGTGTGATAGTAGCAAAATGAATTCCAATGTAATACTCTACCCGCCGTTGCTATTGTTGACAACATTGTATTTGGTCCAAAATTCACGCACAAAGTGTATGTTTTTAGATTAATATTATAGTGATAGGATCATATACCATTCGTGTGTTTTGGCATATTTCACTTATTATTTCAAATTGATATGAATAAATGTATCAGAATTTTATGTCTGAAATATAAATAATCAAATATTGATAAAGGGTTCACTTCGGTAAATTAAATTAAAGTTATTTTTAGAACGCTGTACTTGTTATATTTAAACTCTGAAAGTTTATGACAGTTATTGCAGTAAAGTTCAGCGCTGTAACATTTATCAATGACATTATGTTGAATACCAATATCTTTAAGTGATGAATAGTTTATCGATTGACACAATAGTTTGGTTAGACACAATACAAATGTAGAACTGTTTTGATTGATGATTTCATGCAATGACACAACAATATTAATTAACTGTAAAGTACTGAAAATATGTTTGAAATAAACTGGCATAATTAATTGGTTTGTACGTAACGAAAGTTGATTTTATAGAAGCTTCAACAGTACTGTTTATTACAAATTTCAAAATATCACAACTATAGTCTAGGAACATTACATAACTGTACTGTAATGTTATAGCAACTCATTTTAAAATAGTGCTTAATCTATGTTTTACTTTATTGTTTTATTAGCTTATTTGCCTTTTGTTTTTATAAAGTTCTTGCCTGTCTACTGAATTAGAGATTTCTATATTTTTAACGTAATAAAGTTAATTAAACGATCTCTTAACCATATTAAGAATTGTAGAGCGGAGATTAACACACACAATGTTATTGTTCATATAAACAGGAATAATTATTTCCTCCCCCAGACTAATTAGTATTTTATGTATATTTTATGTACGTTATATTGGATATAAGACTTGACAAATAACTGATTGTCTCAATAATAAGACAAGAGTATGGATACTTGTCGTTAATTCTAAACTAATACATTAATATAGACATTACCATGTCTTGTCTTGTATTTCTGTTCAAACATTGTTCATTGTACAAAGTACTGGATCATATCATCATGACCGTTTCATCAACACAGTAGCAATAACAGGTGATTATCACATCACAAATGCTACGGATTGAAAAAGAAAACGCCAGATTTATAGGCCAACTGGTGATGATGAAAGTTGCAATAAATGTGTCAATAAGATTTCAGAAAATGGACGATTAATATAACTGTATTTTTGTCTGCAAATTATGGCAATACATGTTCTTCCGTAGACAAAGACCAATTTATCTTTATTCTTTATGTTTAGACTGATATCGTCATTTTACGTTAGTGTTAAACTAGATAAATTACATCACTAATTATAATATGGACGTCTTTAAATGTTACATTGTAATAAATTACAACAATTAAGAAGACATTAGTCTAGTACAAATATAACATTTTTATTTTCTGATATTTTGGTGTAAGTGTGTAAATTAATTTGTTTATTCCGGATCCAGACACAATTGTAGCCATGTTTTATTGACACAATAATGATTAGTTGCTATCTGGTTGGTGTAAGTATCAGCTTTATGGAACATTTTAACTGTCGAGACTGATTATAAGGATAAATATAGCTAAACAAACTGTATTTAACTGTTCAGATCGAACGTCAAAACCTTTGGAATAAAAAGATTTATCCATTCAACTATACCAAACAATTAATGATCATTATATAATAAACTCAATAATGTAATAATCTCCTCACCATATTTAAATATAGTTAAAATCATCGTTCACGTTCTATCTGTTTACCTGATTGTTTTGTATTTCTAAAGGGAAAAGTCTAGACTAACACTTCATTAAACATTTATAAGACAAACAGACAGTTAACATAAGTCAACTTTTAACTTGTAAACGATAACAACAAAGTGAACTATTTGTGATTCTTCAGTTGTCACCAACCACACCAGGACAATTGTCTCTCACTTTGTGGTATATGTCATTGGACTTTGATAAAGACATCGACTAGCTCGTCTAAGCTTCTTTTAAAAAGTTTGTATATTTTTTATGAATGTATAAAACGTACGACGATTATTAGGTTTTGTTTATATATACTTTTGACAGACAACCTTTTTAAATAATGCGTGTCCCGTTAAAAAGGTGGGATAGCCAACATTTTTCAACAAAGAATTGATGAAATGGAAATATATTAAAAGTTCAAATGAAAACAACTGATGGTATAAAGTATGATAAATACTGACTAACTGTATTGTCCTATGTTTATTATAACTCTCATTCATCGGTTTAATAAGACTTATAATAATCATAGGAACCACATCTATTATCAAAACTTCCTGTTAGACTAAGATTCAATTTCTAGAACTTCCGGATCTTGAAAGAACACTTAGTGTAACTGTGATAATTATCTTTATATATCAAGTGAATAATAATTCTACATAGTTCTTCTAATATGTTTTAGAAAATATAAAACCGATACAGATATATACTCTCTGTTTTCTATAGACGGAAAGTTGTTAAATACAAGTGACAAACACTCACAAGAATAACAGGTTGAATACAATTATACACATATGGACAATTACATGTAAGCTAAAAGTCACTAAACTTGAATGCATCGGCCGAATTTTTCACTTTTTTAATCTTCGCTACATAAAGCAGAGTATGAAGAAATGGTATTATTTCACTGAGCTACGAAGGAGGGGGGGGGGGTAGAATCAACCATACATTGAGACAAGTATTTGACCTTTATCAAAGTTTCTAGTTGTCTCACCTTGTCAAGAATCATTGAAAGTTGAAAAAATGATAATGGATATGTATGATGGTTTCATACACCTACTGTACTTTAAATGTCACATATACATTAACCCATACAAGACAACAACACGTAAACATGACAACATATCAGATTATAATAGTATCAATATAAACTAAGATTGAAACTGTGTTATCCTTATAGAATATGAAATAAAAAGACAAAGACATTTCAATGTTCAACACCATTTGAAGTTTTGATAGGAAATTTACTTGTCACTTTAAAATATAACAAGAAGGTTGCATGATAAAATTGTATTCATTTATAATTCACAGCATGGTGTGAATGTTATAAACGTCTTGAAAATACTGATGAGAACAAGAAACACTTCCTCGAAATTTGGCGTTATTTAAATACCGTTTAAAATGTAGAATTGATAAAAAAATGATAAAATTGCACAGCAGCACAGCACAGGAAGATGTACCTGCATCTATGTATCTACTTATTTCAAACACACAAGGTAACTATTAATTAAGCTAGTTTATAGTTGGTTTGATGGTGTTAGAGGTGTTGGCTCAATATCTGTAATTACTTGTCTCTTGTTTAGTGGTGTTAGCAACGTTGATTCAATATCTGTAATTACTTGTCTTGTGATACAATAACAGTAACTGTGTAATGAAAACTGACATATTGATTAGTCTATACTGAACATCTACAGTTTTGTTTGTTTGGGTTTTACGGCGCACCAACACAAAAAGGTCATATCGCGCCGAAACCATCTACAGTTAAACAACAATAAATGTCAACAGTAACAGCTGAATGGCTTCACAAAATGTCCTTAGAGATAAACATGGAAATATTTAACTTGATTAACAGACTTGCACAGACTAACAGTACAGGGTTTGGATTACAATAAAGATTTACATTGTGTGATGTTAACTTTGTTGTTTTGTTACAAATATTCATTAGAAGTAAGAACAAACCAAATATTGCAAAACGTCACAAGTGTGACATGAATTTATATTTATAATTAGTGTGACGTTAATTCATACTTAACACTATTACGTTAGACTTTAAATTATACTCAGCAGTAATCATAATAGAATTATGCAATAACTCGATCTTTGCCTAAACATTGGTTCTCCTTGTGCAATATTTTGCTAGTTATAATGTCATTTTGATAATCAGCAATTATTTCAGATTGTAGAATTTATGCTGTGCTTTTGAAAATGAATATGTTAATTATGTATATGAACAGTATGTTATACAAATAAATTTATCATATTATATCTAAATTAATTTATTCAAGATTTTACGGATGTATAACAATAACTACATGTACAGAACCTGAAAATAGTTTTCTTTCTGGTTTTAACATAAGTCAAGGGAAATATAATTTTTTATCCTACACACACAAAACTATCGCTGATTCTAAAATATCGAGGCAGATTACTTACTTAATTTAACGGAAATAATTTAATAAACAAATAATCTACCGTATAATATTGTGACATCTAATACTTGTAGTCGAGAATTTAGTTCAATTATCATCATACAATATTTATTTCAGGGAGGAAATAAGAGAATCGTTATTAGATAAAATCTCCACAACACGACACAATTTGCTGTAATATAGCTTGAATTAAGTTCATAAATGCTATTTGATTTCTATTTCATGTGCTATCGAACTGGCATCAGGAATGTTTGATTATGTCAATAGTTAATTCTTTATGATTTTATATACAAAGAAATCGGAAAACATGACAGGAACAGCAATATTAAATCACACAGACCATCCTTACAGCCAAAAAAAGGAAGATGTTGTTAAAAATTGTTATAAAAGTGTCATAATAAACAAATAAACAAGAACATCAGGGATAGATCTCTTCTCGAAGTCGTCACTCATTCATCTTAAAGAAGCAATTTTAATTATAAATAAAACATTAAAATTTGTAAACAATGATCTACATAAATTTACCTTTAAAATGTAAACATATAAGGTAGCTACATGCCTGAAGCTACATCTTGAAGACTTCTACGTAAATATCAAACAATTATGAACCAAACATGTTTACAATATTATCATAGATTTGTCTTTCGTAACTTGTTTTAAAGTAAACCAGTTTTGAAACAGTTTTATCTCAAAACCTTTAAAATCCTGATTTTCTTCAATAAAACAATGTCATAGAGTACATTATTGCATTTATAGATGCTGAGAATGTAATAGCTGGAACAATAAATACACGCATTGAACCTAAAACGTGTTTGATTTCAATACAGAGTAGATCAGTAGAGATGATGACAAGCATTAGAAAAGAAAACTGTGTTGCTAATAATTAGTAAAATAATAACAATAATGACTTGTATCATGTCTTTATGAATTAAATAACAATTCAGTCAGGAAAATATGTATATGGTAATTGTCAAGTGCAATTTAATTCTGTACACTCAGTTTAGTGACAATCGAAGTTCTAATCAATAAATCTCCAATCATTTCATACTTGTGATTGTCAGTGAGATGATATCAAGTTCAAATTCAAACTGAATTAGTTGTATCTATTTGAAAGTATCACAATTAAATGTCAAAACAAAGAATGTATACATAGCTTGTAATAGGCTAGCAAGAACATTATAAACGAATGTAGTTAAAATGTGTCCTGATAATGTTTCATTATGTTTAACTACTCCTTTATATCAATATTCATAGACATGGAAGTTAAAAAGTACGAAATATAATGATGAAGAATTTCTCCTCAAAATGACATAGAGTAAATATTATGTTTGGTCTGAATGATTAGAAAAATAAGATATTTGTCATTAAATGTTTGTATACTTGGACGACTTGCAACTTATTATAATATAAGTTATGGCATATACGTCTACATTGGTCAAACGGTTAGAGATTACATTTATCATAGACACATAAATCATATAAAGCAAGTTTGTACAGCAATAAATCATAAATATTCATAGATTTTTTGGTAGACTAAACGTAAACAGACAAACTTAAGCATAAGATATCAAAGTCACTGCAACATTATTTCTAAATAGTATTAATTGAAAGCTCACTGCTATTGAAATCAAGTGAAGTTAGATTCAATGATTCAGATGATAACATAAATGATACTTTTACTTCACTATGATGATGTTTATTTAGCTATAATAGTATGTTATAGATAATTGATAGAAAACTGTTTATGTTATATAGTTATTGGTTGGTACTGATCAACAACAATTAAATAACTATAAAGGTCAACAACAACAGCTGAATAGCTTCAGTCAATGTGTTCATAGTGAAAAAAGCTTCAGTCAATGTATTCATTGTAACAATAGCTTCAGTCAATGTATTCATTGTAACAATAGCATCAGTCAATGTATTCATTGTGAAAATAGCTTCAGTCAATGTATTCATTGTAACAAAAGCATCAGTCAATGTATTCATGGTGAAAAAAGCATCAGTCGATGTATTCATTGTGAAAATAGCTTCAGTCGATGTATTCATGGTAACAATAGCATCAGTCAATGTATTTATGGTGAAAAAGAATCAGTCGATGTATTCATAGTGAAAAAAGCTTCAGTCAATGTATTCATTGTAACAATAGCTTCAGTCAATGTATTCATTGTAACAATAGCTTCAGTCAATGTATTCATTGTAACAATAGCTTCAGTCAATGTATTCATTGTAACAAAAGCATCAGTCAATGTATTTATGGTGAAAATATCTTCAGTCAATGTATTCATGGTGAAAATAGCTTCAGTCAATGTATTCATGCTGAAATCAGCTTCAGTCAATGTATTCATGGTGAAAATAGCTTCAAGCTAGATACTAATGGTGAAAAAAGCTTCAGTCAATTTATTTATTGTGAAAATAGCTTCAGTCAATGTATTTATGGTAAAAATAGCTTCAGTCAACGTATTTATGGTGAAAATAGCTTCAGTCGATGTATTCATAGTGAAATCAGCTTCAGTCGATGTATTCATAGTAAAAATAGCTTCAGTCAACGTATTTATGGTAAAAATAGCTTCAGTCAACGTATTTATGGTGAAAATAGCTTCAGTCGATGTATTCATAGTGAAATCAGCTTCAGTCGATGTATTCATAGTGAAAGTAGCTTCAGGCTATATATTAATGGTGAAAAAAGCATCAGTCAATGTATTCATGGTGAAAATAGCGTCTGTCGATGTATTCATTGTGAAAATAGCTTCAGTCGATGTATTCATAGTAAAAATAGCTTCAAGCTAGATACTAATGGTTAAAATATCTTCAGTCGATGTATTCATGGTGAAAATAGCTTCAGTCAATGTATTCATGGTGAAAATAGCTTCAGTCAATGTATTCATGGTGAAAATAGCTTCAGTCAATGTATTCATGGTAAAATTGGTTCAGTCAATGTATTCATGGTGAAAATAGCTTCAGTCAATGTATTCATGGTGAAAATAGCTTCAGTCGATGTATTCATGGTGAAAATAACTTCAGTCAATGTGTTCACGTTGAAAAATGGAGCTTTACAATCTTGGTTACCTATTCAACACGCAGAATGAAAAGTCACCGAAATCACCACGTAAACTTACATTATTATCTTGGTCGACATCAATGAGCCTTGTTCAAATGATCTGACTCAGAAAAAGTCAGTATAGACATAGTACATACATTTATTTTAAGCTATGATTTTATTTTATATCTCTTAAGGGACCTTCGATCTAAACGAAACATTGAAATGTCTACAACTATTACCATATAAGAATATAAACTATAGTTATGTTTTATTTGTAAATCTTTTATATAAATGTATTGGTATAAAGAAATTGCAAGCGAATGTTTTGTGAACATTGGGTGTTGCCAAATAACTGACAAAATGTAAATGAAATATAACAGATTTACATTTAAAATAGAAATTATCAGTGTCTAGGGATAGATTATGTTTAAGTTGTACGTAAACAAACATCATTTCATTCAATCACAATAAGCCTACATTACACCAGAGACATGCACCAGTATAAAACTCTTGTCTTTATAATGTATCAGAATATCAAGAATTTGATTATTTTTACACAAGTCGACTAAAGTGACAAAGGAACTTACTGTTAAAACATAGTGGTGTTCCTTTTTTAAACTTCCACTTCTAAGAGTTTCATAAGACTTCAGAAGGTCTTCTTTATTTATAAATTAGCATATTGGGCAGACAAAAATACTTAATAAAAAACATATATTTACATTATCACAAAATGGCTTTTCCGGAAAACCATGCTTCTGATAATGAAGTCCGTTATAAAATAAGTTTTTTTCATTACTAGACACATACTCGTATATTCCATACAATAGCTTTTTTATTTCAATAGCTTGTTTAGAAAAGAATACAGTTTTGGAAGCAATTCAATGAAAGGAAATAAACGTCTTGACGCAACATCCAAGTAAAAGCAATTTATGAAAAAAGTGTGAATACTTTATACCTATATTTTATTAGATAATCAGTTGTTTTTGCTCTGAAACATTCTTGCCTGTCTATAAATCAACATAATGCTATTCGAATTTGTTGATTGATTCATTGGATTTTTGTTTGTTTATAACATATGAAGACCGTTTACTATTGACAAAAATATATAAAAATCAACAAACTCGAAGAAGAACATGTCAATCACTGCCTCACGATCAATGTCATGTTTAACCTAAAAGTTGTTAATTAAAAAGTGACAAGAGTGGCTTTTATTTTATTTTGATTATCTGTCTAAACCAATATATTCACATGTTTGGCAACATTACATTACAGAATGGCAACATGTTTGCAACAAAATAACCAATAATTTGTCCTGAGTGATTTTAGATAATTTAACAAAAATAATTTTTGCAACATGTCTACAACATTTTAAAATGTTAACGAACTAAAATACACAGAAAAAACCCACAGTGATTGACAATAGTGAAACAGCAAAACGGAAATTTCATGTAAAGTCATTTGTATTAAGAAAAAGATTTCAGTTGATAAGTTTGATAGAAACTTACACTCGTATCTCAAACAAATTGTTGTTGTATAATAAATTACATGCTTTAAGAGGAAATATTCCTTGTAGAAATTAATCAAATGTTCTTTTTGAAGATATATCACTAGAGAGGATGTGAGATTAATTAATGCATCTGGTTAAATGATAATACACTCTAGCTCAATGCTGTAATAGTACAGTAATATCAAATGTATAAGATATCAGAATATTTAACTAATAAACATCAGACCAATCAATAACAAATAAATCTAATCCTTATACAAGGTATACATATTATATTTGTCGTATGACTCTAGTGTGGGTTTCAAGTCAAGCAGTTTCATTTCAAATTGACTTCATGTATATCAAAGTGATAAAACAAACCCTAGTGGTAAACTTACTTTAAATACTAAGAAGTATTAATCGAGCAATTGAGCCGTCCAATTAAAAGTGTTATTAATAAGATCATGGCATATGCTATATACGACAAAACTTTTAACGTTAATGAACCTAAAGGTCAATATTCACCCTCTTATAAACATGTTTTATTGTTTAAGTCAATAAAAAACACAAGGCAAGCGTTATGTTTTTTATTCTAGAGAAACAAAAAAAACAAAATCAAGATTTTCTATTAAATAAACTGACAAAATACAATGATTTACGAGGTCACGCTAATCAAATTATAAAATCTCTATTCTCACTGTTTTGTGTTTTATTTTACATTCTAATGTCTCCATATAGTAACGCAATTTTAATTGGTTTGGAGATATTATATGGTTAACATCTGAAATACTTTATAGATTCAATCAATATGGAAGCTCATTGATACTGTTTAGATGTACACTATGTATGGTAATGTTATGTTTTGTATCATGTTTTCTTCAAGATCTATACAACTTATTGTTACTACTTTATAAAGTGACACACTTTAGCACTTACATTTAAATAATCCATAGAGCAGTGAAAATATGAGCATAGTTTAGATCAGTCAAGAGAAAGAACTATCAGTCACAAATACGTTTAGATTGTCCCTTATTAACAACTATTAGTTGAAGTATGATTATGGCTTCCACGTTACCAGTTTATCTATTATAAATAAAAACATCTTCTCATTTGATTCCATCTTGTCATTTAACTTGTAATTTTGACCATAATTGAAAACAGTTTTATTCTTCAAACTGTATGTTATTCTATCTTCTATCAAATTAACCTATTGTCACATTACTATAATACGACACGTATAGAAACTTCAACAATTTCCAATTTGCAATAAAAAAAACCTCGATAATTAAAATTACGTGTTTAAAATATTATCATAATAAAATACTTTCAAGAAACTTTTATTCCTCGTTCTAGTTTTATTTAGTTGAATTCCAAAAATATGTAGACATATTATATCTTGACTTACCATTATATTTTATAAGGCATTTATGTCTTACGCTTGTATACTCAATTAGAATATTCAAAGATTGCTCAAATGCCAAAATCAGAAAAATTTAAAATTTAATATTAAGCATACGATCGTAAACTTTCAAAAGGTCAATAGAGTCGTTTAGTTTTATATAAATTACATTCATATTTAACTTTAAAGCAATAAGGAGACACATAAAACATTTCTGACATCCAGAAGAGCATGCTAGTTAAAATAAAGAAATATTGTATAAAATGGTTATTTATTTTTAAAGCAGGAATATTTAGACATGTCTCAGAATGAGATTTGTTTTATACACAAGTTTTATGGATTCTTTTAAATCTAGTCTTTATCTTAATGTAACAATATTTTATGTCTAAGAAATATTTGATAAAATGTTAAAGTAGAATTTACAGATAAACATGATTTATCAGAATTCATACAACGTCAAAATGACAGTGTCAAATATTCTTACTGAAATAATGATAAAACTAAATATAACGCCTTAGAAAATGCATGTGTATCGTGAAAATAAAACCCAGGTAAAATAATCATGTTGTTTGTATACACTTAAGTAGCTAAAACATAAATAATATTAATACACTTGTTACTATATTTAGTAACACAATCTAAACATTTTTCTTAAGCTCTCGTGATATCATTTATTTAAGCCGTTATTGTCATCAGGCCAATCTCTACCGAGCATTGACCTCAAATATATTTATCTAATGTGCATATAAATACAATCTAATATATTCCCTAATAACTGTGATGATAGCAAAGCCAAAATAGTTGTATTTGGTGACAAAAATAATCCGCAACAGAATAATTAAAACAAAGAACAATAAAATTGAAGTTGTAAATGAAATCAAATACCTAGGTGAAGTGTTCATAAAAACGGAAAACTAGCATTATTTGAGCATGCAAGGAACAAATCATTTGAACTGTATCAAGAAATCGAAATTATAATTTTTGTATCAAGCGGCACCTAAACCTTTTTGATTTCTCAATTGTTCCAATTGGCTGTGATTTTTAGGAGGATTTGGTGACTTATCAGCGGTAGAAAAGTTCATACTGATTTATAGAAACAAATTATACATTTTAAAAAACAACCTCTACATGGATTTAGTTGGGTAGCTTTAGCTATAAGCTTTAAAAAGAGCAATTTTGATATGATATAAAGTCATCCAATAACAATTATCCTATACACTTTATAAAATTACAATGGAGGATTGTACTAAAATTCACTAGTATGAATGGATAAATTTTATCAAATCAATTATTGACAAATGCAGACAATGCCATATGCTGCTGACTCAAAATTACAATGGTTTCAAAAACAGTCAACAGTAGAAAATATTAAATCTGCCCAGTCTTTGCAGAAATGGAAATCAGAAGTTAATAATTCAAAGAAAGGCTTTAATAAGACTTTACAAAGTCGCACTTGGTTTTGAAAACAACGAGTATATAGATGTAAACTTATAAAATCTGTCATAATCTTATGTCTGTGTAACAATAAATAACCTATTGAAAGATAACAATGTTCAAATATGGTTATCTATAGGCCTATTATTTATTTATATGTTTACACTTTACCACTCAGGAAAAGTTATCGGCAATGAGCAATTTGATATTTAATGTTCTTAAACATAAGTCCAGTTTTCAAGAATCAAGAGCATTTTATGGCCATAGTTTGTTATGTGTGTGTGCATTTCATGAAAATCACAATAACAGTTTATAACTAAAATAGCCATATGCTGCACGTTTTGTTTTTGTTTCAATAATAAGATTATATAACTATGTTTTAAAGAAAACACGTAGTGGATATTGAAAATGCGTCGTTTTTATTGAGCTTAAGCTCAACTAATTAAGTACCGCTGTATGTTTGTCACTTCAACAAATTCTTCATGCATTGATAGGTTAAATGATGTGTCAAATGGCAACTATTGTAACGTAAGTTTGAACGTAAAATGTAATTAATTAAACAAAGTCAGACGAAAATAGCCTACCATATGATGAATTTCCATTCGTTATCACAACATACCCTTCACCTTTTATACACATGTATTATAAGATATGTCTAGGATGTGTTTATAACGGAAATTATGGTTAACATCTACGGTACAGATCAACATTGACTCATTTATCATTGTCTTTGCATGAGTAAACAATCTTTATTGCCTTATTTACAGAGAAGGTATCTTTAACTAAAGGTCAATAGTTTACAGACAGTAAATAAATTATGTTTTAGTCGAGTATTGCACTTGACTTATCTTATAAAACAACCATAACTCACAGAAATAAGCAGTTCTGCCACTATAGTAATATCATTACAAGGACAATTAGCCCAGAGCAATATGAGGACATTTAACCTGATAAATTAAGTGATGTACATGGTAAAGGTACTCATTGACTAATGTGAATGTTATCTCTGGTGAAAGTACGCAATGTCTATTTCAACAATAAATAAAACACAATGAGCTGATTTACTTAGATATGCCAATACTTGAAGCAGTTGGAAAAATGTCTCATTATATATTTGTCCTAGGAATATTTATGATAAATGTTAATATAGTAAAAATGCTAATAATTAAAGACATAGTGGTTGAAGTGTAAGTACCACAATTTGTAAAAAGCAACAATTTCGCGCTATTGAAAAAGTGTTTTAACATGTTCTTATAAAAAAACTTGTAAATATAATACAATCTTGTGAATAAATCATAATGATGCTTCCTCGGGGAAAGTATTTACTATTGGGAACTATAATATTAAATTAACTTTTTACGAGAGTGTAAAATTATAATTTCAAATCACATACATTACGTTTCAAGTTTGTTTCAAAATGTGACAACAAAATATAATTGATTTTATTTCTTAGCAAAATCCCTCGATGTTTCACAGAAGTTTTTAGGTGTCGTCCCTAGCTGACAAAAATACATTGAGAAATAAAACACGTTTCTAGTGGATTTATTTATTATCAACGATACGAATATTTATTAAACACTGGAGTTTTAAGATGACAGTTTGTAATTTGATTTTGTTTTTCGAATATAACGGCTGTAACGAAACTCTTATCACAATCAAGGAAAAGAACATTTCACCGCAGTAAAAATGTGACAATTAATTTCACCAGATCAACTTAATCTGGTCCAAATAATTAGGAACTTGCATCAAGATATTATGTTTTTGATACGGTAAAACATAATCTTGTTTTATATACGACATTATAATACGTATGCTATAAATCAAAATTACAGAGTAACAATGTAGTACAATTCAAATGAACGCACACAAATTATGTTAAGATCATCAAGTGTTCCCACAGAAGTACAAATTTAACTGTATAAACATATATATGTATTGATATATCTCATAAATTATCCAAAATAAATTGTATATAAAAAATTGGAAATCAGCTGAAACAGATATCATAAAACAGAAAAACACTTGCTAAAATAGGAAAACTCTGTTATAGTGTAATCAAATTTTTCTGTTTATCGTCTTGGTTCATTTGGTAAATTGGATTACCGTTATTGCTAGAACGTTGTACTTGTTATATTTAAGCTTTGAAAGTTTATGATAGTTATTGCAGTAAAGTTCAGTGCTGTAACATTTATCAATGCCTTTATGTTGAATACCAACATTCTGAAGGGAATATTGGTTTATCGATTGAAATACTTTTTTTGGTCATGGACAATATAAATGTAGAACTGTTTTGATTGATGATTTCATGCACTGACACAAAAACATTTAATGTAAATAATTATACGGCTGAAGTGTGAAGAATATGTATGAAAGAAACTGACAAAATTAAATGTTATTTTCTTACTTTGTCCAGCAAATGTCAACTACAAGAGGACAGCTGTATATGTACTCTGGAAACATTAAATAAATCTATCTTATAAGGTCAGGTGCAATGTATTTAAGAAGAAGCAATATACAATTATTTGATTTAGCTTACTCAACCAGACTTAACTGATAAAACTGACAGCACTTTAGGATCTTGTGAAACATTGTGTTATTTATTTATAATTTCTATTTTAAAGCGTAACTGTAAATTGTATACTAAATGTGTCATTATATATAGGACAAACGGAAATTGATTACATGAATGGGAATCAGTGTTTTATATAACTGCAGTGAGTTTTCCGGTAACACATGCTTCTGACAGAACTGTATGTTTATATTGTTTCTTTTTAACACATTGTGATTTCGTACATATACTTGTCTATACGTACTTGTTATGAAAAAAGTGTAAACTTTTTATATTTCAATAGTGTGTCCGGAAATGAATTCAGTATTGGCAACAAGTCAATGACATTTGAGGAAAATGTATTTTCAAAGCAACAGTTATCTAATACATGTAATATAAAATCATTTTGAAACAACATACCCTATGTGAACATCACTTACTTAAGTATTTATATTTTTCTTTGTTTTACATTCATGCCTGACTACTAAATAATATGTTACCAGACTATCTTGTGAATAAAATTATTTTTCTTTGACGATACTAACAGGTAAAATGTTGAAACAACATTTACACAAATGTTCAAATTAATTAACATTCACAACTATTACAATTCACCTTGATGTTTTAATGGCTATTTAAATTAGTATGCCTACCGTATAATACAATTATAAATGAACACAAACAATGATTGTTCCTAGACTGATTAACATTTTTTATACGATATATAACATTCAATCAACATATCAAATGTATTTATTACTTGATACATATTTGAAGAATACATATCGCTCCAGTGAAGCAAATGGAAACAATATACGTACTCGTACTATTGCTCATACTTAACGATAGATCAATATTCAGTCATAACTTAAGTTAAACTATATTTAGTACATTTAAAGGAAATATATTAGAACAACCATTTATCAACTGTCACTCTATTTCTCTTTCTTGACAATACCATTAAGATCACGAGATTTTGAAAACGGTTCTTAAAATACTAAACATCGTATCAATAATGCATACTTTAATTTTCAAGAAAACGTGCATGAAAACAGCAGAAATAAATAATATGCTCAAATTGGTTGCATTCACAAGTTTTCCAATCTTAATGTCAAGATACAACTAAAAATCACCTAAAAGAAGAATTACTTTTTCTTGTTGTACAGTGATGATTACATACAAGTATTGACTCAATCCATCTAAGTAAATGTTATCCATCTCATCCTGCACTTTAAACTTTGACAAGTGATTTTAATTAAATAAGCGTCCAAAACATTTCGTTTTTTTACTTTCTCTTAAGATAAACTAAAGTAACATTACAACAATATGGAACATGTTGCTCACTTCATGTTTCCAACTTTAAATTAAAGATAACGAATTCATTTTGTTATAAAAAATTGAAAATGAAATAAGTTTCTCAGAATATATTGAATTTATAAGGAATGTTATGATTTCGGGATAAGAAACAAGTTTTTGGTTCTCCATATGTATCAATTATTTACAATGTGTCTAAAATACATGTGGATTTACATATATTGATGCTTCATATTGGAACTTAACTATCCAAAGATGATTTGAAACCAGGAAATGTATCTTAATAAAGTTATACAAAGCTACAATTTATACAGTTACACTCATTTCGAGGCAATGTTTATACGTGCTTTAAATTAAACATACACAAACAGCAATACATAATAGGTAAAATAAAAACTATACCACTCAATAAAATAATCTGAATAAACCAACCAAAGGTGAATATACAAAAAGGACTTTCATAACTAACGATATTACACAAATTCATGTTTATATGCTCAAATAATTAAATGTCTGCAAAACATAATGAATATTTATCTCCGATGGCTTTAAGGTAAATTAACAAACCTAAGTTTTGCAGTATGTCTATCTAGAATAGCGAAACATAATCAAAGTGATTGACAATAGTGAAACAATAAAACGGAAATTACTTTTAAAGTCATCAGTTTAAACATCCGGAATACAATTGACTATTTTGATAAAAACACACACTGGTATACATTTTTGTTATTTCGTGATTAATTGATACACATCATTTTAAAGAAAGTGATGGACTTAATAATAAATAAAACCAATATTTCTCAGCAGAGATTCATCAATGAAGGAGGATGTAAAAATAATGCGCGTGGATTTATAATAATAATAAACTTCTAGTAAAAGGAAATAAGCCACTGTCCTATAATAATTATATTAAATAGAAAGAAATCAGAAAGTTTATACAGTAAAATTAAACATCAAACCAAACCAACTTGAACTAACATTTTCTTTACAACATGAGAGTTATATACTTAATATTAACAGTTTCATTCTATATCAATCTAATTTTCATCAAACGACAAACTCATACCGTTTAATATAAAACGTGGGATTTTCGTATTATAATTTAAGTAATTATATTTTTGTTTTTTCAGTCCAAAGCTGTCTATTAGATTATTTGAGACATTCATCTTCATGAATGGATAATTTGTCCTTTTTGATATTTCATATTACAAAAGCATAAATAAAAATGGTATGATCTGCATTTTCAAGGACATTATAACCACATTTATAGGAAATTTTATAAAAGAAAGAAACGCATAGCCAGCAATATTTTGGATAATTTATTTAACAAAAACATCGAGGATCAATAAACTGACAACAACGATGATTTACGAGGTCAAGTTAACCAAATCATTCAGTTTCAACATTTTCAGTTTTTTCACTAATTTGTGTTCAAAATTACTTTACTGCGTATCAATCTATTTCTAGAAAAAATAATGTATGAAAACAAAGAAAGAACTTTAGAAAAGTTTCAAATCGATCAAAGTGAATGCTTGAAGCTGAACATAGAATTTGTTTGTATGTATTTATCTGATGACTTACATTGGCAATGTTTTGTGTTAATAAATACGCTCACCTGAAAAAATAACACTTTCATGTAGCATAATATTTTCTACCAGCATTTTGTACCTGACAAAAATATTAATTGCGTATTTCTTAAACTATATAAATAACTATTAACTTCTTCTGGCATTTCACAGATTTGAAATAAATCACAAATATTATAATCCTTTAAACATTCAGGAGACACATAAAACATTCCTGATATCAATAACATTATGTTGGATAAAATAAAGTATTTTGCTATTAAAATAGTATTTTATTTATTCTAAAGTTAAAATTTTTAGCGTCGTTGAATGTCTCCTTTTGGTTATATAAAATTACCTTATAAGACTATTGTATAGTCTTGGTTTCGTCTAGTTGCTAATACCTTATAAATTCTAATTTTTAGGAAGAGGTATTTTACATAAATATTTAAACGTCACCTTAACATGTATGCAATTGCAAACAGACAGTGCCAAGTCATCTCAAAGATTTAGACATGCTTAATTTGCATATCCAAAATATGTTGCCTCAGAGAACGTAGGTATAATGACTTACAATATAATCTTCTATTTGACAAATGTTATACGATGACCTCATTGAATATTGGCTTATTTAAATCAAAGCGCTAAAGGCACTGGAGTTGTTCGATAGAGAAAGCATGTTGTGCTTTGGTCACCTAATATGCTCAAAAATGTGACAAAATATGTAGAATAAGATTTCGTTTCTTGAAACATAGACTGCAGAGCTTTCGTTGTATGAAATGTATCTTACAAATGGTGCCATTTGTACTTGTAAACTATACATGAAAATCCTATTTTAATTCGATTATCAAAAATACCGATATCCCAATGTTCAGGTAAATCTAATTTAGAAATTGATTACAATGCATACTCCTATAATTGCACAGGTATAATAACCATAGAGGAGTACAGGGAAATACAATTGAATGTTCATACCAATTAACTGTATATGTTACTAATATGTATATATGGATAAGTATTCCAGTAGTTTTAAGCCAGCAGTTTTTACAATTTAATCATCATGATTTTATCTTTAAAAAAAAGAAAAAAAAACATACAACGGTTTTATATTCATGTATACGCCGCACTACTTCCTGCATGTTGTTGTTGTGCGATATGAGTTAAGCGTCTGAGTCAAGAAATGTTGTATCGTCTACGTATAGAATGAGAGATTAATGCGTCACGCCCTTTCAAATTGGGGTTCACCACAGGGAATCTTCACTGTCGTATATATTTTCAGTGTTTGGTTAAATGTAATTATTACAATTTAATTATTAAAACCTTTCTCAGTCATACACATGCTTGAAGATTTGAGTTCCTTCATGTACTTCAAAAAGTAGATTTTGTAGTAAGCTTGCTATACTGATTTCTCAAAATTAGCGTATATAGTTGTTCTTCGAACAATTTATGAAAACTCTGTATATCATAGGTTTGAAGAGTTGAGCCCCGTCGTGTACCGAAAAAAGTAGAATCCGTAGTAAGGTTGCTACACCGATTTCTCAAATTGGCGTATATAGTTGTTCGACAAGCGAACAACTTAAAAGTGGCAAATTTATATTATGGTTAAAATAGGAAATTTAATATCTTTCATCAAGATGGAATACAGTTGAAAATTTTGATAAGAACTTACATGTTGCTGTAACAGTTTGTTATGAAGATACTAAACTATAAAGTACAAGGCAAGATTAATCGTAATTACGATCTTAACAATAAATTAGTACGAAAAGTTGAACGTTAATGTAAACTTATTACAAAAACACAAGTTTAATAATTATCAAAATAATCTAACTGATTTAACGTTCTTGAAATATCAAAAGCCATCGGCACGTTTAAGATCAAATGCATTCCTGTATTTTTTCTTGAGTAATATAATGCGATTAGAAGCAAACATGGTCTCAAAATTTCTAATTAATAAAAATTGAAAACACATTTTATTACCATATGATTGGAATTCTGCGTTAAATGTCTTCAACATGAATTAAGAAAATTGAAGTCAACTGGAGAGAAACTTAATGTTTTCTTAGTAAATCATTTAAGAAGAAATTGATTATTTGTTCAGATTAAAATGAAGAAAGATTATTCATTATCCTCTTTAAATATTTACGGTGATGAACATTGACGTCTTAAAAGATAAATGATATATAATACATTATCAATTTAAGGTAAAGGAAGATAAACTAATGTATAACATAGCTTGTCTTGTATAAATGACATGTTGATCAAAATCATCAAGGTGGATTAATGATGCTAGTTAAATCATATTGACAATATTGTGGCTGAAGTCAAAGGTTCAGATCTAGCGAAGTATAATTGATATATGCTGTGTTATACTAGCCTACTGTAAATGCTACTACCACTCCCAGACATTGTATATCTTTCAACAAGGCAAACATATAGCAGTATTAATTACTTTATTACATTATTCAGTAATTCAGTATTCAGTAATATTGTTTCTGGTGACATGAAAGATGTCATTTGAGAATGCATGAACAAAATGTAAAGCTGTTACATGTCTTATAGCATATCTGATAGATTACACAGGGTTCAAATGACTCATCTAGATTGATAACTATTTCTCCATTTGACTTTCCCAGTCCTAAAATCTTACACATCTCTCCATTGGTGAGGAGAAGAGCAAGAAGAATTAATAAAATGTTTATACTTGTTCACACAATTGTAAACAAAACTGTACATGTTTACTCAACTAAATGTTAGCTGTTCAAACACTACATACAATCGTCTGATAGTCTTCGGTTAGCTGTTCTATGAAATAGGGCCAAGAGATGTTATGTGTCAATTAGTGTTGTTGGCACAAATTAGTTCAACGCTCTCCCAAATGACTTAAACTCTGTATCAACGGAAGACATGATCTTACTTTACATTCTCATTATTTCATGAAAATGTTTAAAACTGACATTTTATGTAATTTTTGTGTGATTCAAATTGTGCACAATTGAATACATAAACTGTAATGAATTTTAATCTAGCAAGATTTGATAAATGGTTATTTTTCAACAATGTTAGCAGTTTTGATTTTTAACTTTTATTCTATGAAGCAATTTAATGGTTTAAGTTTTCAGATAAATAATTGTGAATGTTTCCTGTAGAAACATGATTGTAGTTCTTATGGTACCCCTGGGAATATATTACTTGTTAAAACTATATCTTAACTATAAATGTACGTAAATGTAACAATATAACTTCAGAACATGTACTTATAGGTTTTATAATTTCAAGTTTTGTATCAAAATGTGACACTAAAATATGCTTTGTGTACATTTTTGATAAAAACAATTCTCTTGGAAAAAAATATTTCTAAATGCTGCTATAATTTTAACTTACTATACACAAATGATTTATAAACTTTCTGTTAAGAATTTATTAAACGTCAACGATACACAAAGACCTTTATGGATATAAACATTACGAGTTTCTTCTTCAGGAAGAGCTTGGTATTTGATCACATCGTGAAATAATTATTTTTTTAGCTGTCAAATGTATTTATTAAATATAAAAATAATGACAATGCTATATTGTAATGGCGTTTTACTTTAAGGGGAGACATCAATAAACATTCATTTTGAAACGTGTTCACATGCTATATATTCATGTTTTATTATGTTATTTGAATGTAACGACTGTGATAAAACAATTGTAACAAACAATAGTCATGTCATTCCCTAGGAAAAAAGAGTATTTCACCACAGTGATAATTGAAGATATGTATTTGAAAGATCAGCATATTCTGGTCCAAACACACTTAAATTCACTGAGTAAATACAAAATGAAACGGTTAAGTATCTTCTTGCTTTAAATACTAAATCATTCATACTAATGATTATAAATGAACATTTTGGCGTAACCATATGTTAAAGACTTAAACACAATTTAATTTTGATACCATTGACTGTTGCCAAGAAGGTAGATTGAACTGCAAATACAAAAAAATAAAATAAACATTTTTGGTATCTATGTAAAAATATAATTTCAAGTTGACGTTAATTTAAATTTTATCAATCAAACATTCCATTTGTTTTACCCTAGTCATGTGACAGCATGTATCATTAAATATATAAACATTTGTGACACTACTAAAACAACATTTAATGCACTCTTCGCCGTAAAATAATCTTAATTTGAGTTAATATTGTGTTAGACCCAGTGACAGTCGGCTTAAATTCGTCCATTGATAATTACGCTCACTTTAGTCTCTTTCGCGTGTCAGCGTCCGTATCAAGTGTTCGTAATAATCGTCTAATTTGCTGATACATTAAACAATGTAATGCAATGCGTATTAAAGCGTAAGAAAGAACATGTGTTGTAAGTACATCTTATCAACTATTTTAAATAATAAATGATAAGAACTAAGAAATCAGAAGTCAGTTTACAAAGATAATATTGAAACAATCATACGATAACTGGACCATGTATTACTCTAATTAAACTTTCCCGTTCATGTTATGTTCACTTTGGTAAATTGGATAAAAGCTTTTTTTAGAACATTGTACTTGTTTTATTTAAACTCTGAAAGTTTATGACAGTTATAGTAGTAAAGTTCAGAGCAAGTTCAGTGAAACATTTATCAATGACTTTATGTTGAATACCAACATCCTAAAGGGAATATTGGTTTATCGATTGACACAATATTTTTGCCAGTAACAATACAAATGAAGAACTGTTTTGATTGATGATTTCATGCACAAACACAACAATGTAACATTTTTACTGAGGTACATTAAATTTGTAAGTCGGATCTTGTGTGATTAGATAGTCTGTACGTACCAAATTTTTATCTTTAAATATATCACTTTATATTGCAAGTGTATAATAATACAATTGCAGTATTGACACATTAAATAAACCTTCCCTAGATTGTCATGTACCGTGAAGAAAAAACAGACGCTAATTTGAACAATATTACAAAACTTGACTTAAATGATTATGCTGACAAGTTGAATGAATTTGGGAACATACTGCTGTTTATATTCAACTTCTACTTTTAACTGTTAAATGTGAATTGTATATAAAGTGTGCAATTCCGAATAAGGCAAACGGAAATTATTTGCATGAATCGAAATCCGTGTTTTACATCATTACAGAATGTGTATTCCAATAAGACATTTTTCTGACAGAACTGTGTGTTTTGCTGCTCTTTAAAGTCTAAAGTATTCCATGCATAAGCTAGACTATATATTTGTTATGAATTGGTATAAACTACTAGTATTTCAATAGTTTGTCCGAAAATGAATTTGCGTACATTTTTGTCGTTTAAGAAAGCATCATAATGATCCTGAACTTTACATTTCTGGCTCAAAAATACCTGTTGTAAATGAAGCTAAATTTTTAGGCGTTACATTTGATAAAAAGCTCTCTTTTATACCACACTTAAAGTCGCTAAAAACAAAATGTATTAAAGCTTTAAATCTACTTAAAGTACTTTCACATACTGATTGGGGATCTGATTCCCAAACATTACTTAAATTATACAGAAGTCTTGTTCGTTCAAAACTAGATTATGGGTCAATTGTGTACGGATCAGCACGTAAATCGTACTTACAAATGCTTGATACAATACATAACCAGGGCTTACGTATTGCCCTTGGTGCATTTAAAACTTCACCTGTTGAAAGTCTTTATGTTGAAGCTAACGAGCCATCATTAAAATAACGCCGACAAAAGCTTTCATTACAATACGCTACTCGAATTTCTTCAAACAATACTAACCCGGCGCAAAAAGTTTTTAAACCAAGTTACATTGATAAATTTGACAACAAACCGAACGAAATTAAACCATTTGGCCTGCGCGTTAAAAACGATTTAGAAATGCTTAATATCAACACTTCTACCGTTTTACAGAACTTAGATGAAAATGTTCCTCCTTGGACCTACAATATACCAGACGTGAATATTGACCTATCAAACTTTCGTAAATCTTTTACCAGCCCAGAAGCTTTCAAATCGGAATTCGTAAACATCTTAGAAAAAAATAAAGATTGTACACATTTATTTACCGACGGCTCAAAAGATGGTAACAAGGTTGGTTGCGCTGCATATGGAAATTCTTTTGTTGCAAGAATGCGATTGCCTGACCAGGCATCCATATTTACAGCCGAAGTCAAAGCAATAGACCTTGCTCTATCATACATATCAAATAGTATTAAAAACAATTTTATTATTTTCTCAGATTCTCTATCTGTATTACTGGCCATAAAAAATCGTTGTTCAGACAATATACTTATTAAAAATATTGAATTAAGATTACATGAAATACTGAAATCTAAAATAGTACACCTCTGCTGGATACCAAGTAATATTGGTATACATGGAAATGAAAAAGTAGACATTTTAGCTAAAGAATCTTTAAACCTTCAACCAGTAGATATCAAATTACCAAGAAGCGACTACAAATGTTCTATAAATTCGTTAATTAAGTCAAAATGGCAAACATTGTGAAATCATGCTGTATTTAATAAGTTACATGACATAAAGCCAACCCTTGGTTCATCTTCGTCAACAATATTTTCTAATCGCCGAGATCAAATAGTGATTACGCGATGTAGAATTGGTCATACCAGATACACACATTCATACCTTCTCAAAAAAGAGGAAGCACCTAAATGTATACCATGTGACGAGCATTTCAATATAAAACACGTTCTCCTTGACTGTCAGGATCTTAAATACATTCGTGACAAACATTTTAAAGTAAACTCACTTAAAGAACTTTTTGAATCTGTATCATCATATGCGATACTTAACTTTTTGAAAGAAATAAATGTTTATAATAAGATATAGAGCTTTACATCATTAATTTCGTATGAATTAATAGTAACATTGATTGCTTTCGGCGCGATATGACCTTTTTGTGATGGTGCGCCGTAAAACCCAAACAAACAAACA
This sequence comes from Mactra quadrangularis, assembly GCA_025267735.1. NCBI lineage: Eukaryota > Metazoa > Mollusca > Bivalvia > Venerida > Mactridae > Mactra > Mactra quadrangularis. Next base: position 28,148,913 of record CM046295.1, on the reverse strand, counting down.
AACAAATGAATTTAGTTTTTGAAACAAGTCAATAACATTTGGGAAAAATGCGTTGCTAAGCAAAAGCTACTTAGAGAAAGAAAACCATTTGAAACAACATACGATATGTGTATGTCACATACTAAACTTAATTAATTTGAATATACTAGTTTCTTTGTGTATCGCTCATTCCTGTCTTCTGATTAAAATGGTACTGATGGATCTTGTAGTCAAATTAATTTATAATTTATAACGATACTTATATCTGGTCTCGTATTCATCTGTCGTCATCGACCATGACCATGATTTCAGTTTGCTAAATTGATTCTATGTGTCCAAAGATGACTGATGGGGTCAATCCGAGCAATGAAATATTCTCCACAAGTTGGACATCTGTGGTGGGGTGAGTCTGATGAAAAGCTTCTGGCTTTCCAGACAGCACACTTTTCTTTAGCAGATTTGGTACAGCACTTTTCTGAGGTGGTACAACCGGCATGGATTTTGGTTCGCCACGATGAACGGTCTAAAGCATCGTTTTCCCAGTTTTCCTAATCTATATTAAGCGACATTAACAATTGAAACACCACTTACATAAAAGTTCAAATTAATATAAACATACTCAACTTTAACAATTTATCATGATGGTTAAATGGTTATTTAAGATAGTATACCTACATTAACAATATACAAAACTTATCGTAAACAGAAACAATAAATATTCTCAGACTGATACAACTTTTATGTATATTTAAAATGAAACTTATATAATACATGTAGAATACTTCAAGTATTCAAGAGTTCAAGTACAGCAAAAGTCAACTGATATTATTGCTCATATTTAATGATAGAACAAATATTCAGTATTATCATAATGGTTTATAAATGTAAGTTAAACTATATTTAGTACATTTTAAGGAAAACTAATAGAACAACCATTAACTGTCACGTTAACATCTTTTCTTGACAATTCCATTAACAGTTTGAAAACTGATCTTAAATAATCAACATCGTAACAATGATGCATACTCGAATTTCCAAGGAAACGTGCATAAAAAGACAGAAATAAATGATATATTTAAATTGAATGAATTTACTAGTCACAAAAATTTCTGTCAAGATACAACTAAGTATCACACAAACTGAGAATTACTTTTTGTTGTTGTACAGCGATGATTAGATACAATTATTGACTCAATCCTCCTGAGTTAATGTAAACCTGCCATCCTGCACTTTTAACTTTGACAAGTGATTTTAATTAAAACAGTTTCGTCCACAAACTTTCAGTTATTCTACTTCCTATTTGATTAAACTAATGTAACATAACTACGATATGGAATGTATTAAATACTTCAAGTTTTCAATATTAAATTAAAGAAAACGAGTTCATTTCGATACTAACTTTAAAAAATATAGTAATTTTAGAATGTATGGGAAAGTTTTGATTTCGAGATAAGGGACAAGTTTTTGATTCTTTGATTAATTAACTCTTTACAAGAAGTTACATGTGGATTTACGTATATTGATGTATCATATTGGAACTTAACTATCCAAAGATGATTTGAAACCAGGAAATGTATCTTAATCAATTCATCCAAAGCTACAATTTATACAGTAACACTCATTTTGAGGTATTCTCCATATATGCATACAAAAACATTAATTCATAAACAATAAAATTGTAACTTTATCACTCAATTAGTAAATTACATAACATGAAGAAATCAAGCGGATACGAATATACGAATAATACATACATAAATGACTTATTAAACGAATACATATAATCAAATAATTAAATGTCTGCAAAACATAATGAATATTTATCTCCGATGGCTTTAAGGTAAATTAACAAACCTAAGTTTTGCAGTATGTCTATCTAGAATAGCGAAACATAATCAAAGTGATCAACAATAGTGAAACAATAAAACGGAAATTACTTTTAAAGTCATCAGTTTAAACATCCGGAATACAATTGACTATTTTGATAAAAACTTACATTGGAATACATTTTTGTTATTACGTGATTAATTGATACACATCATTTTAAAGGAAGTAGATCTAATGGTCGTAATATAATAAATAATAATTAATCAACATCTCTCAACAGAGATACATCAATGAAGGACGGTGTGAAATTAATTAATGCGCGTATGTATAGTAGATTTATAATTATAACGTTCTAGTTAAAAGACATAAGCCATTGTCATATAGTTAGGCTATAAATTAGGATTAAGCAAAACATTTACTTTTAAATTACAACATAAGAGTTATTAATTTTCTATTTATTGATTTTAATAGTTTCATTTTATATCAATTCAATTTTCAATCAAACGAAAATGTCATACTGTTTAATACAAAAATTGTGTTATTCACTTTACAAAATTTAAGAAATTATAATGTTGTCATTCAGTACAAAGAAGTTCATCAGATTATTTGAGAAATTTATCTTCTTGAATTGATAATTCTCTTCTGCTGTTTTTCATATTACAAAAGCATAAATAACAAATAGTGTGATTTCAATTCCTAAGGACACTACAAACACATTTATAGGAAATTTCATGAAAGAAATAAACGCATTGCCAGCAATATTTTAGATAATTTATTTAACAAAAACATCGAGGATTCATAAACTGACAACAACGATGATTTACGAGGTCAAGCTAACTAAATTATTTAGTTTCAACATTTTCATTTTTTTTTAGTTTAAATTCAGTGTATCAATCTATTCATAGAGAAAATATTGTAAGAAAACAATCAAGAACACCAGAAATACTTAATATCATTCAACGTGAATGCATGACGCTGAACATATATGTTGTTTGTATGTATGAAGTGATTTGGATAATGTTTTGGGTAAATAAATATATTCCTTAGAAAATGAACAATTTCATATGGAATAATGTCTGTTACCAGCAATTTATACCTGCCAGAATGTTTAATTGCGTTTTTCTTAAAATGTTTTTACATAAAAATAACTATTAACTTCTTCTGGCATTTCACAGATTTGATATAAATCACAAATATTATAATCCTTTAAACAATCAGGAGACACATAAAACATTCCTGATATCAAAGATATTATGTTGGATAGAATTTTGCTATTAAATATTATTTTATTTATTCTAAAGTTGATTTAGTGTCACTGTATGTCTCGTCATGGTTATATAAAATGACATTCTAATATTTAAGTGTCACCTATACATATATATTTTATATCATTTTTCAGATTTCATACAAATGCAAACCGACAGGGCCAAATTATCTCAAAGATTAAGACATGCTTAATTTGCATATTCAAAATATGTTGCCTCAGAGAACGTAGGTATAACTGACTTACAATATAATCTTATATTTAACCAATGTAATACGATAACTTCATTGAATATTGGCATATCTAAAAAAGGGGCAAATTTATATTATGGTTAAAATATGAAATTCAATTTAATATCTTTTATCAAGATGGAATACAGTTAGAACTTTTGATAAGAAATTACATGTTGCTGTAACAGTTTGTTATGACGATACTAAACTATAAAATACAAGGCAAGATTAATTGTAATTTTGATCTAAACATTAAATTAGTACGAAAAGTTAAACGTAAATGTAAACTCATTACAATAACATAAGTTTTACAGTTATCAAAATAAACTATAAACAATATTTCCTCATAAAAATTTGTCATGTTTAGAGTCTTACTGAGTTCACGTTCTTAAAATATCAAAAGTACATCGGCACGTTAAAAATCAAATGCATTCTTGTGTTTTTTCCTTGCCTAATATCATGCGATTGAAAGCAAAAATGGTCTCGAAATTTCTAATTAATAAAAAATGAAAACACATTTTATGACCATCTGATTGAATTAAATGTCTTCAACATGAATTAAGAAAATTGAAGTCAACTGAAGTGAAACTTAATGTTTTCTTAGTAATCAATTTAGGCAGAAATTGATTTTGTTTTTCAGATTGAAATGAAGAAACATTATTCATTGTCCTCTTTAAATATTTACAGTGATGAACATTGAAAAAATTGTAATTAAACCTTCTGACGTCTTGATTATTAAAAAGAGCCAAGATGACCGATAGATTATAAAACATCTCCAAAATGACTTAAATATATATCAACGGATAAACGGAAGACATAATTTTGAAATTATCCAGCTTTTAATTTTATAGAAATGTTGTTAACTGACATTTAATGTTTTTTGGGGGATTAAAATTGCTGCACAATCTAATGTAAACTAAATTATATTTTACGGTAGATTTGATTCGACAAAATGGTTGTATTTTAACAATTCAACATTCTAAAAGTTATCCCATAGAGTATTTTAATGGTTCATGTTTTCAGATAAGAAGATACTAATGTTTCACTTAGGAACATGATTATAGTTATTATCATAAACATTAAACTTTATCTTTTAAAAGATGGTACCTCTGAGAACATATTTACTTGTGAGCATCATATCTAGGCAATATGTGAATGTAACAGTATAAATTCAGATCACACACGTTTAGTTTTTATAGATTCAATTATGTATCAAAATGTGACACTAAAATATAATTTATGTACATTCTTGACAGACACCAACCTCTTGGAAGTTTGAAAATATGTCACAAATATCGTCACAATCAAAGCAAATACAAAAAGGATGTTAAAAGTTTCTGTTAAGAATTCATTAAATGTCAACGGTGCACAAAGATATTTAATAATCACTACGAGTTTCTTCTTCCTGACAAACTTGCTAGTTCATCTACCGGTAATGTATGTATTTTGTAATATTTTGATTTGTTTTTTTTTTCTAATTTGAGGAGAGAGATAACAAAACTAGCTATTAAAGCTATCTTCTCAATCCTCTTTTGCTACATTTAACTATTACTGTGTATATGTATTTATGTTTGTATTTACCTAAATAAAATATTGTTTAAACCAAACTTGCTATTTGATCTCATTATTTAAAAAATATTTTAGCTGTCAACTGATTCTTATTGAACATATAAACAGTTAAAATGTTATAATGTTGTTAAGCACTGTGTCTAAATACAATATCTTCATAGAGAGACATCAATTAACATACATTATAAAGCATGTGTACAAGTTTTATATTTATGTTGTACATGGATGAGAATTAAAATGAATAAATAAATCTGTTTTAGTTGGCAAACAATGCAATACAACACAATTTATTACATAAATCAATGAAACAACAAACACGACTTAACATTTAATACATGGTGTAAATCATTCGTAATTTGTTTGTTTCTTTGATAAAACGTATATAACAAGGCACTACATGATATATATACATCTAGTATCCACTTATTACCGGTCACAGATGAGTTATATAAGATAATTTCTACTTGAGTACTCAGTCACAGATGAGTTATATAAGATAATTTCTACTTGAGTACTCAGTCACAGATGTGTTATATAAGATAATTTCTACTTGAGTACTCAGTCACAGATGTGTTATATAAGATAATTTCTACTTGAGTACTCTGTCACAGATGTGTTATATAAGATAATTTTTACTTGAGTACTCAGTCACAGATGTGTTATATAAGATAATTTCTACTTGAGTACTCAGTCACAGATGTGTTATATAAGATGATTTCTACTTGAGTACTCTGTCACAGATGTGTTATATAAGATAATTTCTACTTGAGTACTCAGTCACAGATGTGTTATATAAGATAATTTCTACTTGAGTACTCAGTCACAGATGTGTTATATAAGATAATTTCTACTTGAGTACTCAGTCACAGATGTGTTATATAAGATAATTTTTATTTGAGTACTCAGTCACAGACGTGTTATATAAGATAATTTCTACTTAAGTACTCAGTCACAGATGTGTTATATAAGATAATTTCTACTTGAGTACTCAGTCACAGATGTGTTATATAAGATAATTTTTACTTGAGTACTCAGTCACAGATGTGTTATATAAGATAATTTCTACTTGAGTACTCAGTCACAGATGTGTTATATAAGATAATTTCTACTTGAGTGCTCAGTCACAGATGTGTTATATAAGATAATTTTTACTTGAGTACTCAGTCACAGATGTGTTATATAAGATAATTTCTACTTGAGTACTCAGTCACAGATGTGTTATATAAGATAATTTCTACTTGAGTACTCAGTCACAGATGTGTTATATAAGATAATTTCTACTTGGGTACCCAGTATTACCTTGCTATAAAGACTTCATGTTGTAATTAAATTATTATAACAGATATTTTATTATTAATTAATACACTGTAAACCAGCTGTGGTATATCTATGTTGATGAAGAAATCATAGAGATAAACTAAATGTATGTCCTATTGGCGTTGTTGTGTGTTTGTAACATGAAGGTTAGTAGCTTTGGTGTGATCTTATAAAAAAATAATGTAATTTATTATCATCGTTTATTGCTATATATTTCCATGAGATGATCTAAAAGGGAGTTAATGAAAACTTAACATCAGTTATTTTAGTCAAGAGTTGTATTTCTTTGCGTGTCTTTATCGTGCGTATGGAAGTAAAGATCGATAGCCTAAACAAAATATGGGAAAACAATAACAATAAAAAATGACGTGCTATAGTACTTACCGGAGCAAATTGCTGTGCTTTGTCAAAACTTAAAAGCAAGTCGGGCAATATAATTTGTGTTTGAATAAGATTTAGATTCAATAAATGATTCAGGTTAAGTGCATTTCTCTGTTTGCGATAAAAGTAAAATTTGAAATAGATGATAAACATTAAAACGATAACTAGAGAATATGTTAACACGAGAAACAAATATTTAAGAGCACGTAAAAATATATACATGCATCTGACACTTTTAGTCGGTATATCGAGATAAATAATGCGAAGAGAAAACTCAAAGGGAGAATACTCAAATGAAACATTTCTACTTGTGTAAGTATTGATTAGTTCCCTTGTCATAATAAGAACTAGACAAAACCTCTGTATTTGTGGGGACATTAATACGTTGCTAACTTTTTTATGATACTTCAGTTAATTAAACATAAACATTGTCTGTATTGTATACCATGACAAACAGAAAGGTACTCACTTAATAAAGCTCAAACTATACTAATACACCTGACATACATGACATGTATAACTAAATGAAATTAAATATAAAAGAAAAAGCACCTATTGGTGCAAACAGCTATTTGGTAATTGCTCTAAATGTATTAATTTAGGATAAAACATATCATAACTGTCTCGATAAAGTTAAAGTATAATGATACTTTGTTTTCTTGGAACATATAATAAAACTGATGCATGTCAGTTTACGTCGCCCTTGAATTTCATATTGAGTTTAACGTCGTGTCAATACAAAGTAAGGCAAGTGTTCCATAATTCCGTGCTCCGTCGTCCGCGTCCGCGTACGTGTCCGCGATATTTCGTTCAACAAGAATATCGTTGGGTCTATTCCATACGTCCGATCCGTGTACGCTTCCGTGTACGTGTCCACGTCGTTTCGCTCAGCGAGCGAAAATTTACGTACACGGAGAGTTCGCGGATGCAAATTGTACTACAGGCGTCATACTATACCGATATTGGCATCAGATGGACACACGAGAAAGAAAATGTTCAAATTCTGGTCAAATCTTATTAACATCGTGAGGGCATCATGTGCCATCGTTAGACCCCCGGCTTAATTTTTCAAACTCTAGCAGCTTCGTAAACAACTTCGTGAGCGGTCGTAAAATCTTTGGCATTCCAAAAATTAGAAACATTGCGAAGGTTAATTTTCGTGTTGAGTTCGTATGCAAATTTTGGGCTTCGTAAGGCCGTCGTTAAGTTGTAAAGTCTTTGACTTCGTGTGATCATCGGTGCCATATGGAAATGTTCGCCTCACGAAGGAAACAAGAAGATGCGCGATTGTCTGCACATCTCTACATAGACTGCACATAGGCGGATCTAGCGGACGGGGTCAGGGGAGTCCGGACCCCCCCTAGAATTAGAGTATTTCTTGACAGTAAGTCATTTTTAAGTAGCATGAAGCAATTTTTAGATTAAATGTTAATGTAGTTTTTGAGGTTGTGGTTCGAAAGTTTGGACCCCCCTAGAAAATGTTCGACCCCCCCCCTCTAGAAAAAAATCCTGGATCCGCCCCTGACTGCAAACGATATTATGGTTAGCATTTAACTTACAATTATTTTGAGTTTATTTCCTGCAGTATGACATACTTTGATGACGAGTCAACAAAGACAAAGAAGGCAGTCCCATTGCTTCTTTTGATACACCTTAGAGAACGTAATGAACAACTTTTACAGGTCCAGCAACGTCTCTTACAGGTAAAAAATACTGATTTATTTCTGTTTTGTTATCATTTGCTATTTGAATTTCCAGCTTTCGATTCTATATACTAACCTTGTTTATCTTTTTATTTTTAAGGACAAGAGCAAGCAAAGGCGAATGAAGACACATAGGTCAATGTGGGTCAGGACATGGCTGTTTGAGAAGAGGAGACAAAATTATGGCCGCTATAGTACCCTACTATAGAAGTTAAAGACAGAAGACAATACTCCCCAGAGGTCCCTTGAATGAGGTCCAACAAAGAGAAGACAGAATACAGAAGAAGGATAGATGATACAAGAAGTCTTTCTACGACATCTGGCCTGTGGTGACAGTTATCGACGTCTGTCCTACAACGTCATAGTAGATCAAAACACCATCTCTCTTACAATAAAGTTTGAGATGCCATCAAAGCCAAGTTTGCTGCTGAGGTGATCCATTAGTCTACTACAACGGAAGACTGGACTGCCATTGCTGAGCAGTTTCAAAAGGGATGGCAATTTCCACACAGCTGTGGTGCTCTAGATTACATAATACATTTTATAAAATCAAAATACAATTTCAATCATATGCTCCAAATACTATCAGGTTCAGCAACTGAAATTTGCCGCGTTGTGCTGAAGGTTTTATACCACCTGGAGGTTACGTGCCGCTTTCGTGGCCACGCATCGTACTTACAATACGACGACATGTAACTATCGTGTGGCCTTCGCGAGTCTTGCGGGTAAACTATTTGGTTAAAATTTACATCTTTGAGGCAAATTCTTTGTGGATCGGGTGCCATCGCGTGAACTTCAGTAGGTATCGTACTTGCTTCGGGCGTTGATTGGTTGTCGACCAATTTCGGGGCCATCTTAGTGCGAAATTCGAACATCCACATTCGTATGCCTATCTGATGTCACTTTCGGGACATTGTGACGACAGCAGTATAGTACAGGAAACACGACTTAAAGGTAGAAAACAAGTTAATTGCCACAGATAATTGAGAAAAAGTAATTGAAACTGTTTGGAAAAACGATGCAATATATGATGTCACTCATAGCGACCACAAAGGCACATTGATAAAAAGTAATATCTGGAATTCAGCGACAAAATCACTGAAGATAGTCGGGGTTGTCTATTTTGTAGAGCAATCGCAGTTCTAAACATTGGCTAGTGGTGAAATGTCAAACTTTCTGTTTGGAAAAACTGGTTGAATCTTTAACAACAGCAAAAAAAACCTTAATAAGCTTCCACGCTTTATATACGCACGACATTAACCAAAATATGGAATAAACAATACGGACACGTACACGAACGCGAACGACGGAGCACGGAACTATGGAATGCAAGGTCAGTTACCAGCGACCAGTGCCTTCAACCTTGGTTCTCTGGACACTTGTTTATGAAACAAATATCTACCATTCCCGAGACCGGCAACTTCTACAGTAACATTAAGAATAAAGAAGCATTGGCCTATTTTCATGGAGGGGTTTAATCGCTTTTGATGGAAAGCGGAATTCTAAATTCTAGCGTGTTACCAACTGCTCTACGAACTTATATTTCATCAACCGTGCGTCAAAAATGTCAACATTGTATGACATGTTACATGACCTCATCATACATGTTACTAGAGAGATGTACGAATTAACAACACCAAAGCTAGACTAAGTTATGTTGGCACTGTTAGTGTACAACAACCTACAATGTATATACGTATTGGGTCTTAAAATAAAACGGTAAGATTGTGTTATATATGAGTTTGTCCTATAAGGAACTGTGAGTGGCAGGATGTATATATAAACTTTAGATGTTTCTAGATTGCTCACAGTCAGTGTTATATATATATCATTGTATCATTTTGTCATATATCTAAACATAATCTACACACAACATATATCATATCATAATTGAAAATAAAATATAAATATCATTTCTTACTGTACACTCTACATGAGATTGTTAATGTAAACAGACGTGACAACGTGAACTGTTTCAATAAGACAAGACTAGAGTTGATTGATGTATACAGGAAGAAAATGTCTTGTTGTTAGATATAGTTGTTACCGCGTGGAATTAACTTTCATGAATAATGATACAAACTGTAATCAAGACAAATGTAAATAAAAATTGATCACGTGATATTGTCATTACACGTGACCTGGTGCCCCGTGTAATTTATCACACCGTGAAGATAATATGTTTGTTTCAACATAGATTTTTAGAGAGAGAAAAACGTTTAGGACAAATAATTAATATTTTAGACTGATACCTTAACAAACTTAATTAAATATTCCACAAGACAGGATGTAGATAATTTACATTTTCACTAAGCTGACCAACAGTAATACATATTTTGGGGTTGATTTTATTAACGCCTTGGGGAGTTTAAATTGATCTCTTTAGAATATTTCTGCAGCGTGTTCAGTTACCTTGAACGTTCCAAAACGTTCCGTAACGGAAGTGTCGGAACAACTCAACCCATAGACAACTCAATCTCCAACTAACGGATTGAGTTGTCCCAACTTTGAGTTGAGTATAGCCTGGATTACCTGCCCCTTACCACTATCGTTATCGGGTCAGGCAAACGGGAACCATGGCGGCCTCCTCAGCTATTATACAGATATTACGTTTTGTTAATCTTGCATGATCATTTGTTGACAATAGTTACTTTAGTAGGAGTTCGATACTATATAGGACATTCGATTTCGATTTTTCAGATTACACGTGTATTTATCCGATTACTAACAAAAACATGTCTCAAGTGAACACAATTCGGACGTGGATTAGTCTCGTTAGAATTTCTGATACTTTATTTTGCATAAATTAATGTAACCGAACAACTAAAAAAGGTATCCACTGCAATTCTTGTACAATGATCCTTTGATTTAAGCCTGTGTAGTGAGAAATGCTCATTTGAAAACATAATTATCCAATATCTAATTCATTACATAGGGCGCGGCCATGATCATGGTTTGCCTGACATACTTTTACCTGCCTAAGTACGACTGGGAACCAGACAAGAGTTGAGTATTGCACGGGTTGAGTTGTCTTCGGGTTGAGTTGTCCCGTACCCGTAACGTTAGCCAACAGTAGTTACTGACCCCGGGGCTGTTTTTCTATTGTGATCGGTAAAGAGCTAATTTGAGTGAATTAATAACTCCTAATGTAGCAGTATCTACTTTGTATAAACAAGAATTATTGTAAACATTTAAACATAAATCCAATAATTGGTCACGGTCATACTTCAATGAACAACATGTATTTTGTAAAAGGTGTGATTTTTTATGATAAAATTTTTCAAAAGTGTGAATATTGTTTTTAAAAATAACTAAATCCATGATTAAAAAAATAAAATATAATTAAAGATGCACTTAGCTGAAGTGTTCATGAACATGTGCATCCAAAAATTATCACAAATCACTGTTGTTGACTTAAATAAATATCAAAAAACATCAGAGCAAAATAAAGTGTGTCTGGTCTCAGTCGACCTTCACCTTCACCCGGAAGCGGAAATCGACAAAGAAAATTGGAGTGTGACTTGGGACTCTGGACTGCTCACATCGGTCTTCTTGTAATTATCGAGTCTTTGTTGTACGACTAGAGTTACAGAATCTATTGATCCGCGTTCTCATAGAAAGCCAAAGGCATCGTGAGAGGGTCATAGATTGTCTAACCATAGTACCGGGTCGCGGTGTTATAAGGAAGAAGTTGGAACGTCTTATTAAACACTAGTTGCATGGTTTGGTTAGTTCGGGTTTAAAACATCAGGTTCGTCATAGAGCCTGGTGTGTTGTGAGAGTTGTTGGTGGTAACCCTGGTGGTTTCAATGCCTCTTGTGCTGAGGCTCAAACTTGTTTCTAACGATTAAGTATTTGTTGCTTTGGGTTATAAGTTGTTCAAACAGCGTTGGTTCCGTCCTGGCTATTTTGGTTTTATTCAGTCGTGACATCTAAAATAATTGAGTTGCTGGTTGGAACTGCTGGTGGTTTCAGCACCACGTGCGTTGAAACTCGAGCCTTGTATGATAGTTTGTGAGTGTTTCTTTTGTTACCGCTCGGATCACATGTATATATTGCTTGTTTGTTGATCACAGCCTACATGTTTGGTTTAAGTCGTTGTTTCCCTATCATTGGTCGAAGTAGACCCCGAGGATAATTAATTATATATTGCATTTTATAAGTGTTGGATAGTTTTCAACAAACCACTCAGTGCACGTTACAGTACATTGACGTGCTAAGTCAATACTAACAAACAAGTTACCAGCTTTTCTGCTAGTTAGCTACAGTATAACTTAACGAAGTTTACAAGTGGTCAAGGATTATCAGCATATACATTAGAACACGACCAGTTGTCTTTTTGATTATACACTAAAAGTATTCATCCTTAAACGCTTTATCAAAATATTTCACTAGACATGCTATGTCTACCATGTGGTATTTCTGCGTAGGTAGTTCATATTATATAACCAAAGAAAACAAATACCATTAAATTAACACTTGCGTTTGAATCCATACTGGAACAAATTTTCCTTCTGATGTCCGATATTTCTTCTGCGTTAAACATCATCTAGGAGCTCCGAATGGACATTTATATATGCTTAGTTTGTTATGTCTTATTTAATATGGTTAAAGTTTTTATTAATTATAAGACATATTTAAGTGACTTATAAAAGGATGAATTAAAAATAAATGTAATATTTACCTAGATTTAGTAACACTCAAATCTGTGATCAAAATTATACAAAGGCACATTTGAAAAATAAAGAGTTAGACAGAGAGAGAGAGTGATATCTTCATTGAATACAAAATATACGCAAAGAAGAAGTTCGACTGTCGTACGTGTGCACTACGACTTACAAAGAATCATAACGATTTAGTACTACTATATAAGGACAGGAACACAACAAATCAGGATTAATCATATCGGCACTATTCAATACAATCAAACAATCATGTTGTACAATATAAATCTCACTACGATCAACAACGATTCTAACTTAATTTAACAATCTTAAAATACAAGTATTATCTGTTTGTAGAATTGTGTGCGTGACGGGGACATAAGAAATGACTCGTCGTTCTTCTTATACAATGTAAATAATCACACTGGAGATAGCTGTGTCCGTACAGTTGTATAAAACATTCATACAACCTTCAGTTTTATTTAATCACTCAATATTATAGAAACATTGTACCATTCAACACACACAATCCCATCACGTGTACACAGAATGCAGTAACAATATTCCTGGACAATTTTCCTGCATTTTCTATCATTTTCATCATGGACAATTTCCCTCCAGATACAATTTACATTAAAACAAGTCAACAAAAACTGGCTATGATTGGCTTAAAACCAAATTTGTGTTTATACTTGAACGCTTGACGTATTGGATTGTCAATATCTCTCAATAAATCTTTCAATGGAAGCAAACTTAATACAAGATTTCATATTTTTGTTGGTAACTGTAATCTATCACTGAAGACAAATTCACATAAATATGACAATGTCAAGTTTAGAAATTTGTTTTAATGTTAAATGTTATATTTAATATAATTGTATTATTTGTCTCAAGACAACATTAAAGTTTTGTGTAATTTGTGGCTTCTTATTACTAGATTTAAGGTAGGTGTTACACTATGTTCATGACTTCTCTGTACTAGATTTAAGGTAGGTGTTACACTATGTTCATGACTTCTTCGTAATTGATTTAAGGAGGATGTTACACTATGTTCATGACTTCTTAGTAATAGATTTAGGAGGATGTTACACTATGTTCATGACTTCTTAGTAATTGATTTAAGGTGGATGTTACACTATGTTCATGACATCTTGGTACTAGATTTAAGGCAGATGTTACACTATGTTCATGACTTCTTGGTACTAGATTTAAGGCAGATGTTACACTATGTTCATGACTTCTTGGTACTAGATTTAAGGCAGATGTTACACTATGTTCATGACTTCTTAGTAATAGATTTAAGGCAGATGTTACAATATGTTCATGACTTCTTAGTAATAGATTTAAGGCAGATGTTACAATATGTTCATGACTTCTTAGTAATAGTTTTAAGGCAGATGTTACAATATGTTCATGACTTCTTAGTAATAGATTTAAGGCAGGTGTTACACTATGTTCATGACATCTTGGTACTAGATTTAAGGTGGATGTTACACTATGTTCATGACTTCTTAGTAATAGATTTAAGGCAGATGTTACAATATGTTCATGACTTCTTAGTAATAGATTTAAGGCAGATGTTACAATATGTTCATGACTTCTTGGTACTAGATTTAAGGTAGGTGTTACACTATGTTAATGACATCTTGGTACTACATTTAAGGCAGATGTTACAATATGTTCATGACATCTTGGTACTAGATTTAAGGCAGATGTTACAATATGTTCATGACATCTTGGTACTACATTTAAGGCAGATGTTACACTATGTTCATGACATCTTGGTACTAGATTTAAGGCAGATGTTACACTATGTTCATGACATCTTGGTACTACATTTAAGGTGGATGTTACACTATGTTCATAACTTCTTAGTAATAGATTTAAGGCAGATGTTACACTATGTTCATGACTTCTTAGTAATTGATTTAAGGTGGATGTTACACTATGTTCATGACATCTTGGTACTAGATTTAAGGTGGATGTTACACTATGTTCATGACTTCTTGGTACTAGATTTAAGGCAGATGTTACACTATGTTCATGACTTCTTAGTAATAGATTTAAGGCAGATGTTACAATATGTTCATGACTTCTTAGTAATAGATTTAAGGCAGATGTTACAATATGTTCATGACTTCTTAGTAATAGTTTTAAGGCAGATGTTACAATATGTTCATGACTTCTTAGTAATAGATTTAAGGCAGGTGTTACACTATGTTCATGACATCTTGGTACTAGATTTAAGGTGGATGTTACACTATGTTCATGACTTCTTAGTAATAGATTTAAGGCAGATGTTACAATATGTTCATGACTTCTTAGTAATAGATTTAAGGCAGATGTTACAATATGTTCATGACTTCTTGGTACTAGATTTAAGGTAGGTGTTACACTATGTTAATGACATCTTGGTACTACATTTAAGGCAGATGTTACAATATGTTCATGACATCTTGGTACTAGATTTAAGGCAGATGTTACAATATGTTCATGACATCTTGGTACTACATTTAAGGCAGATGTTACACTATGTTCATGACATCTTGGTACTAGATTTAAGGCAGATGTTACACTATGTTCATGACATCTTGGTACTACATTTAAGGTGGATGTTACACTATGTTCATGACTTCTTAGTAATAGATTTAAGGCAGATGTTACACTATGTTCATGACATCTTGGTACTACATTTAAGGCAGATGTTACAATATGTTCATGACATCTTGGTACTACATTTAAGGCAGATGTTACACTATGTTCATGACATCTTGGTACTACATTTAAGGCAGATGTTACACTATGTTCATGACATCTTGGTACTACATTTAAGGTAGATGTTACACTATGTTCATGACATCTTGGTACTACATTTAAGGCAGATGTTACACTATGTTCATGACATCTTGGTACTACATTTAAGGCAGATGTTACACTATGTTCATGACATCTTGGTACTACATTTAAGGCAGATGTTACACTATGTTCATGACATCTTGGTACTACATTTAAGGTGGGTGTTACACTATGTTCATGACATCTTGGTACTACATTTAAGGTGGATGTTACACTTTGTTTATTGTTCTAAACGTTAGGTAGATGTGTCATTATGTTCATAGTTTCATAGTTCTATGTTAAATGTAGTTATTATACTTCGACCATTCATTCATTATATCCAATACAATTATAAATTGTAATGGATGCAACTAAATTAAAAAAGCAACTTTATTAACCCCAGATTAAAACTTGTGTAATACTAGAATAGTTTACTTTTTCTAGCAATCTTATTTATATCAACATACTTAGCAATCTGCTATTTTCCCGCTAAGTAAAATCCTGGCAGCATTTGTAGGATCTGCATTTAATTTCACGGCGTCTCAACGCCGTGATATTGTGGTGGGTAGATTTTGATAGCAATGGGCAAAAGTCACGTGATAAAAAATGATAAAAATCCTTTCGATTTCCACTGCCGACAAATTTATGTTTTTAATGCAGTCATAGTACAGCCCATTTCCGTTAAAAGTTAAATAGAAAAATCATTTTTGGGGGAATCCATATAAACAATTTTCTTGCAACAATGCAACACACGAAAAATCAGCGTTTTATATCAACACATTTCCGCAAATCCTTTCGAATCACACGAAAAGGGGTAGGTATAAATCGCGAACCAACCGGACCAGGAGACCAGTTTAGTATACGGATACAGTTTAACAAATATGCGTATCATAATGTGTGTATAGTACATATATTATTGATATTTGCCAATATTTAATTTGAAAAGATAAGACACCAATATCGAAATTATATTTTAAGAAATAACTTTGCAGACTTTAACTATTAAAAGAATCGTCGATTGCTTCATCACATATTGTTGTAAATATTATATATTTCAACTGTTAGAGCATTTATCATTTGAAAACTAATTTGATATGATTCATATATTTTAATAATATACCTTTTTTTCTTATTAGCCGACTGTATAAATAAAGAAGCGTAATCGTGTAACATTGACTCTTAATTCTTACTCTTACTGAGCTCTATTGGCGATCTTTTCTAACTATGATTAAGTGCAGCGGACCAGTTAATTTTAAGAGCATAAGAGTTACGGACCAGGGTTGAGTTCAGTAACTGCGAACGTTATAGAACGTTCCGCAACGATACATTCGGAAGTCCTCGTCCATTTGCTGCGAATAATCTCGGACATATTTGGACGCTATTTTGAAATGTCCGGCGTTAAAGTAAACAAATGTATGACCGAGGAGTTCCGAATGCATCGTTATGTAACGTACTGTAGCGTTTTGTGTAATTGAACATGCTGCTGGTTATAGATCGAGCAGATGTAAGATTATT
Source organism: Mactra quadrangularis (assembly GCA_025267735.1). NCBI lineage: Eukaryota > Metazoa > Mollusca > Bivalvia > Venerida > Mactridae > Mactra > Mactra quadrangularis. The sequence continues at coordinate 28,131,629 of CM046295.1, read as the reverse complement.
TTTGCAGACTTTTTTTAATTATGAAAAGTTTGGTACTATATTGACGGACTATTGACCAGACGGACCAGGTAATTTTAAGAGAGTTAAAATGACGGACATTTACACCTAGGTGAAAAGCTCGCCAGTTTTTAATTTGTTCGAATGGAGTATGTTTTCTCGAGTCCGAGTGAATTCATTATTAAGAAAAATGATTTCTATTCGAAATAGCTTGCCTTTTGTATTTAAGTGCATCTTTTCGGAATTAAAATACATGTTAAATCCTTTCGTGTATCCGGCAACAAAATTCTTCCGTAACAAGTAAAGGTATGACTACTCTCTAATACACTGGTTTGAAAGATTCACTCGCTGACTCTCTACCTCTGCTTAAATACTATGCGCAAACTGATATTTCTATTTCAAGGCAAAGACACACACATTTAGATTGCATGACTGTCTCGTGATTAAAAAATAAATGGAATAAATGCAACAAATGTTCACGCCTGTAAAATCAAAATGTCGAAATTCAAAGATGCTGGACAGTTATGCATTAGTTAGATGATTGGTTACACGGATTGGTAAGAACAGATCTGCAATGTGAGGAGCACTTGACTAAACAGAAGCGATAAGTCATGTAAATAGCTTCTGTTCTGAAGAACTATGTTTTCCCTTCTGCCGATCTTTTTAAGCGTCATGCAAATATGAATTACTGGAAATAAATCCAACTAAAACCAAACATCCTGTCGGCATAAAGATGGTGTCTAGATCCAGACCATTCGCGTACTCCAAATTTGTCAAGATTCTCAATCTAACTAGTATCGAGAATCTTACTAGGCTTTTGGAACGAGATTGTTACATTTGAACAGAAAAACGTTTTATGACAACTTACCTTTTAATTACTGAAAAACCTTAACATGACAATTCAATATAATGCTCTTTTGAGTTACCTTTAGATTATACTTAATCATTCTTTTTTGTTTGCCGTGACAATCCCTTTGCTGCATTTAGCAGCAATTTTTTACTTGTATGATAATGTTTACAGTATTATGGTTAGAATATTGCACACGACCTGCAGTACGCTACACTAAAGTATATCATGTGACATGTGAAATATCAATGTCAATGTTTTATTGTTAGATTTCTATTTACAGCAACAACAATATAGGCACTTCTAAAATAGAAAGAACTTGATCACTTTATGATTTATTTAAAATCTGTATAAAGTCAGTTACAGTAGAGATTATTATTATTGTGATGTTTATAGAGATATTTACATTTATTATGTCACAGATACACACCAGTCTGTATTATAGAACACCTAGATGATAGTCGAAACTTTAATGTTACAAGAAAATTACAAACTTAGTTTGTTGGAGGTAAATGTTGTAGTTTTCTTCTTCAGTAAAATAGGCTAGTATAAGATACCATGATTCATGATAACTGTTCTTGTAAATAAAACCAAACTAACAAACATTATATCCTAATGTTAGTAGGCTCATAGACTTATGTTGCAACACTAAACGAGTTTAGTTTTATAAATGTTATTGAATATATTTAACTGTTTTCTGAAAATCTAAAAACTACCCACGTTAGCGAACTGTTGACCGGTTAATAGTATACACCCATGCAATAAGTGTTTTATTACCTAATGCAAGTACAGATATAACATGGCAATGAAGATAGTTTCAGAAGCGGATGACATTACGTGTGCTTAGCGAGTCCCGATTCTCAGCAAAAGTTCGAGATCCCTCTCTTCAATGTCTTCAAACCGCGACATATCGCAGATATTTTCAACAGAATTGACTTTTTTCTACTTTTCGTTTGGTAACTCTAAAGACGCTTGCAATGATTCGCTCATTGGATGCTTGGAGTTTTTTAATGCGGTTACTTCCCTTGGCACTGCACTCTATGAAACGCACGCGAGGGCAACAGTCAAAACTGTTTCATGCGCAGTGGCGTTGCGCAGTAAAACATAACAGGTTTAATCCGGTTTCACTCAGAATAGTTGAAAAACAGTTAAAAATAGCAAATTGAAATTTATATAGAGCATTAGGTAATAATATAACTTGGTTCATTTATTTAACGACATAATCGCACGCATAACAAAATGTATAAATATACTCATTTTATTACTTCAAATGTTATATTTTGAATATTAAAACTTTTTTTGTAATAAAAACAAAATTTTTGTAGAAACAAAACACTGAATCAAATGACAATATATATACAACACTGAGTAATACCGTTGTAGAACAGTTAAAAAACTTTCTATACCAATGTAATTTAATATGAAAGTTGAACAATATACACGCCTTGTTTACCTGTTACAATATAATTCAGTTGACCTTAGACATCAGATGAACCATGTATCCATCGCAACGTCGTACGTGTTCAAGTTGATAAAATAAGTACATGTACTAACATTACGAGGGGTGTCCCAGTAAATCGTGGACTCTGTTTATGGCGGAAAAATTACGCGCATCTTTAGCACCAACTTTTAACTGCCATTAAATGTATGTGTTGTGAGTAAGTATGCTAAATTTTTAGACAGTTAATTGAAAAATAAAAGTTTGGCTTCAATTTATAAGACACTAGGTATGACAACGCGGCGCAAGCAAACGTTATATTAAGACGTCAGGTCTATGAAATCATTTTTATTCACTCTCCAAGTTCGTCTTGTTGTGAACAGTGACAAATACTGGCAATGTATTTACTTCATATTTACTTTAACAAATTTGTTTTTGTCTTACTTTTGTTACAAATTTGTGACATCAGTCTCAAAATATTAGTATGGTCAGTGATATAATGGTTCACGGGTATGCCAATCGTTGCAAAATTATCATATATTAAAATTACGATTATGTTTTGACTCGTGCATCTTTAAAGAAATGTTTAATCTGCAAATTGAGACCGATATTTGTATCGGGATATAATACGAAATGTAAAACAAATTTGTTAGACAGTACCTTCTGTAAAAACAGTTCAATTTCATGTTGATATTATAATGAAAGTATAGTAATAATTCGTACACGATAATGTATACGGATCCGTGTCATTATATTTGTTGATAAAATATTATTATTAAAGCATATATGTACATATTTAAAGAGTTTTAGAGGACTCTGGTGCGAATGGTACAGTTATAAAAATATATAATGTGGGTAACGATGGATGAATGATTTATCAGGTATTAAGTAAGGACTCTAGAGGTATTCAATAGCGACATCACTACATTCAAACATCCATCCAAACCAGATTCAGTTACTGACATTTTCACCAATAATGAATCAAAATTCAAATCATTTGAATAAGAAACTGCTTTAACGAAACATTGGAGAGGTAATGCATACAATTATGCATAATTCTAACAATCCCGTTTTATTCAATGTGTAAAAATTACGACAATGTGAATAATGTGTTTCTTTCACAAATCGTTGAATCTTGTAAAATATTACTCTGATCAGAACACACTGTAAATATTCCACCAAAGACAATATCTATATCAACTATATCTACACATCTACATGTATACAGGCTACTATAAACTTACCAGCAATGTCTTTTCCTATCATCTGAGCTAACTCTGGTGCTTGTAATGTCATCGGTTTCTCTATACCAGCAAATGTGAATGAATAATTATCTCCTCTGAAATAGAAATGACGTCACAAAAATTTTGATGTACATTACAATAATATGAGTATGTTTAAATATGAAGTGTTGTTACGAATTATAATTGACATACAATCTACTGCTCTAGTAAATCAATCAATTAGATCTAAAGCTTAATAAATGATTCAAACATGACTTACTATTTATGGTTGTTATGTACTTATATTGACTGTATGACTTATAATACTTCACGATATTCATACATTTGGTGATCACTATAGCAATGTATAATAGTATGGCTTAAGATTAAGGAACAACAGAAACTTTGGTCAAATTATACAGTATTAAAGCATTTATTTTTAAATGTCTTGATATAAAGATACGTAATATATACAAGTCAAAATGACATCTCGACGGCAAAACTGCCTTAAAAAGTGTTCAGTAAGATAAAACAAACTTGTTAACTGATATAATGAAACCCCTAAGTATTGGTAACACAAATAAAAAATCAAAATTAGCAATACATAGAAGAGTTATTTTAGAAAACAGAAAGTAGAAAACTCTGAATTTATAAATGTAGAATGATAAGTTACACTATAGAGATGGTTGTATAACGGGTAATTGAACTGAACAAATATCATGGTGTTATCTTTTACGATATTTAACATAATTATATAAAATAATATATATAACTATATAAGATAAACTTACAATAATGACTATTGAAATGATACAATATTTATATTATGTATTATATAATAATAAATTGTCTAGTGATAGTTTCTGTAGACAATATTTGATGATATTTAATATAAAATCTAATTTATATTCATGAAAATATGCAGTTTTTTTCTATGATAACATTGTACAGATATTATAGAATATTGTCTCATTATAAGTCTCAATGTTACATTAATATGATCATAATTTATTATATTTCTACATTTGTATTACATAATTGTAAGAAGATATTGTTTTACCAAAATTATACAGACAACAAGTTGATGTTTGTTAAATAAGTTTTATCTTGAATTTTCGAACAAAATGAGACTAAATGTTATGTTGGTGTGACTCATGAGGTTGAAATATTTAAGTCATATATTGTCCGTTTTTTTCTCAACTGTCAAGCTTGAATAATTACACAGTGACTGAACGCATTGTTTTTGTACTGGCGGCCTAATTGTTATTAAAAATATATTGACTTAAACATATTATACGGCGTAAACAGCTTTACTCGATTATAATACACACTTTTGGAAACTCATGGATGTATTACAACAATGATTTTAATAAACGCATTCACCGTGAAATTATTCATGTTTTGACAGTTGAGAAAAAACGAACAATATCTACAACACTATGTTCAATGTTTGTACATCTATCCAAATAGACTATATAGAGAAGGGACATAACTCTAAATGTTTTTTTTTGAAGTTATGACCCTTTATATTAAAAAAATGGAAAATTATTACGTTTTAGTTTTTCCTTTTAAAATGTTTTTTTGTTTACATGTTGGTCGGTACTGCATCTGCACGACTATAAAGGGACATAACTTTGAATGGATTATTTTGAAGTTATGCTCCTTTATATTTAAATAATATGTTAAGTCAAAATTTGTTTAAATTATAAAAGCTTTATACCAATGAAGATATTTTAATGAAAGTTGGCGTGCTTATCTATTGGCACTACAGCTACCCAACTAGGAAGAATGTTACTATCAGTTCTTATAGGTATGCCCCTTTTATAACTTAACATGGTTCAAGTAAATTGAATATCTTTATCAGTACTGCATATACATTACTACCTATGATAGGGACATAACCCATGATCAATTACTTAAAGAGTTATGCAAAATTGTTGATGTTTTATTTGTTTCAGTATCAAACATTTGAAGTAAGATATATTTTTACTTCATATTTCTTCCAGTCTCCTAACATTCTTAAGTTTTTACTCACTTTACACAAGTCAACTTGGTCATATTTGACATAAGTTTAGAGAACATTTATAGAAATCATCTGATACAATGTACGGTAACCTTGTATGTAATATACTCCAGTATAAAAATAAACTGAATTTTAATGTAGGACAGTCATATATTACCATAAACAAATCTATAAGAAAGCAAGTTTAGAATATTTAATGTCAGTCAAATATTGACTAAAGCTATAATTATACAACATATTTACATAACACAGTCACGTGACAAGTATAAATATCTCTCTAAATGTTTGTTAAAGTGTATGTTGTCTTTACATACATATTTTTTTCTAAAATTAGATATTTGAACTTTTTTCATGTTAATCAGTAAACAAAGTGAGTTTTTACATTTTTGTTTTTGGAAAGTCTACCAAGACAATTAAAGGAGGTCAATAATATAGATTATTTTTTATAGCAAAATATTTCTTAACATTGTTTTTGAAATTCTTCTATGTATGGAAATATAAAGATTGTTTAAAGTTTATATTTTTATGTAAACAGAATAATCATTCAGTGCGTGTGTCTAAATGAATAAAAGTGTAGATATTACTATCACTTGTTTTATATAGATAATAAAAGAACATTTCTAAATATATTCATCCATACCTATTTTTGAAAGTTAAATCAACCAAATTAAAGAATTCATTTAAAGTCGACATTTGTATTTAATGTACAATGGCGGGATATTCGTCATTTTAAACATACAATGAAGTTCAACGCAGCTTTGTCTTTGACAATGTTTGGCACAGCGTAAACGTTCAGTTGTCGAAGGCCTTGTAAGGCTTATTGAATTTGAATGGTAAAGTAAAATGAATGATTCAATTATTTGTAATGAAATATTTGTAAAATCCTGTATAAGAATATTTTATGTTTTTTTTAATGTTAACTTGTTAAAAGAACAAAACGTTGCTGGTTTTGACTTCATTATGTAGAAAAATGGTCCGTCATATATAGTCATGTGACAGACGGATAAAACAGCGTTGACGGATAAACCCTTGTTAATCCAGGCAATAAGCTTTCCTCCTAAAAGATCAGTTTGCGGTAGGATAACTGAAATGATGATTATGATGATGTTGACGGTGACGATGACGATGACGACGACGATGATGAAGATGACGATGACAATGATGATAATAATAATAAATAAAAATGAATAACAATGATACTAGGGTTGTCACAATACGCCAGAAGCGCATCGCGATACATTGCAATACGCTGGCACCGTATTGCGATACGTACCACGATATATTGTGGGTTTATAGATTGGTTGTGCCTCAACAGAAACATTGCAAATTGTACAAGCAACTACTTGAATCTAGTCTCACTAAGTCTAAACTGTCATTTAGGGCTGTGATATATGCTTTGCATATAAAAAGATAATTTGTTGGAAGAAACGATCACGCTCTTAGCTGCAGAACATCTTAGCAATCAAGCTCCTGGACACCATGCTTTACAACATCAAACCCACACCATTCGGTTAAATTCTTGTAACTTGAGCTTAAATTAAATGAACAATGGAAAAACTGACGTTTCGCTACTTTTAATTCACATAGGGAAGATTTTTCCAATGAAATAAAAAATATCGCCATAAACCGGTACGTTAAATTCGTACCGCAGTATGTACTGCTGCAGCTGCATATTGCAGTATACCGTTACACAGGTTTATCGTGACAGCCCTAAATGATACTAATGATAATTATAATAAAAAAATAATAAAGATCTTCCATGTGGGCCACTGTAACTCACCTTATACCTCAATGTAAACCATTAGTTGTTATATGACAATATCTAGATATATTACTCACCTTATACCCAAATGTAAACCATTAGTTGTTATATGACAATATCTAGATATATTACTCACCTTATACCCCAATGTAAATCATTGGTTGTTATATGACAATATCTAGATATATAACTCACCTTATACCCCAATGTAAATCATTGGTTGTTATACGACAATATCTAGATATAACTCACCTTATACCCCAATGTAAATCATTGGTTGTTATACGACAATATCTAGATATAACTCACCTTATACCCCAATGTAAATCATTGGTTGTTATACGACAATAGCTAGATATAACTCACCTTATACCCCAATGTAAATCATTGGTTGTTATACGACAATAGCTAGATATAACTCACCTTATACCCCAATGTAAATCATTGGTTGTTATACGACAATAGCTAGATATAACTCACCTTATACCCCAATGTAAATCATTGGTTGTTATACGACAATATCTAGATATATAACTCACCGTATACCCCAATTGGTTGTTATATGACACTATCTAGATATATAACTCACCGTATACCCCAATTGGTTGTTATATGACAATAATTAGATATAACTCACCTTACACCCCAATGTAAACCATTAGTTGTTATATGACAATATCTAGATATATAACTCACCTTATACCCCAATGTAAATCATTGGTTGCTATATGACAATATCTAGATATAACTTCAGCTTGTCCGTATGGATCATATAATGTATTCATCTTAGTCCACTCATAGTTATCAAGTATTGTCATAAAGAAGTTGACTAATGTATAATGATTAGATCCAAGACGTGTTAATGTACTATATTCCATATCTTTACCATTACCAAAGTCTACAGCAAAACCACCTGCTGAGATGATGGGAATGTTCCAATATACAGCCTGAAATATACACATATATATAACATATATATACAGCTATCAAACTTTAATATAAGTCATAATAGAAAACATATTTTTCACTAGAGGTATCTTCTGGGTTCACGAGTTCAAATACACAATCCCATTCCAAATTTTAGTAATATTCTGTTTCATTCAAATGTTTTTTATATTCTGTTAAAGTTGTTTTTTACAAACGTACGTGACCTTATTAAGTAGATTTAGTATTTCCTGGAACTAAGATAACGTGTTATTGCACGTGACCATAATGAAATGTGTGATTTAATTGTTGGTACATATATCTATAATTCAACATAGTATGTAAAAAATAACCAGCACACCATTTGATTTTTATCCTTAAAATGTAACCTATAATATTGATATCTTGTATTATTGACAAAACACAGGTTCTTATGTACATTAACGTGACGAAATTTTAGCAAAATGAAGCAACACTTATAGATGTTGGTATGGCCTCGTTGGACATGAGACATTGCCTGATAACCTAACACACATACTTACTTTCACGCCAAATGAAATAAATCAACATATACATTAGTACTGGCACATACTACAAAATACAATCATTATCATTGGGACAATTACTTATTCTAATTAAACACATTTAGTTCTCTTGTATTTTCGTCCACGCTCATTGTAACATAATGGACACAGATGGAAGTTGAAGTTATCACCTAATATATTTAGTTATGCACCGAATATCAAGTTACGCATACTGAACAATACACATTCATACATTTATCTCAAATATTTATATACCTCTATTCTAAATGATATATATATATATAATGTAAATTAATTCTATACTACTGTAGCCATGTCTCAAATAAGTTTCTTGTAAATGTTTTCTTTGTGCCATCACTAAGATAAGAAAAACATTTCACCGTAGCACAAACACTGGAAGCTGTTTTGATTTTATGATGGTCTTTGACATTTTCTAGTTATATCGTGACGGTTAGTTGACCTAGTAAATGTCCCTCGGGATACATATATCTTTAGATCTAAGCTTTTACCAGTATAATTACAATCATTTATCAATGCTTGACTGTCCTATTATTTCTTTGATAACAGTGCTTTTCTGGTCAAATATCGTATCATATTTGTTCAGTGTATAACCATTTAGAGCATGTAAACTTCGATTCCAATACATTGCGATGCAGTGATGTTGTTTTCTGATGTTATAATTTAAAGATCGCCGACATGGTAAGTACTCATAGCATTGAAGAACAAAATACGTTTTATGTTTGGTTATAAACCAACATTGAAAAAGTAAAGCTCTTTAATGTATATGAGAGCGACAATGAAGTTGATATAGTTCTATTACATTAACATGTCACAACTTAAATAATTACACGGTCACTGAATCTATTTTTTAAACCTCTTTCGAACTTGTTATTTCCCCGATATTCAAAATCTACGCATATATAGTTAGATTATCAATAATTAATATGGATTGGTGGCTCAATGTTTTAAAAGAGGTTAAATAATAACACATTCGGTGACCGTGTAATTATTCAAGTTGTGACAGGTTAATGCAATAGAACTATATAATATACATATTTTCTGTTGACTAAACAATATGTAAATATAACTGTTATTTTAGACACACATTATGAGTGATGTCCTACTGTATGTCTGTCTGAAGAGCATGGAATTATCAATGCGGAAAAACTGCCTCAGAAAACTGAAAATACAATTTAAACTGAAGCTAAGTATTCTAATACTACTGACGCGTATCCTATGTCGGACTATTCATTTGAACACGGTAGTTTAACACTTCATGGAAACATTATTATTCCACGTCGACCACACTCCTGATGTGTACACTCAATTACTTACATTATATTTTATGTAGACAATTTACAAGTAAAGTATAATATATGACCAGTGTAGGTAGACAACATTGACAGTTGATTGTACTCTACACAATGTTATAACCTGTTACATATTGCACTTTGTATTCTGTTTTAATTTATATTAGTCGAATGAACGATCTTAAATGAAATTATAACATCTTAGAATGTTACAATTGATAATATGTAGCAATTCATTTCACCCCAATAAAATAAATATTATTCTGAGAAGTATAACTAATTCAAGAAGGATATGTACGTATTATACGTTATACATGTATAGTGATAGTACGTTGAACTAGATATGTCTGACAATCACATTAGATATTAGAATTCTAGGTTACCAGTAACTGTCTTAATGAGAAATATTGAACTCATATTTTAATTGTTAACTTAAACAAGAGATGGGCAAATCATACGGCATCACAAAAATATAAGCACTCATTGTTATAAGATAGGTCAAGTGCAAAAATAGTTAGTGCAGTGGCGTTGGAGTGAATAATTACAACTTACGTGCTAACATCAGCATTTTTGGACAAAAGAAATGTTTCTGAAGATCGAGTGATTTTATACCCATATAATGAACTGTATTTTATTAAAACTGATTAAGATAATAAATAATAAAAGAATTCAAACTTCTGCATTATATGTATTTTAATCGACTGATTAAAAGTCAGGATTACCAAAATAATTATTATTTAGTCTTAACATTTAAACATTATGTTGCAATATTCCTTGAAAATAAAGAAATAAATCAACACAACTGAAAACACATACTTAGAGTAATTTGAATAAATCAGAAAACTGTCAAAATTCTGGTCCAACAAAAGCTTTTATACAGACGATGTTACTAAACTGTCAATACTTTTAAGATAATAACCTTGAAACGTCTAATATCATTTCAACAAGTGATCGTGAAGATAAAATTACTGACTTCTTCTTAAACTATATTCTTGTAAAGTGTAACAATGTTATCATATATAGAAACAGTATTTATTAGTCTTTAATAGCAGGACAGTAAATTGTAGGAACTACTAAAGCAATCATATATCATCATATATATAACGTTGTCAGTGTATTGTCAGTTCGTTGTAATTGAAAATCAAGCAACATGTTGACCAATGACAAAGTATGTTTGGAACCATGTATGGTTGAGGAGAGAGATAAAAATATCTTATAAATATATCTTCTCTATCCTCACTACTGTCACATTCTACTATTACTGTATATATGTATAAATGTTTATATTGCCTTCAATAAATATTGTTTAAACCAAATGTATGGTAGCATATATATGACATCAAATAACTTCATAATTAACATGTTCATAGATAAATGACATTTACACTCACAATCCATAATAAATGACTTATTCCCTGTTAAACATGTATGTATATATGTCTTACACAAAAAACTCACATACTGGGGTTTAATATGAAGTATTTGTTCGATTGCAAGGTATGTTGATTTGGAAGGGGATAGTCAAATAATAAAAATATCTTCATTCTATCAATAGATGAAATTAAGCCTATGGATTTATATCAGAACAGTTCATACAGAAAGAAGTTAGTATTTGAAGGACTCGATAAGCAGAGCGACACACACATGTTCTATCAACCGAAATTGTTGTAGCGTCTTATTGTTATAGCCGGTTAAGAGACACTAGCGAGTATACAAGTATTTGGCGTGAAATGTCATGTAAAATATTGAGATCAATTTTATAGCCAATTTATTTGAAAGCCGTACAATAATGCGTGTTGATATACACCCACTGCTTGATAAATAACTGTGCTGAAATTTGGGTAAAATAATACAAATTAGTATAGTTTTGATACTTTCGTCTGAGTATATGTCTCTAGAACGTTTGATAAATATCATCAATCATAAATGAATGACCATGTTGAAACCTATAATCATTTCAACCTAAACTAGTATGTTTATTATAATATTGTAGTGAACAGGGACATAAGATAATGAAGCATAAGATGTAATAACAGACTTTTCTATAAAACTATCTTATTATATCTTAGTATAGAGACTATGTTTCATGTTTAAGTCACAAGTCTGTCGTATCGTAACCAAGAGAGATAGAGTGGGACACAGTCATCACAAGTCTGTCGTATCGTAAGTAAGAGAGATAGAGTGGGACACAGTCATCACAAGTCTGTCGTATCGTAAGTAAGAGAGATAGAGTGGGACACAGTCATCACAAGTCTGTCGTATCGTAAGTAAGAGAGATAGAGTGGGACACAGTCATCACAAGTCTGTCGTATCGTAAGTAAGAGAGATAGAGTGGGACACAGTCATCACAAGTCTGTCGTATCGTAAGTAAGAGAGATAGAGTGGGACACAGTCATCACAAGTCTGTCGTATCGTAACCAAGAGAGATAGAGTGGGCACAGTCATCACAAGTCTGTCGAATTGTAACCAAGAGAGATAGAGTGGGACACAGTCATCACAAGTCTGTCGTATTGTAAGTAAGAGATATAGAGTGGACACAGTCATCACAAGTCTGTCGTATTGTAAGTAAGAGGGATAGAGTGGGACACAGTCATCACAAGTCTGTCGTATCGTAAGTAAGAGAGATAGAGTGGGACACAGTCATCACAAGTCTGTCGTATCGTAACCAAAAGAGATAGAGTGGGACACAGTCATCACAAGTCTGTCGTATTGTAAGTAAGAGGGATAGAGTGGGACACAGTCATCACAAGTCTGTCGTATTGTAACCAAGAGAGATAGAGTGGGACACAGTCATCACAAGTCTGTCGTATTGTAACCAAGAGAGATAGAGTGGGACACAGTCATCACAAGTCTGTCGTATTGTAACCAAGAGAGATAGAGTGGGACACAGTCATCACAAGTCTGTCGTATCGTAACCAAGAGAGATAGAGTGGGACACAGTCATCACAAGTCTGTCGTATTGTAACCAAGAGAGATAGAGTGGGACACAGTCATCACAAGTCTGTCGTATTGTAACCAAGAGAGATAGAGTGGGACACAGTCATCACAAGTCTGTCGTATTGTAAGTAAGAGAGATAGAGTGGGACACAGTCATCACAAGTCTGTCGTATTGTAAGTAAGAGGGATAGAGTGGGACACAGTCATCACAAGTCTGTCGTATTGTAACCAAGAGAGATAGAGTGGGACACAGTCATCACAAGTCTGTCGTATTGTAACCAAGAGAGATAGAGTGGGACACAGTCATCACAAGTCTGTCGTATCGTAACCAAGAGAGATAGAGTGGGACACAGTCATCACAAGTCTGTCGTATTGTAAGTAAGAGATATAGAGTGGGACACAGTCATCACAAGTCTGTCGTATCGTAAGTAAGAGATATAGAGTGGACACAGTCATCACAAGTCTGTCGTATTGTAAGTAAGAGGGATAGAGTGGGACACAGTCATCACAAGTCTGTCGTATTGTAACCAAGAGAGATAGAGTGGGACACAGTCATCACAAGTCTGTCGTATTGTAAGTAAGAGAGATAGAGTGGGACACAGTCATCACAAGTCTGTCGTATTGTAACCAAGAGAGATAGAGTGGGACACAGTCATCACAAGTCTGTCGTATTGTAACCAAGAGAGATAGAGTGGGACACAGTCATCACAAGTCTGTCGCATCGTAACCAAGAGGGATAGAGTGGGACACAGTCATCACAAGTCTGTCGTATTGTAACAAAGAGAGATAGAGTGGGACACAGTCATCACAAGTCTGTCGTATTGTAACCAAGAGAGATAGAGTGGGACACAGTCATCACAAGTCTGTCGTATCGTAACCAAGAGATATAGAGTGGGACACAGTCATCACAAGTCTGTCGTATCGTAAGTAAGAGAGATAGAGTGGGACACAGTCATCACAAGTCTGTCGTATTGTAAGTTAGAGGGATAGAGTGGGACACAGTCATCACAAGTCTGTCGTATTGTAAGTAAGAGGGATAGAGTGGGACACAGTCATCACAAGTCTGTCGCATCGTAACCAAGAGAGATAGAGTGGGACACAGTCATCACAAGTCTGTCGTATTGTAAGTAAGAGGGATAGAGTGGGACACAGTCATCACAAGTCTGTCGTATCGTAACCAAGAGGGATAGAGTGGGACATAGTCATCACAAGTCTGTCGCATCGTAACCAAGAGAGATAGAGTGGGACACAGTCATCACAAGTCTGTCGCATCGTAACCAAGAGGGATAGAGTGGGACACAGTCATCACAAGTCTGTCGCATCGTAACCAAGAGAGATAGAGTGGGACACAGTCATCACAAGTCTGTCGTATCGTAAGTAAGAGGGATAGAGTGGGACACAGTCATCACAAGTCTGTCGTATCGTAACCAAGAGCGATAGAGTGGGACACAGTCATCACAAGTCTGTCGTATCGTAAGTAAGAGGGATAGAGTGGGACACAGTCATCACAAGTCTGTCGCATCGTAACCAAGAGAGATAGAGTGGGACACAGTCATCACAAGTCTGTCGTATCGTAAGTAAGAGAGATAGAGTGGGACACAGTCATCACAAGTCTGTCGCATCGTAACCAAGAGAGATAGAGTGGGACACAGTCATCACAAGTCTGTCGCATCGTAACCAAGAGAGATAGAGTGGGACACAGTCATCACAAGTCTGTCGTATTGTAACCAAGAGAGATAGAGTGGGACACAGTCATCACAAGTCTGTCGTATCGTAACCAAGAGAGATAGAGTGGGGACACAGTCATCTGAGTTTAAACTTAAACTTCTTCATTTGATTAAACGCCTTTTTCTATATTACATATTCAATGGCGCTGTACAAAAAATTAAACAATATAAATAAATAAGTAAAAACCCTCCGCCATAAATATAACAAATTTCACAAAATAAAATTAAAATTATATCACACGATGTTATAAGGGGTTTGTGTATTTTTGTGTTTTTTATTGAGTTTTTAGATGTATATTAAAGTCTCCCATTATTAACAGATTAGAGTAGTTAATAATCAATAAATTGATTGAAGTCTTCTACAATCTGAGAGACAGTGGCTAATGATGGGGGTCTGTAAATTCCAATACAATGAAGAGCTATATTTTTGAAAATCAATTTCCACATACCATATTCAAATATTCTTGTGTTCCCACTCTTAATTTTATTGATGTTTATTGCAATGCGACTAGCTATTGCTATCCCCCCTCCCACTTTATTTTGTCTGTTGGCCACAATTAATCTGTACCCATTTTGATTTAGATCAGAGTTTTCGATTAAACTTTTTTTCATCTGAAATCCAAGTTTCTGTTAGTACGGCAAAATATATTCTTTCTTCCCTCAGATATTGGCCTATAGCAAAATATTTGTTAAGTAAAGAAAAGAGCATGAGTAGCAGTTTCATATGGAATCTCATATCAAACTGCTATTTTTATACCAGTATTTTATCCGACTTAGACAACGGGTATGAAATTATATGTTTATAATGTCCATTTTCATATATTTTGTCACATATTTACAACACTGCCACCTTAAAGCCATATAAAACGCAAACTTATATAGTTGGCCTTAACCCAAAGCATAGTTACGATATTTGTGTCGTGAATTTCGTTGACCTTACCCATTAGCATACTTATCAGAGGTTTACAGTTAGATTTTGTCCAACAAACAACGTGTTCACAAAAAAGCACGTGATTATATTTGTGGGTAAATGTATTGTTATTCAAATAAAATGGTCGCACTCGGAATGGTCTCATGAACTTTTTAATTGTGTTATTCATGGATATAAATATTTGTGCCCATGTACATAATGTGCAGTTAAACAATGAATAAAAGATACAAATCAACAAACATTTTTGATAAATAATCACAGTGGTGAGTCGTCATAGGAATAATTATATACCGCAGAACTAAAGAATGTTTTTGGCTAACCAAGATTGCTATTAGGCTGTCAGAACATGTAATTGTTTTATACATTTCATCGCTTACTTACATTGTTATACCTAGTAAAATATGTGAATTGTAGGGCTGTCACGATATACCGGTATACCGGTATATTGCAATACGCAGCTGCAGCAATACGTACCGCGGTACGATTTTAATGTACCGGTATTTGGCGATATTTTTTATTTCATTGAAAATGTCTTCTCTTCGCAAAAAAAAATTCGTAGCGAGACGTCAATTTTTCCATTGTTAATTCCAATATAAGATTTGCAATTTTTCTGTCAAATACAGCGGATGAACAACGAATTTAAATGCCCGCAATATATCGTGGTACGTATCTTGTCTGGTTCCCAGTCGTACTTTGGCAGGTAAAAGTACGTCAGGCAAACCATGATCATGGCCGCGCCCTATGTAATGAATTTGATATTGGACAATTATATTTTCAAATGAGCATTTCTCACTACACATATTTAAGTCAAAGGATCATTGTACAAGAATTGCAGTGAATATCTTTTTATAGTTCTTTGGTTACATTAATTTATGCAAAATAAAGTATCCGAAATTCTTACGAGACTAATCCACGTCCGAATTGTGTTCACTTGAGACATTTGTTTGGTAATCGTCGGCTTAATATACGTGTAATCTTAAAAATCGAACCGAACTCCTACTAAAGTAACTATCGTCAGCACATGATCATGCAGGATTAAGAAAACGTTATACCTGTATAACAACTGAGGAGGCTGCCATGATACCCGTTTGCCTGACCCGATAACGATAGTGGTAAGGGGCAGGTAATCCAGGCTAGGTACGTATCGCGATACGATGACATCGTATTGCAATATACCGCGGTACACTTCTGGCGTATTGTGACAGCCCTAGTGAATTGTATCAGCAGACTAATCACATACTTATATATGCTAACATTTTTTGCAAATGAAGCATTGTGGTACATACTACTGGTCGTTCTATAATGTAGGAACAAGTGGACCTTTGAATCAAACCGTACCAATATTTTTTCACCTGTTTAAAAACCATCAAGACCACTGTCGTGAATTACATTGTAAAATACATAATGTTATAGAAACATTTGTGCATGATAACGATTTAAACAATTTGTTTTGTTGAAAGTATGAACTTTCAAAAATACAATTGATCGAAAGGTTTTTGTCTTAATTATACTTCTCGGTTTTCTTTAAATTAACATATTGTATTAATTTGGTCAAAATTCTCAGGAAAAATTGCTTACAATTGGAACATACTTTAATGAACAAGCTGTATTTTGTAAAAGGTGTGATTTTTTATTAAAAAAAAAAAAAGTTTGAATATTGTTTTTAAGAATAACTAAACCCATGATTAAAAAAATAGAAATATAATTAGAGATGTACTTAGCTGAAATGTTCATGAACATGTACATATTAAAAATATTTCCAAAACACTGTTTGTAACTTGGATTGATATCCAAAAACATCAGAGCAAAATAAAGTGTGTCTGGTCTCAGTTGACCTTCACCTTCAGTATATGAATGTCAACATTTATAAATTGAGAACATGTTGACGCCTATTATCATTTCAAACTAAACTAGTATGTCTAATATATAATTGTATAAGACAGGGAAATAAGAAAAGTTTAAGATAAAATATCAGACTTTTTTTATAAAATATCTTATTATGGTATTACAATATTATTATATCTAAGTATAGAAACAGATGTATTATCTATAAGTCTATCAACATTTTACAACTGGACAGGAAATCATACATGTAGAAAATGGGACATTTTAGTGATCTATTTATAGAGTCAACATTAACTGATATAACATTGATTGGACGGTCGTTTTAGTCGTATGATGTTGTAAACTTGTTGGTTACTGTGAAAAAATGTATGGACGACAGCGATGATTTTGTATTCGGCAGTGTTTTAGTATTAAAATAGTTATCTTGCCTTAGAACATGATGAACCACGAATATTTAGAAACTGACATAATATGTTATTTAAATGAAAGTCTTTCAATGACTTAAATACACAGAGCTTACACGTGACATAATTAATTAATGGATAATTTTTCCGTATTGAAGAATGGAATTATAACTGGTTTAACGGTTTTAACTCAGCAGATTTTTAACTAGTGTTTTAAAACTTGTACCTGTGCACTCCTCTCATTAGTCTATGTAAACAAACTTGTGTGACAATTTGTATAGTCTGATTTTATTCGGTGAGCCGTGACAGGTTGGATGAGTCTAATCACAACCATGACGATAGGTATAACCAGTAAATACTACACTGGAAATCAATACAAACTATAATATCTCAAGTATATATGCATGATATAATAGTTCAAAATCATTCTTCAAAATAGCGCAGTCGGTAACGAGTCAGAAACATATGGCCAATGCATAAATTTTACTGCAGTGGTTCGAACCTCACCGCCTCCACATTTTTTAATTTATTATTAAATTCACGTATAGTTGTCCGTATCATATAATGATTGTTGTGCTATAATTTGATTTTGATTAATTTCCATTTGTTTTATTTCCTTGTTCTTTATTTTTTATATCCAGCAATTTACATTGTACCGAATAATAATACATTTACATTATACATTCGGCTTCAAATGCAGTGGCTGAATAGAAATCAAACTAGGATACAATCGAACGAATGTGCCAAAGTTACATGCATTCCATTTCACTTCTCTTTCTTATAAAATGCATGTGCATAGAATCATTTCTATAAGACACGGTCGTGACAGTTAAGTGTATGACATCAAAGTAATAACTAAGCACAAACTCAGGCAAATATGCATATTCTATTTTATATCAGTTGGCTTCGTGCTGCACAGAGATTTCGAGTTGTACGTTTCCATGATTGCAAAAAATAAAAAAAATAAAAAAATAAAAAATAATAAAGGATACTAAGCAGGATTCGAACCCGGGGTAGCAAAAGTCTATCAATCCAAGTGTCTTACCGCCACGACTATTGAGTCACTTAAATCAAACTTAAATAATTATGATAAAGGCAGTAATCAGTTGGTTGGTTAAACAAGCTGTGTTACCTTTTTGTAGGAATGTTCCAAAAATCTATAAATACAAAAGTGCAGTCACGGCTCACCGGATAAAATCAGACTATACAATACCAGACAAAGGGGAAAAGAAGGTTTAGGCATAAATAATACTAAGATCGATTGTTCATTCATATAAATAAAGAGTGCCACGAAATTGCTAAATTTTATTCAGTAGTCAGTGATGCAAATATTAACCTCGCTAATTTAAATGTACAATACAGTACTTCAGTACTTACTATCAATAGAAATATTTGTTATATGTAAACGGGAAATATCGAGCAAATACTGAGTATTTAAATCTCCGAGGTTAATGTATGCTCCATAAACGAAAGATAGTTATTATTAGTTGCTAGATTACTAGTGTACAAAATAAACCAAATACATTTAATATTTAAACATACATTGAACTTACATTTCTAACAAATAGTCATCAAACATTGCTGAGATAGAAAACTGTGACATATTGTAAAGTAAGACCAATCTTAGATGTATAATATTGCATGAATATAAAGACAATGTTTGAGAACACGCAAGCTGGGAATGGCTTGTCTTCTGTATAAAATAATTCTGTAAAAACTAATACTGTAAATATCACTGAGAATAGTGTGTTTTATTTCAATTATATATTGCATGTTGCATGCAAACAAATTATTTCAAGTTAGGAAAACAAAATATAGGGATATGTACAATATACAATGTGTCCGTGAACATTGTATCTATTTTATGCTTTCGATAAATGTCTGAAAACAATGACTTAGGTATCGCTAAATTTGAAAATGTATGTTATTTTCAGAGACAATAACAACATCTCAAAGTACACTAATTTGTTTTACATTATATTAATTTTGGCAAGACGATAAATGAAGTGTACGACAATATAACAGACCATCCCACAAAACATGGTACCCCTATTATTAGATCATGTATTAGTCTACCAACTGTGACAGAAGGTCAGTAAGATATTCGTATGTACCATTCAAATGGAGTATTGTTTCTATTTATAAACAAATAGTGGGAGACTGTATTAAACAGGATTGGAGTAATGATATACATGTAGATGTACACTACACCAAAACATTATAAAAACTTGAAATTCCTCCGGGATGTAGATAGCTACCTCACATTTAAAAATATACCGTTTTATCTTAGGAAAGCATTATGTCGTATTCCGTGTTTTTACTATAGACTATATATGGAAACTGTACGTCACAACAATGTAGATAGGCAACAGCAACTTTGTAATAATTGTTTTATTTATGAATGTATAAAAGTAATTGAAGATGAAGTTTATTCTGATAGGACACCATCTAATATAAATAAATAAAGGAAGTAAAGGTCACTCACTACAGTAAATGAAGAATTATATTGTATTAAGTAAAACCATCACTTGTCTAACAGCTGTTGTACGTCAAAGATTATTGATTATACAGTAATTGGAAAACTTTCAAGACAAAATAACAGATCAAATGGTTTTCTTTCTTTTTTGCAGAGAAGTTCTGTTGCCAAATAAACTGTCAAGGTCACGTGTTGTCATTGTGATATTTGATGAAAGATTCGTTTTTATAATTAACGAGCTAAATACATTGTTGCAAAAATAGTTACATTTAACTTTGGTTGCTACTGAAATGTAGACGTATTATTTCTGTATTTAAATCAAAATAGTAAATAAAGTATAACAATCAGAAAATTACTAAACTCGTCTGTCGTGTCCAATCTAAGATATACAATGATTTATGGACAGCCGTGAACTATATAAACTCACGAAATTTCCCGAATTAAATCGATATAATGTGATTGTAATTTAGATGAAGTACATATAGTATTGTTGTACTATCTACTTACTGACCAATTGTTATTCTATAAGCAAACCAAACTGTCTATCATTGTATGTTAGTGTATTGTAGAGATAACAATATATAACAGATTTATCATTGTATCTAGACGTGAATCTCTTCATACAATATGTGAATAGAATAGAATAAATACAATATTGTCTTTGATACATAACCTTGCTCTAATACTAGTATTTGGAGGAACTCAAGAATATTGTTGGCAATATTGAGTGTTTGATACTGGTGTGTTAGTTTTTGTTCAAGCGTTACACGACTGTAAAAGTTAAATGGCTGTTTTACATTCTTATAAAGTTGCAATGGACTTAAAGGTTGTTACTTAAAGCGCAAGACTGGTGCGTCATTGACCCTTGTGTGGTTGCGATATCTTGTGCCCGTGTTGCGACATGTTGTGTCCGTGTTGCGACATGTTGTGTCCGTGTTGCGACATCTTGTGTCCGTGTTGCGACATCTTGTGTCCTTGTTGCGACATCTTGTGTCCGTGTTGTGACATCTTGTGTCCTTGTTGCGACATGTTGTGTCCGTGTTGTGACATCTTGTGTCCTTGTTGCGACATGTTGTGTCCGTGTTGCGACATGTTGTGTCCGTGTTGTGACATCTTGTGTCCGTGTTGCGACATCTTGTGTCCGTGTTGCGACATCTTGTGTCCGTGTTGCGACATCTTGTGTCCGTGTTGTGACATCTTGTGTCCGTGTTGCGACATGTTGTGTCCTTGTTGCGACATGTTGTGTCCGTGTTGCGACATGTTGTGTCCGTGTTGTGACATCTTGTGTCCGTGTTGCGGCATGTTGTGTCCGTGTTGCGACATCTTGTGTCCGTGTTGCGACATCTTGTGTCCGTGTTGCGGCATGTTGTGTCCGTGTTGCGACATCTTGTGTCCGTGTTGTGACATCTTGTGTCCGTGTTGCGGCATGTTGTGTCCGTGTTGCGACATCTTGTGTCCGTGTTGCGACATCTTGTGTCCTTGTTGCGACATCTTGTGTCCGTGTTGCGACATCTTGTGTCCGTGTTGCGGCATGTTGTGTCCGTGTTGTGACATGTTGTGTCCGTGTTGCGACATCTTGTGTCCGTTTTGCGGCATGTTGTGTTCGTGTTGCGACATCTTGTGTCCGTGTTGCGACATGTTGTGTCCTTGTTGCGACATCTTGTGTCCGTGTTGCGACATCTAGCGATGCTATGTTGTCTGAATAATAATGTTTAAAATTAACTGAAACGTTTGTTTTATTTATGATTTATACTATCAGACGAACAATGATTTTAACACTTTTTGTGAAAATTGCGTTTAGACTAAAAAACAGAAAAAAGTCAAACGTATTATTTGCTTTGCCGATTTGTGAAGAACTCGCTCGCATTTTTACACAAATACGTGAAAAATACGCGCGAGTTCTTCACAAATTCTTGATTTAAAAAAAATGAGGTTCAACACTGCTCAATAGTTTGCGATTAACTTGGAAATTATCATCATAATTGCAGTCAAAGAAACTGACTTTCGTACACAGGTATATCCATCGTCTATCGTCTATTCGTCTATTCGTCTATTTATTTTTTGCTGTTTGTTTAGCTCTTGTTACAATATAAACATTTTTTCTGATTTAATCTCTTATTTGTCTTTAAAAAAGTTTAAAATCATATCAGAAACAACATGAGTACAGTGAGGATGACTGTGTAATTCTAGTGTAATATATTTTTTCTTAGGTACGAACAGATAATGTTCAGTTTTCATTGAAAGTACTTGAAAACGTTTACCTGCGGCAACACAGTACATACATAACTACTGAGATTGTAAAATGGTGTTTCATTCGATAGTTGATAACAAAACATTGTCGAATATCTTTGTTTTCACCACGAGCATCCATGTATTATCACATTTGTCAGAATACCATATAATATGTTATATTTTATAACTTTCTTACGAGGTTCAATAAACTATTCACATTATTAATTATCGACTTGTCAGTCACATCGTTATATGTAAACATAACATGTCAACTGCACAATGTACTCGGTACATATTTGGAATCACGTACATAATGTGTGGCGGATTATGTTGTGAATATTTGATTATACGTATTTAAGACTGGATATACAAATACTGTTTTTTTTATTGATGACAAAAATACAGCAAGCAAAAATGCATTTATAAAAGGTTATAAAAGGATTCTTTATAAAAAGTGGTTCTTTTTAAAACGTAATCTTGGCAATTAAACTAATAAAAAGTATGTGAAAATGGTTTGACAATTGTATTTTGTTTCTAGTACAGGCATTGTTTAATGATTTAACAATTTAAAGACCATTTTCATACATGATGTAAATTAATATAAAACATGACAGTTGTGCTAATTGAAGCGCCTTTATTTGGGTTACATCGTCAGTAATTTTATAATAATGGAATATTTCTATCTTTGTTACTGTTAACCAGACATTAAAAGAGCCGTTAGAAACATTCAGTGACTCCAGGTTCAAAGGAAAGTTTTTATATTAAGCTAGCACTAGTGTGCATTTTTATAGTACATGTGTAAGTTTACATCTCAATAACGAGATCGAATACAAGTATCGAATCTATAGTATAATAATAATGAAAACTAAACTTGTCGTGTTGAAAGTATGTGAATCCTAATAAAGAAGTAGATCTATATTTTGGACGGTCGTCTGTTCTCCAACTATTAGACTACTCGATATATTTCTTTACAATATCGTAACGTAAGTATGCAAACATTCATCCTGAATTTCACTTTGTGGGTTGAATTTAAGACAGTCACATATTCAATATATCTACCACAAGATCAATCATGCAACCAATATATTACAATAATATACCGTGACCATGACATTGTAGGTGAAATAAGAAGAAAATACAGAACATTCCTGTTCTGTTCTCTTGTCTTTATTGTCGTGTCAGACAAGAATACAGAATTCTAGAACTCAAACTGGATTTATAACAATTGTTAATTTAACTGATATTATCAATCAATAAATTATACAATAAATCATTCCAATCAGGCTGAAATCATAACTTTGATATATAAAAACCCTAATTAAACCTTCTATTAGTCCTCGAAAGTTTGACGGTAACATTTTTTATGACAAGTAATGTCCTGATTCTTCTTTGTCATGGCTATTCGTATATGTTTTTATCATTTAAAATTTATTAATTTAACTTATTTATTTAATTTATTAACCTAAAATGTAAAATAAGATATATATTTTAATATTATCATAATTATGCTTTTGTTCGTTTGGTATATTCCACGTGTATATGTAATTACATATTTACCGGCACAATAAAACATGTCCTGAATAGTTGTATCTAGTGTGATGAAAATGTTACTTGTAATTTATTATGAAAAAGTTATAAAAGTCCTATTACTTTAAAATAACCCACGTCATTATTACATCAATCAAAGTTTAATGATAAAAAATAAAACTCTATGTACGACATTTTCCTTATAAATGTTACAACGTTTACTGACTAGTACCAATAACCTGGTGAGAAATTTACGAGACATTTTGTCAATACTCAGTTTGAGATATAATATATCACATATACAACCATTTCTTAATGACAACCTACTGCAGTCTCTTAAATAAAAGACATCTTGTAATTACTAAAATTCATAAATTAATTAAAATTCATGGTGTGTATTGTAATGTCAGACTGGTGCAGAACTTTCCAATATTAGTATTTTCATAGCATGGAACAATTGTCTTCAAGGTACAAAACAATTAACTCAGAAATAAAGCAAGATGTGAGATACTGATAATTGAGACACATTTTCTCGTTCATCTTTTTACAATGATCAAAATCTTTGTTACAAATGTCATGAAATGTTTGTTTTAAACAATAAGTATAATGTATTAAACATTTTGTTCGGAGTTTGTATCAAATCAAGGCTAAGTTCTAATTCTAGTAGGACCACATGTTAAACGAATGCAAAACCGCGGCCGTGACGTAGTGGTTAGCATGTCTGACTTCGAATCCGGAGATCGCGGGTTCGAGCCCGGTCGCGGTAGGTCATATCCTATACATGAGTTGTCGGCCTCGTGGTAGGGTATTGTTCGTTTTTTCTCAACTGTCAAAACATGAATAATTTCACGGTGAATGCGTTTATTAAAATTATTGTTGTAATACACACATGAGTTTCCGAAAGTGTTTTTATGATTGAGTAAAGCTTCTGATGCCGTATTATAAATTTTAGTCAAGATATTTTTAATAACAATTAGACCGCCAGTACCAAAACAGTGCATTCAGTCACCGTGAAATTATGCAAGCTTTGACAGTTGAGAAAAAACGAACAATAAGTTAGTACTAGTGATAGAAAAGTGTCAAGGAAACCTATAGTAGGAAGAGCTGGCCGTCGTATATATAAACTTAATATGTGTTGTAAAAAACGACGAAAAAAAGTTAAACAAATGCTACATAGTGTTCCAACATATAACAATTAGAACTGTATGATTTACACTAGATAGCATTTAGTACGAGTTAATTATCTCCTTATTACGACATAGTATAATTTCATTTTTATGTGACACCTTTCGGCTTTCGTAAATTAACATTATTAGATTTGAGTCTTAAATATTTTTTCACAAACGTAACAATGAATATTTAAATTCACTGCATGAACGATTAAACCACATAAATAAAAATTGACAGTTGTCATACACTTCGAGTGCACCGTATGTTTGTGTTAGGTACATGTACCAATGTTGTTGTAACAGAACAAAGGAATCTGTCAAAAAATTTCATTTCCCTTAGTTTTGTCATTATATCTATTCATGTTATCAATTTTCCGTTGAAAATGGTTTGATGTAACATTTTGTTACAAGGGATTTTTTCGTATTTTTATTTATAGAGTACATGTATCAATTTTGCATCAGTCAGTATGTTTCTGAAGGAACATTTTAATATAAAGTATAGTGCTCTTGCAATACGCCAGTATCAGAGCTTTCCTATTGGTTTTACAAACAAAGACTTGACAAAACTTAGGGCTTTACGCTTGTATTAATTATCAATAAAATGTCGTCCTAGCATAATTTTATTTGAGTTTTCTGTGTATAAGGAAAAACAATGTTTACCGGTAGTATATTATCTAAATATCCCAGTCTGTAAAAAAATCTGAAGTTTCGAACGCAACGCTACAACTGTTCGTGATCATATCACAAATAAATGTATTAAAATAAAAAAGTAAAAACAATGATTTTATGTAGTAAGTAGTTGATAATAAAACTGTTGATGGTTTCTGGGTTCTGATGCTGGTTATATTACACCAAGGCCAGCATCCAACTATTGTATAATGGTATGATTGAATGTATTATTTGGAATCTCGTGTCCCGAAGGGGGTACTGGTTCAAATCCCACCCGGAGAGGTTATACCCTTCCATGAAAATTTGACAATTTGATGTCAATTTTCCTCCATTCGTAAGATATATGGATAAGTTTCCGGCTTTGTGGAAGGGTAGTTGAGTACTGGTTATAGACAAGGGTCCAAGAAAGCTAGGTTAGGTGCGCTGGACGCCATAAAATGACCTAAGTTGTGTTGGCACGGCGTTAAACCCAATAAAAAAAGTATATATTATTTCTTAGTAAAAAAATAAACCTTCATCGAACCAGTTAGTTTAGTTTATACGAAGTTTGTTAAGATCAATTGGAAGAAAGTTCTTACTACTTATATTAATCACTCCTCAATCCGCTTTCTGGTCCCCTAGTACTGAGCTAGTAGGATAAAGTTTCTTTCTCAAGACAACAAAGTAACGGTTGGTTTAGTATGAGAGTTTAACCAACACGGAGCTAGCTATCCAATGGTATTACCATTTCAACGTCGTAACATTACAACGTATCACCAAACTGTGACACAATGTAAATGAAGGACACAGAAAGGTATCAATATTACAACGTATCACCAAACTGTGACACAATGTAAATGAAGGACACAGAAAGGTATCAATATTACAACGTATCACCAAACTGTGACACAATGTAAATGAAGGACACAGAAAGGTATCAATATTACAACGTATCACCAAACTGTGACACAATGTAAATGAAGGACACAGAAAGGTATCAACATTACAACGTATCACCAAACTGTGACACAATGTAAATGAAGGACACAGAAAGGTATCAATATTACAACGTATCACCAAACTGTGACACAATGTAAATGAAGGACACAGAAAGGTATCAACATTACAACGTATCACCAAACTGTGACACAATGTAAATGAAGGACACAGAAAGGTATCAATATCTCAAGAATTACATTACAAAACATTTATGAGAACACGCTAGTGTGAATGCTTAAAATCATTTGTCTTGTATTAGAAATTATTCCTGGAATACCAAAGAGCTTTTAACGGTTTAAATCAATTGAGTATTACTTGTAGCATGCAAACATCACATTATAAGACAAAAGTTAAAAACGCTTCGATATGTAAATTATGAAATAACTTCGTGACAACTATTCTATGTTCACTAGTTCTATAAAAGTCTTAGGTTATTATTGAAATTTGCGTTGAATTTAATTTTCAACTCACAAATAAATATTATAACGAAATAAAAGATGAGTTATGGTACAACATAATTTTACTGCATCGGGTTTTATAAATGCTTTAAAGTTGGATTTTAGATCATGATGACATTGGACACTGTTTAAAGTGACATTACAAAATGATTTCACTCTATAAGTTTGGTTTTATACGATTTTATATGAACCATTATTTATATCAATACATATGAGCATCTGTCTTTATGGTAGGATAGAATAAGAATACACGTACGTGTGTGATATAATGTGTCTTCTAGAAGAAAGGAAAAAAAATTATCATGAACGAGTGATTTGAATTATGTTTAACGCAGTGTTAATATCCATCTGTTTAGATTAGGTGTCGTCAATTCCATCCCATTTAATCTTATGTATCATTTAAATGTTTAAAATGTCATATAATGGCAGTCAGTCAACCTACTCACTGTTCCTTGCAATGTCAAATCTCCAGAAATAACAAAGTTACTGGGCACATACTTATATCAGTAACAGAATGCTGCCCTACATTATTTAGAATCAATGTTATGAAAGATAATGGCCGTAGAAATTGGTTCATGACAAAACTTTTAGTAGATTTAAGGGCTATGTACAAAGCTAGCTGAGCAGCTTTTTTCCTATCTAAAACATACTTGCTCTGTTTGACTTGTTAGACTAGATCAATGTACAGACAGTATAAACTATAAATGACATACCTGTCTGGCACATGGTGCCAAGGGATAATCACAACAAGGTCCAAACATTACATCCATTTCATTATTTACATAGAAATTAATAGCTTCATTAATACCATCACTTATAGCACAGTTACTATCTCTAAACCTTGCAGTAAACACAGCATTATGTTGAGCTATCATAGCACTCGTCTTCTCTAAGGCTATCTCTATAGCTGGACGTACTTTCCTTATACTAAACAACCAAGAATCATTGGCAGGTAATGTAACTGCTATTTTAATTTCTCTGTATGGTTTATTATCAGGAATCAATGAGGAAATATTAACAGGTGAGATCATATCTATTAAACCTTCGGTAGTTGAACGTTTCCTTACACTATGTATAGCATGTAGGTTGTTGTCTTCACTGATCATATTTGACCTATCTGGTCTGGAATGACATGTGGTATCACAATTAGCTGACGTAATTAAATCATTGGTTTCTATATTATTATATGAGTCAGTTTCAGCGGACTCAAAGTTCTTACATATATTTTCATACCACGTGATAGACCTTCTTGACCTTGAAATGTTGTGACCTTGGAAAATTTCATTTCTATTCTTAGATGACTTTCTTATACGTTTTCTCAAACGATTTCTTAGAATATTTCTTCTAGTACGTTTGTTTAACGTATTACCATGTTGTTTTACCTCAGGCCCTGATTTATCTATCTCATATTGCTCTCTATTTATATTATTTATATGTTTTACATCATCAAGGCTACCTGATTGATCCAACTTCTCATTTTTCCTTGAATATTCTCTCAATACATTTATCAAATCATTTTCTACTAAGTGTGTCGTGATGTCCTCACTATCAGACACCAAATCTCGTTGATTCTCTATAGACGAGGCGTGAACTTCTCTACTATCACAGCTAACATCAACAAACAACACTAGAAATGTCATCAACCTGATCAATGTCTTCTCGCGGCCGTCACGTGACATTGTTCTAGAATTATTTGGCATCAAACATTACAAGTCCATCATGAAATTAGCTTCGTTTTCTGTTATGGTGAAATAATATGAATATCAAGAGGTTCAATCAGAGACGGTGGTTTCAATTATTTCTTTGACTAACTGAAATAGAAAGAAGTAAATTACTATAGCAACATTATATGGTATCATACACGCAAACGTTCTCAGCAACATTATATGGTATCATACACGCAAACGTTCTCAGCAACATTATATGGTATCATACACGCAAACGTTCTCAGCAACATTATATGATATCATACACGCAAACGTTCTCAGCAACATTATATGGTATCATACACGCAAACGTTCTCAGCAACATTATATGGTATCATACACGCAAACGTTCTCAGCAACATTATATGGTATCATACACGCAAACGTTCTCAGCAACATTATATGGTATCATACACGCAAACGTTCTCAGCAACATTATATGGTATCATACACGCAAACGTTCTCAGCAACATTATATGGTATCATACACGCAAACGTTCTCAGCAACATTATATGGTATCATACACGCAAACGTTCTCAGCAACAGTATATGGTATCATACACGCAAACGTTCTCAGCAACATTATATGGTATCATACACGCAAACGTTCTTCAAAATTTTCTGAATGCTAAAATTGTCCTTTGTGTGAGGAGAACTTGAAAACTCTTTTATCTAAGGCTAAATTGATCATCTATATTGTAAACAATGAATGATCAACAATACGTTATCTCAGAGGTTTGTATACGTAAATGAACGTGATCAGAAAACAAAAGTAAATCTCATCATGTCTTCGGACATTAGTTAGGATCATCTTTATATGTTTGCATTTAACTACATGATACATTCTCTATACTATTTATATTATTGTAATATATATCAATTGTACAAATCCAATCTTGTAACATCCATCAACTGTAATAAAATGTTTATAGTATGAACAATAATCTCTACATCAATTCGTCGCCTCAATCTAACCATGTCCTATCTCAATTTTTGAAAAAATCCCAAGCGATTTCTATGACCTTGCTCTATCATCTAAAATAGTGTATTGACTTTATCATGTCAAATAGCGCAACCCACCAATCGTACATTATCCTATCTCCACACTTTCCTCTGCTTACAGCGTACACATTGCACTATGTCCAGGACATAGATCAATGTTCAGACTGAAAATACTGTTATCTGATCCAAATGAAAGTTTTGTTTCTGGTTTAATGCCCTAGTTGACTCTAACAATGCTCTAAGTCCATAGAAGCTCGTTCGAACATTGCTCTATCTCGTTTCGTCCAGTCGGAGTACAATATATAATAAGCGTGTTTTTTTTGGTCTCCAATGACATTGATTCGCTTTGTTTACCTGTATAAATATGTATGCTGCCATATAGGCAGTGTTACAAACTCATAATTTCAGAAAATGTGCACAAATACCATTGAATTATCATCTTGGAGATAGTGCAATGTTAGACAGAGATGCATCAACCAAAATAAGCGAATTTTGATTTATCTCCAAACACATAATTGCATTTATTTATATTATTATTCATTATATTTTAATCATATTCCTAGTGTATGTATTGAGATACATTTTAAATGTGCCTGCCAAGTTTCATGTCAATACATGATGAAACAACGAAGATATCACCATTAGAACTTTTGAAATCGATTTCCCAAAAATAAAAATTTGGTAGTTAGGACATTGTTAGATTGAGGCGACGAATTATAATCATTTAATGATACAAGGTCGAAATTTAGAACACTGAACAAATAAAATACAAAAACATAATACATCGAACGATCTGAACGTTTGCACTTTGAATTTAGCAATGATATAAGTGTTGTAGATTTAAATAATACTATCTACGATGGTGATAATGATTAATTTGTTTTATTTATATAATCTTATGGTTCTGTAGCTATGTCCTGCACGTGACAACTAAAATAGTAAGAGAAAGTCGAGGGTTGAACAGTTAAATATTTTTATAACTAAAAACACACCAAACAAACGTTTTTTTTAAATCATATTAAACCTTATAAGTCTTCCGGACATTATATTGCTAAAACATATATCAACTATAGTATATACATTCTGACATTATGTTGTACATACATATATCAACTATAATATATACATTCTGACATTATGTTGTACATACATATATCAACTATGATATATACATTCTGACATTATGTTGTACATACATATATCAACTATAGTATATACATTCTGACATTATACTGTACATACATATATCAACTATGATATATACATTCTGACATGTTGTACATACATATATCAACTATAATATATACATTCTGACATTATGTTGTACATACATATATCAACTATAACATATACATTCTGACATGTTGTACATACATATATCAACTATGATATATACATTCTGACATTATGTTGTACATACATATATCAACTATAGTATGTACATTCTGACATTATACTGTACATACATATATCAACTATGATATATACATTCTGACATTATGTTGTACATACATATATCAACTATAATATATACATTCTGACATTATACTGTACATACATATATCAACTATAATATATACATTCTGACATGTTGTACATACATATATCAACTATAATATATACATTCTGACATTATGTTGTACATACATATATCAACTATAATATATACATTCTGACATTATGTTGTACATACATATATCAACTATAATATATACATTCTGACATGTTGTACATACATATATCAACTATAATATATACATTCTGACATTATGTTGTACATACATATATCAACTATAGTATATACATTCTGACATGTTGTACATACATATATCAACTATAATATATACATTCTGACATTATGTTGTACATACATATATCAACTATAGTATATACATTCTGACATTATGTTGTACATACATATATCAACTATAATATATACATTCTGACATGTTGTACATACATATATCAACTATAATATATACATTCTGACATTATGTTGTACATACATATATCAACTATAGTATATACATTCTGACATTATACTGTACATACATATATCAACTATAATATATACATTCTGACATGTTGTACATACATATATCAACTATAATATATACATTCTGACATTATGTTGTACATACATATATCAACTATAATATATACATTCTGACATTATACTGTACATACATATATTAACTATAATATATACATTCTGACATGTTGTACATACATATATCAACTATAATATATACATTCTGACATTATGTTGTACATACATATATCAACTATAATATATACATTCTGACATGTTGTACATACATATATCAACTATAATATATACATTCTGACATTATATTGTACATACATATATCAACTATAATATATACATGCTGACCCTATGTTGTACATACATATATCAACTATAATATATACATTCTGACCCTATGTTGTAAATACATATATCAACTATAATATATACATTCTGACATTATGTTGTACATATATCAACTATAATATATACATTCTCACGTTATGTTGTACATACATATATCAACTATAATATATACATTCTGACCCTATGTTGTACATACATATATCAACTATAATATATACATTCTGACATTATACTGTACATACATATATCAACTATAATATATACATTCTGACATTATACTGTACATACATATATCAACTATAATATATACATTCTGACATTATATTGTACATATATCAACTATAATATATACATTCTGACATTATACTGTACATACATATATCAACTATAATATATACATTCTGACATGTTGTACATACATATATCAACTATAATATATACATTCTGACATTATACTGTAAATACATATATCAACTATAATATATACATTCTGACATTATATTGTACATATATCAACTATGATATATACATTCTGACATTATACTGTACATACATATATCAACTATAATATATACATTCTGACATGTCGTACATACATATATCAACTATAATATATGCATTCTGACATTATACTGTAAATACATATATCAACTATAATATATACATTCTGACCCTATGTTGTACATACATATATCAACTATAATATATACATTCTGACATTATGTTGTACATACAAATATCAACTATAATATATACATTCTGACATTATACTGTACATACAAATATCAACTATAATATATACATTCTGACCCTATGTTGTACATACATATATCAACTATAATATATACATTCTGACCCTATGTTGTACATACATATATTAACTATAAATATATACATTCTGACATTATACTGTACATACATATATTAACTATAATATATACATTCTGACATTATGTTGTACATACATATATCAACTATAATATATACATTCTGACATTATGTTGTACATACATATATCAACTATAATATATACATTCTGACATGTTGTACATACATATATCAACTATAATATATACATTCTGACATTATGTTGTACATACATATATCAACTATAATATATACATTCTGACATTATACTGTACATACATATATCAACTATAATATATACATTCTGACATGTTGTACATACATATATCAACTATAATATATACATTCTGACATTATGTTGTACATACATATATCAACTATAATATATACATTCTGACATTATACTGTACATACATATATTAACTATAATATATACATTCTGACATGTTGTACATACATATATCAACTATAATATATACATTCTGACATTATACTGTACATACATATATTAACTATAATATATACATTCTGACATTATGTTGTACATACATATATCAACTATAATATATACATTCTGACATGTTGTACATGCATATATCAACTATAATATATACATTCTGACATTATATTGTACATACATATATCAACTATAATATATACATGCTGACCCTATGTTGTACATACATATATCAACTATAATATATACATTCTGACCCTATGTTGTACATACATATATCAACTATAATATATACATTCTGACATTATGTTGTACATATATCAACTATAATATATACATTCTCACGTTATGTTGTACATACATATATCAACTATAATATATACATTCTGACCCTATGTTGTACATACATATATCAACTAAAATATATACATTCTGACATTATACTGTACATACATATATCAACTATAATATATACATTCTGACATTATACTGTACATACATATATCAACTATAATATATACATTCTGACATTATATTGTACATATATCAACTATAATATATACATTCTGACATTATACTGTACATACATATATCAACTATAATATATACATTCTGACATGTTGTACATACATATATCAACTATAATATATACATTCTGACATTATACTTAAATACATATATCAACTATAATATATACATTCTGACATTATATTGTACATATATCAACTATGATATATACATTCTGACATTATACTGTACATACATATATCAACTATAATATATACATTCTGACATGTCGTACATACATATATCAACTATAATATATGCATTCTGACATTATACTGTAAATACATATATCAACTATAATATATACATTCTGACCCTATGTTGTACATACATATATCAACTATAATATATACATTCTGACATTATGTTGTACATACAAATATCAACTATAATATATACATTCTGACATTATACTGTACATACAAATATCAACTATAATATATACATTCTGACCCTATGTTGTACATACATATATCAACTATAATATATACATTCTGACCCTATGTTGTACATACATATATTAACTATAAATATATACATTCTGACATTATACTGTACATACATATATTAACTATAATATATACATTCTGACATTATGTTGTACATACATATATCAACTATAATATATACATTCTGACATTATGTTGTACATACATATATCAACTATAATATATACATTCTGACATGTTGTACATACATATATCAACTATAATATATACATTCTGACATTATGTTGTACATACATATATCAACTATAATATATACATTCTGACATGTTGTACATACATATATCAACTATAATATATACATTCTGACATTATGTTGTACATACATATATCAACTATAATATATACATTCTGACATTATGTTGTACATACATATATCAACTATAATATATACATTCTGACATGTTGTACATACATATATCAACTATAATATATACATTCTGACATGTTGTACATACATATATCAACTATAATATATACATTCTGACATTATACTGTACATACATATATTAACTATAATATATACATTCTGACATTATGTTGTACATATATCAACTATAATATATACATTCTCACGTTATGTTGTACATACATATATCAACTATAATATATACATTCTGACCCTATGTTGTACATACATATATCAACTAAAATATATACATTCTGACATTATACTGTACATACATATATCAACTATAATATATACATTCTGACATTATACTGTACATACATATATCAACTATAATATATACATTCTGACATTATATTGTACATATATCAACTATAATATATACATTCTGACATTATACTGTACATACATATATCAACTATAATATATACATTCTGACATGTTGTACATACATATATCAACTATAATATATACATTCTGACATTATACTTAAATACATATATCAACTATAATATATACATTCTGACATTATATTGTACATATATCAACTATGATATATACATTCTGACATTATACTGTACATACATATATCAACTATAATATATACATTCTGACATGTCGTACATACATATATCAACTATAATATATGCATTCTGACATTATACTGTAAATACATATATCAACTATAATATATACATTCTGACCCTATGTTGTACATACATATATCAACTATAATATATACATTCTGACATTATGTTGTACATACAAATATCAACTATAATATATACATTCTGACATTATACTGTACATACAAATATCAACTATAATATATACATTCTGACCCTATGTTGTACATACATATATCAACTATAATATATACATTCTGACCCTATGTTGTACATACATATATTAACTATAAATATATACATTCTGACATTATACTGTACATACATATATTAACTATAATATATACATTCTGACATTATGTTGTACATACATATATCAACTATAATATATACATTCTGACATTATGTTGTACATACATATATCAACTATAATATATACATTCTGACATGTTGTACATACATATATCAACTATAATATATACATTCTGACATTATGTTGTACATACATATATCAACTATAATATATACATTCTGACATGTTGTACATACATATATCAACTATAATATATACATTCTGACATTATGTTGTACATACATATATCAACTATAATATATACATTCTGACATTATGTTGTACATACATATATCAACTATAATATATACATTCTGACATGTTGTACATACATATATCAACTATAATATATACATTCTGACATGTTGTACATACATATATCAACTATAATATATACATTCTGACATTATGTTGTACATATATCAACTATAATATATACATTCTGACATTATGTTGTACATACATATATCAACTATAATATATACATTCTGACATGTTGTACATACATATATTTACTATAATATATACATTCTGACATTATACTGTACATACATATATCAACTATAATATATACATTCTGACATGTTGTAGACGATATTGACATTTTGTATCATAAAACATTTTATCAATTCAGTTGAATACATAACTCAAATATTTAGAAACTCACAGACGTTTAAAAGATAAATGTAAATCTGGTATATTTTCAAATGAATTTCCAAGATAAATATAATATGTAGCTGACATTAGTACAGGTCATTATTGAATGACCCTCATATGTCTTTGAACACTTATATTTTACTAAACTAATTAATATGTGGACTGAACATTTTTTAAAATTGTACGAATTAATACAAACACACATTGTACAACATATATTTGTAATCATTGAAGTTTCATTGAAATGCTCAAATAATTTCTTTCTAAATTAAATAACTGGCAATTTTAAACTGTATAAATGTGCTGGGATTGACACTCTATATGTGATACAATTTGTACCGAGGTCTGTTTTTGTTCATTTGTATTAGTAATCCTATACAATTATTCACACCAAATTGAACATGTTTTAATTATCAACTCCTCCCTTCGGACAAGTCCTGAATGCTCATAAACACTATAATACATTCAATTTATCAGATATTCTCAAGCAATGTTGCAAAAAGTGTAATTGGAAAATGTTTCTACATTTTTTATTAGATTCTCGAAAGCACACCTGCAAAAATGGTAATATCGTACAATTTAATAGAACTGCGATATTTTACTTCGAGACAAATCGTCTCTCAATTTTGAAAGCAAAATAAGTTTATAATTGTTAATTCAAAACAGAAACAACTAATGTTTAATGATACAAAATACAAACTGTTGTCATTATTATTTAGTTTGATGTATTAACAAAACCAGCAGTTGTCCTTAGAGAATTAACTATCAGATATAAAACACGTGTTGTCGTATAAAAATGGTACAGAAATATTTAAGATTAAAACCAGTATTTTTGTTAGATGAAATCGTAAATATAATTAAATTTTTGTTGTACAATAAATGTATGTTGTAAGCTATTGACAAAGTTTGAATAAAGTGTAAAAATAAGCGAAAAAACTAAATAAATATCATCGCTAAGACATTGAAATGTATCGCTTTGGATATTTTTTTTTTATTTGTGTTATTATATTACAGTATTACAAACATTATGTAAATTGTCAAAATCAAACTAAATTCTAACCTTAGTAGTAATTAATTAATCTCTCTTCGAAAGTTTATTTCTTTTAATAACCACAGAAAACTAGAAGTACAACAATTGGGCTATATTATTATACTTCCGCTAAATAAAGCTGAGATTCATATTATTGTATTTCCTGCATGTGATCAAGACCAATAACAAATTTAGTTTATTTAAACTTTGGACTTTATTCAAAACTGCACTTTGTAAGATGAACTTGTTCAATATCCGAAATCGACTAACTTATACATTTTCCCTGGCTAGAAATATCTCAATAGTTGATCCATTATTTAAATTAGTTATGATTGTATAACTTTAAATATGTTATTCTTACCATTGACTCAAGACAATAACAATGCGCACGTATTCTTAATAAAGGCATTTTGATGCCAGACAGAGTTTGAAGACGTTATCTAATAAATAACTTAATACCATCATGTTTGTGTCAGAAGCTTAACTTTGTTTAAAACTTGCTTCGATAATCGTTTAGAAAATCAAATAATGTTGATACGTTGATAGACAATCTTCAATTAGTCTAATTGTACATGTCACTTGTTTATACTTCCTCGACAGGAACGATAGAAAAAAAATAAAATGTAGCACGTTCAGAAAATGTATACTTTTATAATTGTGTATCTGATATAGGATAATGAAGTGACAAGAAAGCTCTTGATAGCATGACCAAATCACACATTAGTACGTGTATTTATAGTGACTGAAAGTTCTAGATTAGTTTCAATATTTGCATACTCAGAAAGAAAAACTAATATTTGATGTATCTAGAGCACACTGAAGTTATTAGTCTAGTTAGTCTACAAAACCTTCAAGACCATCTTAATGTCAGATATTGTACACAAATAGATATTTAGTCTACTATTATCATTAGGAATTACGTGATTTAACAAATAAATAGCTGACTCTATAAACTAGTTACATGTACAATACACATAGATGTTAGGATTGTAATGTTATATAATGTTCACGTATTTAAACAAACACGCCTGTCTTTTAAGATCAGTGCTGGTATACTCACATTTTGAATATTTAAAAGTCTAAAATTTCGCTTAAATGCATTTATTTCGTTTTAGAAAATTCTGGAAATTTTGTTACTGTAATTGCTGTTAACGTAACTGAGACCATATTTTGTGTTATGTTTGAAATAACATGGACCTTGTTATATTCTTCTTGTTATTGATCCAATTAGACTTAATTAGTGCAATGTCTAGCTTATTTTAGATTAAATTGGACACAAAACATAAACATATATCCATGTATATCCCGAAAATGATAGTTATAATAATCTACACGTATTTACTGATACACTAAGGAGACAATATTAACTGTAATAGTATCAGTACTTTAGTACAAGTGTAATAAAACATTCACAATAATACATGTCTTTTATAAGTTCTATAACACGTCTCTTAAATTAAGCATCAAACTTTAAATTCTTGACAGTGTATGTCAGTAAAACATTTTACAATTTATAAATCCAATAATATATTACATTACATTTGTCAAGTAGCAGACGATGGTTTCAATTTTCATTGCAAAATTCTCAGAATGTGAAAATTTTCAGACACATTTTAAATACAATTTAAAAAACTAAATGAATGAGTTCATACTTGAAGAAACCACAAACTTAAAGTTGTGACTGGTATTATAGACAGATATTTTATTAATTATGTTTAGAAAAGGTTAATAGAAATAATCTGTTTAGATATTTTTATACATTATTTTTAAAATGAAGTTAACCGACTAACTGAGAAATCATAGAATCATATGTGGAATAAATATTTCAGAAAAGAACATCACTGTGTATACACTAATATATTCTAAAGTTTGATTAAAATGCTATAATACACTATTACAACAATTTGCTACAATTAAATCTTACGAAGACGATATATAAATCTTGGAATTCCTTTTTAACTTTACAACAAAAGACGCGGTGATTAGATATCATGGTGTTCAGCAAAACATGATAATTGAAAATAGACGTGTGTGTTCATCAAAACAAGATGATTACATCATTTGAATTTAAAAACGATGCACATGTAAATGTTCTCACTAGTGAAAGGCAATAAACACTACATATTAGAGAATGCTAAACCTCCTAATTTTAGTAACTTTGTTATTTAGATGTTTATATTCTTAAAATATAATGCTAAATATTTAACAGTAGTTTAAACAAACGTCATGCTATGCTATTTACATGTAATATGCACGAAAAATGTTAAACATGTTCTAACCATTTGATCTTACAAACGTGATGTGGAATAATCTGTAATCAAAACTAGTAATCATCTTCTCTCAAATGATGTGCATTCAAACACGACTTACAAGTCAGTGAAAATAAATTAACTCTCCAGAACGGCTGACAGGTCAATAAAATACAAGGTTACATCAATACAGAAATTTGGTTTATGCACAATGGACATGCTATTTAAAGATAATGTTGAATTATTATCAATTACAGCACGGGGAATTATTTTAACATAAACTTTTCTACAGAAGAGTAAACTCTGGTAATAAACTTGTCGTTGTAATAATGAAATGTCATAACACCAGAAACAAGTTGCAGTCAACTGTCATATGAAATAACTTCTAAAATACGTCAAGGTTATATCTTTAATGCTTTAAGGGTTATCTGTTCGTTTATAATAAATCCAATTTGAATACAATTTAGTTTATAAACAAAACTCATAGAAAAACAATTACAATTCATCTATATTTGATTCTCTGAAGTAAAATTTTAACTTGAAATAATAATTATCCTGTCTGACATTTTTACATGTAACCTATCTAACTGAACAGTCTAGCAAAGTTTAACATCTTTACTACGATTTTATAATACTTCAAATCCTATTAAAATCCGTCGACAGCTCTAAAATGTACAAAAAAAACAAATGCGGTTTTTACTTCAATTTCCCCGCTGCGCACCCCATTGCTTATTGATCTTGATCTACGTTTGATCATGATGTTGTAGTGGCGGCCATGTTTTGATGTGTTGTAGGATTTACTATTTCAGTATTTGACGTTTAAACTAACAATACTCGTGGATTTAAAGATCGGGAAGTACAAGGATTTTTTAAAATGAAAAATTACACACGGGCGATATGGATGTATGGACTGTATTAAGGAATTACTCGCTAAAGGGATAAACTGTATGGCACGATGGTTCGATTTAAATGGTTTTACGAAAATAGAGTCGTGAGAAACTACGTGGATTCTCATTTGAGAAGATCGTTTGACAGCCAGTTTCATTATTTGAACTTAATGCAAAGCTTGGGTTGCCTGAGTGTGAAGCAAGTCAAAATTTGTATTAATTGCATAATGACTGGATATTTCGTCACACAGTCACAAAATCATGCGAATGAAAAAGAAGCTTTGCCTTGATCGGAAGAGTCAAATTTTGTCTCTACAGTTTAGGGTATTGTAAGTAAAAGATTTGTAATTCATGTTAAAAACCTTGTGTAAAACGTTATTCTATTTAGTACAGCACATTATTATGTTTTAATTGCGCATTCATGTCATTACTTATAAGAAAAACAGTTTCGAATCGATGAAAAAATGGCGGACATAAGTTATGAACTTATGTTAACGAAATGTGTATTCCTGCGCATTCGCCATATATGGAACATAATCCATCTGATATTGATGCGTTCCATCATTCGGAACTACTTCGGCGATTTTCCACGCAAATATATCTTCGTAGATGATTGCCGAGGTCGTTACGAATGGCGTTCCATATTTGGAATGTGATGTTTTTTCAGCCAATCAGCGACGAGATGGCTCAGGTAGTATATGAATTATTTTTAGAGGCTACCCGAGGGGACACGGTGTATATGAACTCACACGCGGTGTATATGGATTTTTTCGCAGACTCTATCAGCCAATCAAAAGCCTGCAAATTTATTTGAGGTATTATAATACATCATCTCTAACAAACCTTTGTTAAAAATTATCTGTTAAATAGTTACTTCTAGCATAGATTTGACATGACAGAGGTATCAAGTACAATTATAACAAGTTTGTGTCTTATTCTATCACCAACATATTGCAATCTTTATTTACGTCTTCATTATGGTTTTTTGGGTTATTTGTTAAAGCTAATCCCCTAGAGAGGTTACATGTTCCTGAAATTCACTAGTTAACTCATAAAAAAGAAAAATAATAAATACTTTATAAACATTCCAGCGAACAAAACTAATATGACAGCTGCATCTGTTTAAGTGTTTTAGTGGCTATTGAATTATAAGAACTGCTATAAAAATGAAATTGACAAATCATCACAGATGGTTTTTTAAATTATCTTTTTAAACTATAACAAAACGCGTTGCTTTTATATGAAAGGACATTAGTGAAAGAGACTGTCACCATGCTTAAATTAACATGCTTCTATAGTCCATTAGGGATTGACATAAATAACGATTGGGATTAAAAAGTTGTGAAATAGAACAGACTGGCGAGTAAATCAAAAGTTTGAAACAAATGAGGAGAATGATCGTGGCGTCAAATATAAACAGTATACAAGTACATATACAGGTGTTTTCAATTTAATTTATAATTAACTAAATAAACCCTCTGAAGCCGCCAATGCATGCATCACTCATACCCATCATCATCGGAGTTTTTACATTTAAAAAGAAACAGCATCTGAAATAAGTAAACGTCGTCTTGTTTTGGCAAATCTTTGTAATGTAATAAAAATAGAATCAACAAAGATCATCAATAATAACCATATAAAAAACCATATAGAATTTAACTAAAATGATATATTTGCGCAAGCAATGGATAGTTGCTTGTTCCAATAAAATTAAATTGGAAAACTTTAAGAATTGGCGCCACACTACATAACAATTATAATTACAAAATCATATTCTTGAAGATATTTTCTACGAACAGAATTATACTATTTCAGTAGTTTATAAAGACACAGCAATGATATACATGTATATGTTTATACAAACAGTATTTATCATAACTTTGTTACGTCAAAACATTATTTAATAAAGTATCTATTGATACTTTACAACACAAAGATGTAGAATAATCAACATCCCACGAACGCAATAAAATATTGTAAATCATAGAAGAGATATAAAAGTACGACTTTGAGCTATCATTACGTAGGTACATGTAATAATACAGCTTTCAACTCCAGATCTAAATTATTTCATTTTGACATAAATTGGGCCATTTTAGATATTTATGATAGCTCTCAGCTGAGACTTGCTTTTATACAGAACATGTATATATATGTATTATACGAAATTAAACTACCTAAAAATATAATCCAAGTAAAGTATCCAATTGGATACAAAAAATCTACACTCTGTATTAAATGGAGAAAAATTACAGAGTACTTAAAATACATAATGTTACAGAAAACAGTATGTGAAACACTGTAACAATTGTTGTATTTCAAAAAATAAACTGTACATTATTAATACAAATATCTGTCTATGAACAGTACACGATTTATGACCAACAGAAAACTTTACAATGTTGAAATGAAAGCCAATTAACACTATGTTTGAAGAAGATGTTCTATACACCTAACATAACATCGATGATGGCATATTCAATATTAACAATGAAGTATATAATGTATACCAGAATAGGTGTTAAGCGTTTAATGACACTAAATTAACCTTTAATTATATCTTTATTATAATTTGTATGTTACAGAATGTAATTGTTATTTAGTTGGTTATAAAATTTAAATTCTAATTTCTGGTTTTGATTAGTTTTCATATGTTTCAAACATTACAAACCTAATTCAAACATTGTAATTTAATTTTAAACAGTTAATATTGTTACAATGTTAAAATATTTCATTTGAAACGAGACCATTGATCTATTAATTGTGAGAAGACAAATTAATGTTTGAAGCAAAATGAAGTAAATATTGTAATGCTATTGGTCTCTCAT
This sequence comes from Mactra quadrangularis, assembly GCA_025267735.1. Lineage (NCBI taxonomy): Eukaryota > Metazoa > Mollusca > Bivalvia > Venerida > Mactridae > Mactra > Mactra quadrangularis. Next base: position 28,087,668 of record CM046295.1, on the reverse strand, counting down.
GTACAATATTTCATCAATGTATGCGTTTATACAATATTATAGTCCCTTTTGTATCCTAATATATTCAATACACGAAAATCAACATTGACAATTTGTCATAGTTGTTTAAATAATATACACTTTTACTGTATAAGATGTGCAATTATGACACGCATTGTATTCATTGAAGCCGACATTTCAGAAACAATATGTGAACATAGCGTTATTTGATGTATTAGTCTATGAGCAAGCAAGAAAACGTGTATTACTAAATTTAATTTCGAGTGCGGTATTAAATAAAGCATACATACATTTTTATAATTAAATAGGATTAGATGCACCCATCGTATCATTTCCAGGATTTATTTGATGAAAAGATGGATGTAGATTATAATATCTATAATAAATTACACTAAACATATTCCGCCATAATTTATAGTCTTATTTAATGTTTGATGTTTTACAATACATTTAGATCATATTGCTTAGGCCAGTCGCCGCATTTATAGTCCCAGTATAAGCCCAACTCTCTGGATCTAATCTTTTATCATTGCTAGTGACTGTCAACTGCCCTTCTTGTTACACTGGTAAGCAAGAAAATAATGATAGTCAATGAAGATATGTAAGCACAGACTGGGATTTTATACCACATCCTTTCATTTGTAACCAGATAGCCAGCGACAGAGAGCTCTGTTACTTATTACATTCAGTTAAAATAAATGTACATTTTCCAAGCGTTTATGTTATGTAACTTGAAGGTATTTTTTTGGTTTGATAACAACTTAAGTATCTATACTCTTGAAATTGTAAACTAGATTAAGCAATAAATTAGTATTCGAATAATTACAATTTTAATACAATTTAATATACAACTGAAAAGACGGTGAATTGATGTATAAATTAAAGTACCGAAGGCACAAACTAATTTCGTGCGCATTGAAAGTAACTTCACAGATCATAAAAGGCAAACAAAGTAACAGAAATGTTGATGACTAATGGGCACTCTAGTTAACATAAAATGGTTACAGATATCGAATCAGAAAGTGAAGCTTAAATTTAGTGGCATTTAACCATCCTAATGTTCCAATTGAACTTACCGTCTGCTGTTACCGTGATTTAACCATTGTTATGACAAAATATTCAGCATTACATATTAGTAAGATTCAAGTTCTAAAACTAGTGTTTTTTGTCTGTCAGATTATTGAGTTATGCGACAGACAAAAATTAGAAATTACAAAGGGCAATAACTCCGAAAGTATGCAAAGGACAGTAATGGTTATTAGGCACTGCATTTTTCCACAAGGTGTTATATTCAGCTGTAAAGTTGCAAGCTGATATCTTAAATTACTTTAAAGTTATGCCCCAGACAAAAATTAAGTGTGAAAAATTACAAAGGGCAATAACACAAAATTGATGTGGTTTTACACACTTTTTTAAATTTATATTTTTGTCTTAATATTATTCCGTCATTAAATTTGAAATTCTACAAATAGTATGACTAATTTATATAACGCCGATATCATAATCATCATTGTTTTACATAAAATACTGAGTTTGATTTTTTTTTTGTTTCGTTTTTCAAAACATCAGTCGAGTATAACGCGTTATGCTTCATGATATTAAAATTAATTATCTTTCATAAACTTAGAAACCTGAAAATCAAATGCCACGGAAAGTACAGTCACAGCTAACGCGAAAATAGAACACTTATTGAATCTATACGACTTTCAACCATTGTACTAGAATACATTTAAGTTTTAATATCAATTACATAAAACTGTAAAATAGACCAAGTTTTAATGTTTGTATTATGAAATTTGTTTCTACATCTTCAATTAAGCAATAAACAGTGAGCATTACAGTTTTTAAAAAGGAAATTAGAAACCATACGATCTCACAGTATAATAAAATGTTCATGAATAATGAATGAAGAAGTATTCGTATATATAGCATATATAAATATTACACACTAGTATCATTTATGTGTACATACTGTGATTATGTGTGGTTAAAAACGCATCGAATATAAAAACAATATCATGAACGACAGATATGTTACATTAAATGTTGATATAAAATCATAACTTGGATAATGTATAATAAATTGTTACTGTAAGTGTGAAATATAAGTTCCTTTGATAATAGTTAGAACATAATCAGTAATTGTTTCTTTATTGTTTCTTAATACTTCTCTCCTCAGAGACTTCAGAGAATAAATGATACAATAACAGATGGTATTACTTATTAATTACGTCGTGTTTAGACTGCGTCTGTAATACCAGTAAAGTGTAAGATCAAATAAAAGAAGACATATATAGACATTGTTAGTATACAAAACCTTCAAGAACCATATTGATGTTTGATATATCAGACAAATGGTTAGTAAGTCTATACTTATCATTAGGGAATACTATACTTAACATGTGATAAATAGCTGACATGGTAAACTAATCATAAAGTCACCATGGTAAAGATAAAGAAAATTAGTTAGAGGAATATTATACAATAGACATAAATAGTTTGAACCGATAGTTTATATAAAGTGATTTGCTTGAAAAAAGACAAGAAAAAAACTAGTGTCTCTATATATCGTTTGAAAAACATAATATTTATATTGATAACTTTATAAATTGGTTAAATTGGTTAAAAATGCTATTTTCTGTACAACAGTTTACGTATTGCTAGGTAGTTACTGAAGAAACATTTTATAACATTTTATACAAAAAAGGTCACAGACATTTTAACTAAGTTGTAACAAAATAGTTATATTGATATCAATTCGGATTTGACTTCTCATAATGTACCTTTTTAATATTCATACAAACATATCACTGAATAAACGGACTGAACAAATTACATGATTAAAACATAGAATACATGTATTTAATTAAATAACGGCATTTTAGTTGATCGTGTATTTATATATGAGTAATGTAGTGTACTTGTCTGAAGATGAATACATTTATCATGTCCATAGTCATTAGTTGGTTATGTAACCACACTTTATAAATTGTTTACACATAAATGTCATATATTTTCAATGTGTCCAACATATTATCAGTCAAATTACCTTTTTTAAGTTATTACCGAGTCTATTTAATTTGATATTGAACTTTAAGCTATTGAAAGCGTATGCCACTTAAACATTTAAGATATATATTTCACATGTTTCATAAAGTATCTGTCATATAGCAGACGGAAGTGTCAAGTCTTGAAAAAATATACCTGTATATTAATTGTAACTCTAGGAAAAACTGCACAATAGGTATTGGTTATTTTAGAATATTTTACACATCATATTTTCTTAATGACTATTAAGCCGCCAGGCTAGCTCAGTTGGTAGCACGCAAATCTACTGATCGAGGGGTCGTGGGTTCGATTCCCAGGCGGGGCATACTTTCGTGGAGCTTGGTAATGAAATTATTTCTAAGGCCAATCTCCCTCCTACCAATGATTCTAAATTATGAGAGGCAGTTGTCAGTCACTGACGAAAGTATGTGCTTAGTAGTTGGTTAACAGTTAAATCTAGAGACTTAGCCTTTTAAGGACCAGTGAGTAGGTTGACTGACCGACGTTATATGACATATACAATGTGTTGCTACGGAGTTAAACCCAACAAAACACAACAAAAAAAAGGAAAATCATTCTTTGCGTTATTACAAACGTGACTGACTTTCTTGAATCAACTCGTAATTGTGTATAATTACCAGTTAGCATATTCTCTTAAAGCCCAAGTACATTCAAATTGAACATAATTAGTTAAGTTAATAAAGCAATTTGATTTTCTAAAAGACTTGCTAAAACATGCATGCCAAACATAGTTGAAAAAATTAAGAAATAAACATTTGTAATATGAACAATTAATTAAACGACAATAATGAGTACATTAGCAATAACATGTAAAGCAATGAGAGTTATTTAAACATTTCTACAGAAGAGTAAACTCTGGTAATAAACGTGTTTTTGAAATAATGATATTTGCAGCCACCTGTCATATAAAGAACATGTAAACTATCACAAGTTTGTATTGCTCTGTGCTCTTAGGGTTATCTGCTGTTTATTTGGGGACAGTTAGTTTATAAAATGAATGCAGGGAGAAACAACTAAATGGCATCTTTCTAATACGAATGTCTGAAGCAACATTAAATAATATAATGTCTAATGATTTAAAATGTACAATTTCCAACTGGATTGAACCATTCTAGCAATGTATAACTGAATAGGCAAAAGTAAGTACGTAAACTACATAGTAAATATTTGTAAAATTACTAAAAGACAATTATCATTATTTATTGATATTGGTTTGAAACATAAAGACGATGCAAATGTAAATTGTCTTAGTTGCGCCGAGAAATGTGCATTACATTCAAAGCCTAAAAACGACAAAATAGAGAAAATAAACTTCATAATTTTAGTAACTTTGATATTTAGATGTCTCTATTATTGAAATGAAAGGCTAAATACTGTATAGTAGTTCAAACAAATGCCAGGCTATGCTTTTTATATGTATTACGTACGAAAATGTTAAACGAGTTCTTACCATTTTATCTTACAAACGTGGTATAGAATTATATGTTATCAAAACCAGTAATCATTTTATCTCAAATGATGTGCAATCAAAGACGACTTACAAGTCAGTGAATATAAATTAACTCTCCAGAACGGCTGACAGGTTAATAAAATACAAGTTACACCAATACAGAAAATTTGGTTTATACACAATGGACATGCTATATAAAGATAATGTTAAATTATTATCAATTACAGGACGGGGAGTTATTTTAACATAAACTTTTCTACAGAAGAGTTAACTCTGGTAATAAACTTGTCGTTGTAATAATGAAATGTCATAACACCAGAAACAAGTTGCAGTCAACTGTCATATGAAATAACTTCTAAAATACGTCAAGGTTATATCTTTTTATGCTCTAAAGGTTATCTGCTCGTTTATAATAAATCCAATTTGAATACAATTTAGTTTACAAACAAAATTCATAGAGAAACAATCACAATGCATCTATATTTGAATCTCTGAGGTGAAATTGTAACTTGAAATAATATCCTGTCTGACGTTTTTACATGTAACCTATCTAACTACACAAGTCTAGCAAAGTTTAACAGAATATCTATAAGTTGATACCATGATGTAGAAAATACTTTCATAAAATATATAAATTAACATATCAGGAACATACACAAGTATAGCGTTAAACATAAAATGGCTTCAAGACGAATGTCATGTTTCATTAGATAAACTTCGAGCATACATTTGACAACACAGAGGTATCAAGTACAATTAAAACAAGTATGTTTCTTATTCTATCACCGACATAATGCAATCTTTATTCACGCCTTTATTGTGATGTTTTGGTTATTTGTTTAAGCGGAATCCCTAAGGTAGTTACATGTTCCTGAAATTCACTACTTATAAAAAATCATCAATTGTAGAAACTATTAAACGTCATAAAATAGAAAAAAAATTTATGTTCTACAAACATTTCAGCGAACAAAACTAATATGAAAGATGCATCTGTTTAAGAGTTTTAGTGGTTATTGAATAATAAGACCTGCTATAAAAATGAAATTAACAAATCATCACAGATGGTTTTCAAATTATCTATGTGTACTGTTACAAAACGCGTTGCTTTTATATAAAAGGACATTAGTGAAAGAGACTGTCACCTTATGCTTAAATTAACATGCGTCTATAGTCCATTAGGGATTGACATAAATAACGAGTGGAATTAAAAAGTTGTGAAATAGAACAGACTGGCGAGTAAATCAAAAGTTTGAAACAAATGAGGAGAACGATCGTGGCGTCAAATATAAACAGTATACAAGTACATATACAGGTGTTTTCAATTCAATTTATAATTAACTAAATAAACCCTCTGAAGCCGCCAATGCATGAATCACTCGTTATCAATCATCATCGAAGTTTTTACATTAAAAAACAGCATCTGAAATAAGTAAACGTCGGCCTGTCTTGACAAATCTTTGTAATGTAATCAAAACAGGATCAACAAAGACTATCATTTATAATGATATACATGTATAAACCACATATAATCTAACTAGAATGATATACTTGCGCAAGCAATGGATAGTTGCTTGTTTTAATTAAAATAAATTAGAAAACCTTAAGAATTGGCACCACACTACATGGCAATCATAATTACAAAATCATATTCTTGAAGACATTTTCTACAAACATAATTCTACAATTTCAGTAGTTTATAGAGACACAGCAATAATATACATGTATATGTTTATACAAACAGTATTTATCATAACTTTGTTACGTCAAAACATTATTTAATAAAGTATCAATTGATACTTTACAACACAAAGATGTAGAATAATCAACATCCCACGAACGCAATAAAATATTGTAAATCATAGAACAGATATAAAAGTACGACTTTGAGCTATCATTACGTAGGTACATGTAATAATACAGCTTTCAACTCCAGATCTAAATTATTTCATTTTGACATAAATTGGGCCATTTTAGATATTTATGATAGCTCTCAGCTGAGACTTGCTTTTATACAGAACATGTATATATATGTATTATACGAAATTAAACTACCTAAAAATATAATCCAAGTAAAGTATCCAATTGGATACAAAAAATCTACACTCTGTATTAAATGGAGAAAAATTACAGAGTACTTAAAATACATAATGTTACAGAAAACCATATGTGAAATACTGTAACAATTGTTGTATTTAAAAAAAAATGTACATTATTAATACAAATATCTGTCTATGAACAGTACACGATTTATGACCAACAGAAAACTTTACAATGTTGATCGAAAAAAATGAAAGCCAATTAACACTATGTTTGAAGAAGATGTTCTATACACCTAACATAAAATCGATGATGGCATATTCAATATTAACAATGAAGTATATAATGTATACCAGAATAGGTGTTAAGCGTTTAATGACACTAAATTAACCTTTAATTATATCTTTATTATAATTATATATGTTACAGAATGTAATTGTTATTTAGTTGGTTATAAAATTTAAATTCTAATTTCTGGTTTTGATCAGTTTTCATATGTTTCAAACATTACAAACCTAATTCAAACATTGTAATTTAATTTTAAACAGTTAATATTGTTACAATGTTAAAATATTTCATTTGAAACGAGACCACTAATCTATTAATTGTGAGAAGACAAATTAATGTTTGAAGCAAACTGAAGTAAATAATGTAATGCTATTGGTCTCTCATGTACAATATTTCATCAATGTATGCGTTTATACAATATTATAGTCCCTTTTGTATCCTAATATATTCAATACACGAAAATCAACATTGACAATTTGTCATAGTTGTTTAAATAATGTACACTTTTACTGTATAAGATGTGCAATGATGACACGCATTGTATTAATTGAAGCCGACATTTCAGAAACAATATGTGAACATAGCGTTATTTGATGTATTAGTCTATGAGCAAGCAAGAAAACGTGTATTACTAAATTTAATTTCGAGTGCGGTATTAAATAAAGCATACATACATTTTTATAATTAAATAGGATTAGATGCACCCATCGTATCATTTCCAGGATTTATTTGATGAAAAGATGGATGTAGATTATAATATCTATAATAAATTACACTAAACATATTCCGCCATAATTTATAGTCTTATTTAATGTTTGATGTTTTACAATACATTTAGATCATATTGCTTAGGCCAGTCGCCGCATTTATAGTCCCAGTATAAGCCCAACTCTCTGGATCTAATCTTTTATCATTGCTAGTGACTGTCAACTGCCCTTCTTGTTACACTGGTAAGCAAGAAAATAATGATAAACAATGAAGATATGTAAGCACAGACTGGGATTTTAAACCATGTCCCTTGAATTGTAACCAGATAGCCAAGGCAGAGAGCTGTGTTACTTGTTTCATTGAGTTAAAATAAATGTATATATCGCAAGCGTTTATGTTATGTAACTTGAAGGTATTGTTTGGTTCTTGAAATTGTAAACTAGATTAAGCATTAAAGTAGTATGCGAATAATTACAATTTTAATACCATTTAACATACAACTGAAAAAACAACCGGTGAGTTGATGTAATAATTAATGTACCGAAGGCACAAAATAATTTCGTGCGCAATGAAACTGACTTCACAGATTGAAAAAAGTAAACAAAGTAACAGAAATGTTCATGACTAATGGACACTCTAGTTAACAATAAACGGTTACATACATCGAATCATAAAGCGAAGCTTAAATGTTGTGGCATTTAACCATCCTAATGTTCCAATTGTACTTACCGTCTGCTGTTACCGAGATTTAACCATTGTTATGACAAAATATTCAGCATGACATATTAATAAGATTCAATTTCTAAACCGAATGTTTTGTTTGTCTTTCAGAATAATTTGTGTAACTTCTGCACGTGAATTGAAATTGATAAATATCATTTTACGTTGCATTAAAAGAACAAATTCGCTCGAAGTTCTAACTAGAACTCTGCGAGTCAGATGTGTTGGCTGACAAAAGCATACCTTTTTCTGAAGAATAGGAAAGCTGTATGGAATACCTAAACAGTCAAAATTAGACAACAACCTTTGAGTTATGTGACAGACAAAAATTAGAAATTACAAAGGGCAATAACTCCGAAAGTATGCAAAGGACAGTAATGGTTATTAGGCACTGCATTTTTCCACAAGGTGTTATATTCAGCTGTAAAGTTCCAAGCTGATATCTTCAATGACTTTAAAGTTATGTCCCAGACAAAAATTAAGTGTGAAAAATTACAAAGGGCAATAACACAAAATTATGCAAAAGAAAGTTATGATTCTTGGACACTACACCTCTCCTCAATAAGATCTATTTAGTTATGACGTGACAAGTTGATATCAAATGAATTGTAAGAGTTATATCCTGAACTAGCAAAAATTATGGAGATTACAAATGACAATTTCTCCAAAATTAGGCAAGGCAGAGTTACAGTTTGTATGCTCTGCTCTTTTACCTGATTATATCTATCTACCTACAAAGTTTCATGTTGTGTTGTGGATCAAGTTAAAGATGTAAAAATAAAAAGGGACAATAACTCCAAACTCAGGTAATGGATAGTTTTAGTCTTATGCACTGCACCTTTCTTAATAAGGTCTATCAACATACAAAGTTTCACGATCTCGTGATAAACAAAATATCTGATGAATTTTATTACAAGTTTAAATTCAACGACAATCTATCAAAATTTTGAACTTTATATGTAGACTTCAATATCATTACTGCTTCTACATATTGTAAAATATTGCATTAACGGAACTGTTGAAAATAAACAAATGTACACATCCAGTGGCACTTGTTTTACCACTGTTCGTATCAGAGCGTTTTGTTCGTTATTTACTTATCCAGTCTTATTAACAAATCTAAAAAATCACTCTTTGCCTTTTGGCCGTATGGATATGTATTCTTTACGGTAACTATTCCTTATGCGTTTCACACTTTAAATGAACATTTTGTCCCTATCATGTTTAATTAAATTACAGTAGATTAAAACTATTTCCGTCATTAAATTTAAAATTTAAAATGTATGACTGATTCATATAACGCTGATATAATTATTATCATTGTTTTTAATTAGACATTGTGTTTTTTTCTTTTTAAGCATTGTTTTGTTTTTTCAAAACATCTGTTGAGTACAATGTTTTCTTCGCGAGATTAAAATTGATTCTTTTTCATTAACATAGAAAGCGCAAAAACAAATACCAAAACAAAGACTGACAGTACAGTCACAGCTAACACGAAAATTAAACACTTAATGAATCTTGACAACTTTCAACCATAATGCTATGGTAAGTCTTCAAAGTCAATTAAATTGAACTAAAAATATACCAAGGTTTCATAAATGAGTTATAAAATTTGTTCTACATATTTAAGCAATAAACAGTGAGATTTACAGTTTTTAATTTTGAAACCATACTGTCTCATAGTACAATCAAATATACATACTCGTACTATCATATATGAAGAAGCATTGTTTAAATTTAATATATAAAACACTGAACACTAGTATCAGTTATGTGTATATACAGTAAGTGCGTTTGGTTAATAACTTATAAGTACACGTACATAATATCAAAAAAATATCGTACACGACAGATATGTTACATTAAATGTTGATATAAAATCATAACTTGGATAATGTATAATAAATTGTTACTGTAAATGTGAAATATAATAGTTAGAACATTATCAGTAATTGTTTCTTTATTGTTTCTTAATACTTCTCTCCTCAGAGACTTCAGAGAATAAATGATACAATAACAAAAGGTATAACTAATTAATTACGTCGTGTTTAGTCTGCGTCTGTAATACCAGTTAAGTGTAAGATCAAATAAAAGAAGACATATATAGACATTGTTAGTATACAAAACCTTCAAGAACCATATTGATGTTTGATATATCAGACAAATGGTTAGTAAGTCTATACTTATCATTAGGGAATACTATACTTAACATGTGATAAATAGCTGACATGGTAAACTAATTATGTAGTCACCATGGTAAAGATAAAGCAATTTAAGTAGAGAAATATTATACAATAGACATAAATAGTTTGAACCGATAGTTAATATAGAATGCTTAGCATGGAAAAAAAGATAGGAAAAAAAACTAGGTCCTCTATATACCATTTGAAAAACATACTATGAATATTGATTACTTTATATATTATTCGTTTGAAGTGCTATTTTCTGTACAACAGTTTGCGTATTGCTAGGTAGTTACTGAAGAAACATTTTGTAACATTTTGTCAAATAGGATCACAGACATTTAAACTGTTAAGTTGTAATGAAATAGTTATATTGATATCAATTCTGATTCGACTTCTCATTTAATGTTCTTTTATTTTTATATTCATAAATACTTAGTATTTGTATCATGTATATAGTAATTACTAGATATATTATTTGTAACCTCAATATAAAAAGTGTTTACACCTTAATGGGATATGTTTTCAAAGTGTTCAACATATTGTCAGCGAGAATATATCGACCAGCTCATCCAATCTGTTAACTAGAGATTCATTCTACATAGGACAAACATACGTTTTGGTAAGATGTGTCGAATAGATATAGAACTTCTATTAAAGCTCGTTATAAGCTTGGTCGTCCTTTGAAGTAAAGCATTACGAATGAATAGACCAAATAAAAAAGATATAAAAACAATGTTGTGTACCAAATAAGTTAGTTGTTTGAAAGAATATGGTTTATTATAAAAGCACATATAATTAAATGAATATTACTAACAGTAAAATTAGAATACAAAAGAAATGTCATCTTCCTTAGAATGGATTGTTTTATATTTTATCAACTGAAACCATGTAGCCAGTGAGTTGTGTTAGCTACAAGGAATATGAGAGTATTCGATTGGTTTCTGTGTATCAGGAATTTGTTGATAACATTTAAGAAACGAATGTTAGTCATATGATCAAAATATCGTTCTATCCTCCCTAATATTTCAAATATCACTAAAACACATTTAATATCAATAAATGTTTTCAATTCTTACTTTAAAGTAGAATGCTTAAAATAGTAATTAAATGTTACAGTAAAATATCTGCACTTGTATATTTTTTGTCTACATTTGTAGGTTTAGTATTCAAATACACATGTATAAAGTATTTATATATACGTAAACATTATACGACATGCCAACACGTTTCATTGCTTGTTGGTTCGCCTTTTCATAAAAATATCAAAATTGTCTACATTTTTATCAAGACGGAAATAAGGAGTTTATAAATGAGGGCTATTAGTATGATATACACTCTGATCCGTCCTCGAAGAACAATTTCCTGTTTGTCTATCATTATGAACAGTATTGTCTTCAGTGTTCCAACTTAATCCCATAGCAGTCATATATTCATATTTTATTTATACTGTATTGGACATCACCCAAACAAATTATGATATTTTGAAAGGAGAAAGAAAAAAAATCAAAGCCAAAAAATTGACTTAGGTCATACACCAAATGTGTTTCTTTTCCTATAACGAAACGTTATCACCATAGACATTTGAGTAAATATCTTACTTATGTTATGGAAGGAAACACGTTGTAGTCTATCATAAGGAACAATCATGGAGGCTTTTAAAATCACTGGATATATTACTAGTTTCAGCAAAACATTTATCATCTTTTACTAAATACCTCATTCACAATGTCACTTTTTTTAACTTGTAATAAAATCGAAATCGCTAATAAGAATCAGTTCTAAATATTCATATTCATTACTGTACGTTTTTTTGTGTATATTAGATTAATTAATTAAACTACATTATATGACAATATCATTTGTTCTATTGTGCATTTGATTTTATTGTTCTACGTATCTTTTGACTTTTATTCCAATTCATCAGTATGTTTTACTAACAACTGAAATAATTTTGTGTAAAACACCAGCTTAAATAGTAAAATAACTTTTCCTATGCTGAAATCGTATCTTAAGGTGGGTCGGTACTTTACTCGGAGAAGAAAACGAAAAAAATATTTTGTTCACCGATTATGATAAAAGTTGGCAGGCAGATACCTTCATGCCTCTTGTTTGTTTTTCTGGTAACCTTAGCGACGTTGTCGTTTTTTTCACAACGTCATGGACGTCACAATTGTTCGCGCCAAAACAGGGATTAGGCTAGATTTGTCACAGTTTGCCAACTCTAAAGCTTTGCAATATTTGTCAACATTTATCATTCAACGTTTATAAACGTTTGACAAAAACTAACGTTAGAAGGCTGAATAATCAAAACGTCAGGAATTATTTTCACCATAATGGAGTTTATTGTTATGTAGAACTTTGTTCGGCAGCAAAAACATACAATGTTTCACCGAAGGATGCGTTTACGCAATGTTTTAGTGACTTGAATCCTAATATTGTGAAAACACGAAAATTGATAAATTGTCATAGATGTTTAAATAATGTACACTCTTACTGTATAAGATGTGCAATGATGACATACATTGCATTGATTGAAGCCGACATTTCAGAAACAATATGTCAACACAGCGTTATTTGATGTATTAGTCTATGAGCTAGTAAGACAACTAGTACTTCTAGTAAGACTTGTAAAAGAATGAGAAGTTATAGAGAGTGGGGTTAATTATTAGATAAGTTAAACAAGACAGTTGTATTATTTAACATTTTTTAAAGATATTTCATTTTCCAGTAGTCATGGAATCATAACAATTAGCTTATGTTTTCATTTTCATATATTTACAATCACAAACTTATAAAATAATACTAAAACTACCTAAACGCTGAAGTGTATACAACGACGGTTTTCTTGGTATTAAAAAACTAAATGCAAGAATCAATTTTGCAAACGTTTTGTTCATTTTCTGATTACGTCTAATGTATTTGAAAGATGAAGAAAAGTTTTTCATATTTTCTTTTCTTGAAATGATAAATGAGCACACATTTCATACTGAGATTAATATGACTGAACACTATATCATGTTTGATATTATAAACATTCATTTTCTAGAAGTGGGGCAAAACACAACTGATTGAATATTTCAAAATGACACGTGGTCAACATTCACAAATATAACATCAAAATATATGTCCACACTTATCATCTGGTAAAATGTTTACTGTCTAATAAAGTTCAGATGTTAAGATTTTTCAACGAGTATATGACATGCAAGCAAACAAACGAAGAATGAAATTAATGATGGTTTCAAACGAAGATATTACATCATGTTAATTTTTCTAGAGCTATAAATCATAAACATCACATAGTAATTTGACATACCAAATACATATCTTTCGTTTAAAAGTTTCCATATACAGTTTATTATTTCCATTGACTTCAATGATTGATCAAAGTAATTATCACATTTTAACATATGCCAGATGGTAGGTTTGTGTAACTTTACATTTGTAAGTCAAATATCGGTATATGTAGAAAATATACACTCGATGTGGTACCCCTATAAAGAAATAAAAATCATCTAGGTTGGCATCTACTCAAAAGAACATTGACAATAAAAAGTTCAGGATACGTTCCTGCGAATGCAAAAATCTTACAATATTACTTTCAATTATTTACTTTTGGACGGATTCTCCCTCTTCTAATTCTATTTATAGTGAATCTAGCAAGACACAATGTATAAATGTAGATTCGACATCATAATGATGTTTCAAGCAGCATGTGAAAAAAAGTTTAAAAAAAACTTATTTCTAAATATATGAGAACTCATAGACTTTTTATTTTTGTTTTACTTTATATTTAACATATTTTAAAATTTACAGGTGTTATATCAATAAAAAGATTTACCTTTGCTGAAAAGTAATATGTTTTCAAATAAGCATACGTATTTAACTGTGTTAATATAACTACCATAATTGTTCAGACATCCATTGTCAACAAATGTATTGCAGTTTTGTCCTTTATTTAGAAGACAATGAAATCACACCAACATGTATGACATTTTAACCATTTATATCAAAGTGTAATACAGAAAAATTTAAAATTTATGTAAGTTTGGCAGAATTTGTTCTTTGTTATAATATGTATAATATTTAAAAAAAATTGCATTGAAATATTCTAAATTAAGTTATAAGGCATTTGGGTTTAACGTTTATATTTAAGTTGTGGTAAATATAGGCGTTAGCCAGAAGTTGTAAAACACTTGGTAAGGAAGTTATTCCTAGTTAGAATACCATCAGTAGATGACAGATAAGTTACATATCAGGTTGGTGCTTAATCACAACTTATATAATGTATTAGAAGCTATGATGGTTTATCACAACTTATATAATGTATTAGAAGCTATGATGGTTTATCACAACTTATATAATGTATTAGAAGCTATGATGGTTTATCACAACTTATATAATGTATTAGAAGCTATGATGGTTTATCACAACTTATATAATGTATTAGAAGCTATGATGGTTTATCACAACTTATATAATGTATTAGAAGCTATGATGGTTTATCACAACTTATATAATGTATTAGAAGCTATGATGGTTTATCACAACTTAAATAATGTATTAGAAGCTATGATGGTTTATCACAACTTATATAATGTATTAGAAGCTATGATGGTTTATGTAAAGTATAAATTCCTCAGAGAATATACAGAAATATGTTCAGTAATTAGTTCCTTCTTGCATCTGTACGTGTGTAACAACATCACTCGTCAACGTATTTAGAGAAAAAACGATATAAGGGCAAAAACCAATTATTTACGCCACGTCCAGACAGCGTCCAGAGACCAGTGTGTTGCAGTATCAAATATAGAAAGATCATATAGAGATCTTGTTAGTATATGAAACCTTCAAAACGATCTTGGTGTCGGATACCGTAGACAAATGAATATTTAGTCTACTATTATCATTAGGGAATACTAGATTTAACAAGTGATAAATAGCTGACAGTTCAAAACTAATTATATAGTCACAGTTTTGATGATAGAGGTGGGATCTGAGTGATGTATACAGTAGACGTAAGAGGTTTGTATTTCATGAAAGAAAGTTTGGGGAAAGTGTTGGGGAAACACTGGTCTCTAATGATTCCCACTTATTCATATAGGAAGTATATTATCCATATTTATAAGAAGAATGTTGTACTTGGCATATGTCTTTTGTACTCGCATACCCACTGAGACATTTGTTTAATGTGACGTCATCTATGCTTTAGTGCCTGTGTTTGATGTTGTCGGTTTTTTAATTAAACACTATTCATCAGATATTGTTTTATTCGTATTCATAAACTTAGCGTAGCTGAATTCTCACCAAACACATTCTAGACTTGACATGCGTAAC
Organism: Mactra quadrangularis; assembly: GCA_025267735.1. Lineage (NCBI taxonomy): Eukaryota > Metazoa > Mollusca > Bivalvia > Venerida > Mactridae > Mactra > Mactra quadrangularis. Next base: position 28,071,873 of record CM046295.1, on the reverse strand, counting down.
GCAACTTTTGCATAACCGTTTGTAAAGTTTTGTGATATACATTTTATGTACAAAATGTAATAAAGAACTTCACTACTTTATAAGGGAACTTTTACCTTACTTCTTTGATATATCAAAAACTGGTATTGTATATATTTACCTACATATAACCCAAGTCATGATATTCTTGTCATCTCTAAGCACCAGAATTGATTAAGTCAATTATATATCCTGACAGGAGAAATTGTTTCGTTTATTGTTAATCATTGCTGTCTAAAACCTGACAACCCAATCATTATATCAACATGCTCTTGCATAAATGGCAAATTAGAAGTCTATAGAATAGAAATAATTTTGCACGAGAAGAGTTTTAAACATCATCAATAATCAGTTTCCGATATTAATACCCTATTACAATAGTAAGACTTACTTGTCTGTAATGTCTTATTTCAATTATTATTATAAATTCTGCATACATACATATAAATAATTATGTTACAATAATTGGTATTTGATTATTTGACCGCAAAGATTAACAGACATATGTACAATTAAAATGAAACGTCATTAGATTTGTAAAATTGTATTATAAAGTATTTTATTTTCATCGAATCTATTTATAATGTTATTATAGTACACCTCATACAAATTGTATAGCCGCCTGGCTAGCTCAGTTGGTAGCACGCAAGTCAACTGATCGAGGGGTCGTGGGTTCGATTCCCGGGCGGGGCATACTTTCCTGGAGTTTGGTTATGTAATTATTTCTACGGCCATTCTCCCTCCTACCAATGATTTGTAATTATGTAGGGCAGTTGTCAGTCACTGACGAAAGTATGTGTTTAGTAGTTGGTTAACAGCTAAATCCAGAGATTTAGCCTTTCCAGGAGGAGTGAGTAGGTTGACTGACCGCCGTTATATGACCAATAAAAAGTGTTGCTACGGCGTTAAACCCAACAAAACAAACAAACAATCAAACAAAATGTACTTTTATAACTAGTTTAAGGTATATTGTCTTCATTAGTTTACACGCCCTCTTTACATAAAGATATCTGTGTTAACTTTAAGTGTGTTCCAATGTGGTAACGTCACTTGTCACTGTTAGTTTACTCAGAGGAAATTTATCTAATCAATTTTTTCAGCTTGTCCGAAGCTATTTGTTCGAAACTAGATGAAGACTTCAGTCTAACGCTCTTAGAACATTTTTATATGACATGGCAACCCTTAATAGTACTTAGTCATATTTTGCCACATAAGCTATTCATATCTTAAACAACATTCAACAAAAATGTTGCTGATGTGTAAAAATGGGTTTAAATTGATATAGAATGAAGTTAGTTACAAAGCTATTAAACAAACCAAACTTGACAGCTAAGACAGTTTAAGATAAATAAAACCTTATCAGTATGTGTGATATTGCGGCTATAATTCTTTAGGGGTTTTATAAGTTAGAAGTTTTGAAAGGAAATTTTTTTAAAAATCCCGCGAATGCATCAATCAATGATGTCAAATAATGTCTATAAGAAATGAAATTTACCATTTTCATCAAAACATTGTCAATAAATACTGAAGACACAAAATGAAGATGTATGTGTCTCAACGTAATGTATTTAGAATCTACATTGGGGACGTCATGTACATTTTAATATGTGAACGCTTTCTTTTGAGTTGATATTAAATATTGTCAAATTTAGACTTACTTCAATAGTAAATGGCAATTAAGTTCGACCTAAATAACCATGTCTATACAACATATAAGCATCTGAAATCGCATAACAAATATCTTTTACAAAGCAACAGTTTTGATAATATGTTCTACATTTATTTACAAACAAGTTTAAAAAATACTGAGTTACTTTATTAAAATATCTTTTTTTAGAGTAGTAAAATCGTTCAATATATGATCTTGGTTTATTGATTTATTTAATGAAATACAAAGCAAAACTTAATTTATAAAATGTTTGCAGATATCAAGTTTAAAATATTCAAATTTTACACCAACAAGTTTACATGTCAAAAATTCAGAAATTGATAAAGTGTGTATTTCCTAATAAAGTTCGAAAAGGTAAAAAATTGACATTAAAGAAACACAAGCAGAAAAATATCATTCGCAATGCAAACTTATTACAATGCATAGAACATAATTATCGACCCAAGAGCTAAATATAGATCGGTTGGATCATTTTAGATAATTTATTCCAAATGCCTCTGAATATTTCTGATTTTTTTCATCTCACAATATTCAGAGACAAAGAGACAAACGATACAGGAATAAAAACCATAAAATAATTAATTACGACGTGTCCAAACGGCGTCAAGAGACCATGACCTTTAAAATAAGATATTACAATAACGTGTGTGGCTTTTTACTTATCTTGATGTCAGATATTGTAGACAAATGGAAATTTAGCCAACATTTATCATGGGGGAATACGTGATTTAACAAGAGATGAATAGCTGAAAGTAAAAACTAATTGTACATCCGTAGTAGATGATAGGGCATTTGTGTTAATATAATTTAATATCATATAATGATCATAGAAAGTTAGAACTTAATATAATAATTATAAAAACATCTACCAGGAAATTATGAACATAAGTAAAACTATAATGTTCATATAAATATTCCTTATTTAAAACGGATATTGGTTCAAATTAATCAATATATAATTATTTCATATATGATTTAGGAACAGTTAAACTGTTGGCCCGAGGTGGAGTGAATAGAGTTTGAACTATTTTAACAGTACTTGACATGTTTACGTCTGCTAAATCAAGATCGATGGAGGCTTGATGCATTTAAAAGCGTCTGGTAAAGCCTAAAATCCCGTAGCAGTTAATTCCCCTTCTATCAGTACAGTAACAGTTCGAATAACATTGCGCGACGTTAGAGCACGCGCAGGAAACAGTCAAAACTATTGACTGGTCAACAGCTCTTGAGCCAGGAAAACAGTTAATATCAAATAACATTTATATAAGTAATCAGGTAATGATAAAACATATTACATTATTGAAAAAAGTTTCATAAATATTTTCGAACAATTTGAAATTTATTGCCTCAATTAATGCCTGGGCTACTCATTGACCAATGATAGTGTCAATTCTGCTAATACAGCACAACTCAATGACAAGTTGATTGTCTGTGAAATAGAGTTAAGAGGTAGACAAATTAAATACAGTTCACGCAACAAGTAATGATTACATTAGTTTAAATATTATAGAATGAACTAATGCACATGTCATATTAATAATACATCACAATATATAAACTAATATAATGTACGTTTGAATAAAATACTGATTGATGGCTTAAACTATATCAGACCTGATTTACATAACTCGACTCGTATATATCCGACTTAGTTATCAAACCTTCTTTATACAGTATAGTTTCATAAACTATGATATATCAAATGTACTTAACTGTGATACGCTGCAGAATTTATCTCAAGAAAATTGTTTATGAGTTTGACTAATCTAAAATAGATAGTTGCACGATTTAATACTCATAACGCTGTAACATTGAATTTTGAGATTCGAAATTATCGCGCCTGTAGCAGAGGATATGACTGAATTACTTTTTATATACTGCGGGATACTTTTGCAGAATCCGTACCTAAGAAATGGTAGAGTCGGACAATAGTCTTTTACAATTAAGCACTGAAACATTTTTAAAATCCTTGACTACAATGCGTTTTTGATTCTTTGTGAGTGGATCAACTGTGAAATCCATAATTTTTAGCGCATTGAATTGTTGTACCAGTTAGATTACAGTCCAACGTCCCCCGGATTTACGCTTGTACTTTAGCTTTCTTGGTTTGTTTATATAAACATAGTTACGAGTATTTATTTCTATGACATCGTATTTGTCTAACGTAGTCTCTACTACAAAAATAGGTCGAAATGTTCCACTAATTTTCCACCAGATCAGTACAAATGACAGAAATACTGTCAAAGAACCATAGTACATGTGTGTATATTATGTATAGACTATGATATGATAAACAAACAATAAAATGAGGAAGTCAGTATAATACAACGGTGTATAAACCATATGTAGAAGAGTTACCAATGGCCATAAAGTGTCTTTTGTGATAATAAAACGTCAAAAGACCGGACGCAAATATCAGCAACCAGTCATATGAAACATATTGAAACTAAGTCAGAAGTCTTTGTTATATCAATGTAAAGTAAGTTGTACTGAGTTTTGAGATTACAGAAGCAATGTGAGTATTACATAAATAACTAGTTAAAGTTTGTATCAAACATTCACAAATTGGTGAGATTAAACAAAATTTAAACCAAAACATATAAAATATTGTTCAAAATGCCAAAACGTCCTCACATACAAATATAACATCAAATACATGCCACCAATCAGAAACCTGTAAAATAAGTATTATCTTAATACGTTCAAACTGTCAATATTTTCAACGTAAAATTACATTCAAGCAAACACACAAAGGGAAATGATTAATCTCATTTAGAACTTTAAATTAATATACAGGCAAATGACTGTGCCTAAATTATAGAACCAAGTTTAGCCTTTAACACACTAAATTAAGAACGTAAAAAATTAGTTACTAATAACATTTGTCACTTATAACATTTAACTGAACGAATTAAAACAAGTGGCATACACATTGTTGAAAACCAAAATAGGATACTGAGGGCTTAACCAAGCTATGTTATATGTCGTACTTGCTGAAATTAAGCATTTTCATTAGTCGCTTCTTGTCCTTTTAACATTCTTAGGCGGTTATGATATCTTTTAAAAGAACTATACTTATGTTGCACACAAACAAGCTCTGGTATCTTCTCATCAGTGAATGCATATTTTAACACTAATATATTTTTAGCTAACCTGACCCACGTGGGTCTAGTTAGGAAACACCCCAAATATAAAGAGAACATATAGAAATATTTTGTCAAGTAATATATCAGTTTGTCTGTTTTAATCACAATTATAAAAATATAATGCAGAACCAGGAAAATTGGAACTTAACATTTTGCCTACTAATCCCTTTAAACATAATACAGTATATCATAGTCTATCTCATAGATATAGAGGAAACCGCCAGACCATCTTTATAGAAAAAAAGTAAATGCTTATTAATTACGACAATTCAGACAGCGTCCAGAGACCAACAAGTTGTAAAATGAAATAACATATAACACTTTATCATTTGACTTGTTAGGATATCAACATTTAAAACCCACTTGATGTTTGATATCTTAGAAAAATGGATACTTAGTCTACATTTATCTTAAGGGAATACTTGATTTAACAAGACTTTAATATATGACAGTGTGAATAACTAAACGTAATACCACCATTGTCGATAATGATGAAATCTAGTTTTAAATGCCTTGATTTGCAAAATGACATTAGCCTCAATTAAAATACAATACCGGTACATCATTTCATTAATTATTCGAAAATTAAAAAAAAATTGAAATGTACAGAATTGTTCCAGTTTTTATGGAAACAGTCATTATTTCTAAAAAAATCATTATCAAAAAATATGTTAGCCTCTACATAAAAACCATAGTCAGGTACTATTTCATTCAAATAGGTATTAGGGCAAAAGTAACATTGTGTATACGTATAATTGTCTCCTAACAATTGACATTTGTGTAACATTTGAAATATCTTTCATTTTGTAAAAAGGTACCAATTTGAAGAAAATATACATTTCAATTGTCTACAAAAACATGACATTTGGTATAATTCCTTCAAAATCTGGTCACATTAACAATTATGCAGGACTGATTGAAACAATTCTCAACCATGAACTTAAATTAAAATACAGACAACATGAAGTTATTGAAATACGAATGAGAAAATATTCGGTAAGTACATAGAACGTCTAAATATTATATTTCAATAATCTGCAAGTAAAATTTCATAAAGTATAAAATCAGTGGTTTACACTTGAATTTTACATTTTTGAGATTAAAACATTCTTGTGTAATTTTCCCGTGATGAACCGCAACATCATTAACACAAGATTCATGTAATAAATCAATTCCTAATAAACTTAAATAAGGTAAGATTTTTCTTCGATAAAACGACAATTAAGTAAACATACTAAGTAAATATGTTGATCATAGCATGGACCCAACTCAACTTAAAATCATCTATTAAAACGCTAAAGATAGAAAGTCCATGCCATTTTGTGTTATTTAGTTCCTTAATGCTTTAAGCTGTGTCTAATTCATTCTCTCTCTCTCCAAAATATCCTAAAGCAAGCGACACACAAATACATCTTTCAGAGACTTAAGTGTTGAGAAATGAAGCAGGATATGATGATACACTTTATTCCTTGTTAGTATATCAACCTTTAGAGACATCTTGATGTCACTTATTGTAGACAAATAATAATCATTTATATGTTTAATAAATATTTAGTCTACATTTATCATTAGGGAATACGTGATTTAATACGGTATAAATAGCTGAAAGTTCTGCCAAGCCACATTATGGAGAAAAGGAAAACTTAGTTCCAAGAATTCAATGTAGTATACGTTTACGCTTTCATCGAATAAAAACAACATACAGTCATTTCGTTGGAACAATCTTTCATGATTTATTGTTAGATAATAAAATAAACAAATCTAAATATTGCACCTCGTTTCTTAAAAAAAACTACAAGAAAGCAACAAGAAAACTTATGCGCTGTTCAACACAAACGTTTAGGTAGATTTAGAAGATTTGCCTCCATTGGAGGGTTTACAAATCAATAAATTATGGGTTAGGAAAATAGTCAACAGAACAAAAAGCAATAGTATTCTTAAAAGTGTTTATTCAATAACAAGCACGTTTTATGTCAAGTATTAGTTGCTTGTAAACAAATATTATACAAGCTCTACACTGAATGCTTGAGACAGAATATGCTTTAAATCAAAACCAAACAAACTTAGCAGATTAGTTGACAAGTTAAAATTACGTTACGGTAAATTTAAAGAACATAACTGGTATATACATAACAAATTTGTCATAACAAGCAACAATACAGTATAAAACGATATTATGAGAGGAAATCATTAAAATACCACGGTACATAATATCTACAGGAAAGATATCCTTTTCATTTATTCATATTTTGCATCAATGGCATGAAAAAGACCATGGAAAATTTAAGCAGCCAGTCAAATGGAATACCTTACAGGTGAGATGAAAGTTTATTAATTATTATAATTTAAAACATGATAGAAAAATCGTAAATTTTTTCATGGTTATTGTCTATAAACAAGATAAAGAGAAACACTTCGACAAATTTTCAAAAAATATGTTCCTTATTGCCAAAAGATAAAAGTAAAGTAAAAGTAATTGCATTAAGTCTAAGTTTCATGCTCATGCACGTTCACCGACTTTACAGCTATTACCCCTGGTCATCAGGCTGCTGGTATCTATCTATAAATCTCCCTGGAGAGTATTTTACTCCGCTTGGTGCAGCCGACACTTTGGTGCAACGGAATTATACCAACCTTGCAGGTACCCGTTTACACCTGGGTGCAGTGAAGCAATCGCAGGTAAACTTCTTGCTCAAGGAAATTAGAAGTGCCTATGGTGGGGTTCGAACCCGGGACCTATCGATCCCTAAGCGCGCGTCCTACCACTTGAATACTGCTCCTGTGTATTTTTTTTATATATGACAACATCACAAGACAGCCGATACAAGGTATAAAAGACTAACACTAAATGATTACGACGCATCCAGACAGAGTCCAGAGACCAACATGTTTTGAAATGAAATAAGATATTACAATATATTATATTCCTTGTTGGTATATCGGCATTAACCATCTTGATGTCAGATATTGTAGACAAATGTATATTTAGTCTACACTTATCATGGGGGAATACTAGATTTAACAAGTGATAAATAGCTGACAGTTTAAACTAATTATATAGTCACAGTTTTGATGATAGAGGTGGGATCTGAGAGTTGTATACAGTAGACGTAAGATGTTTGTATTTCATGAAAGAAAGTTTGGGGAAAGTGTTGGGGAAACACTGGTCTCTAATGATTCCCACTTATTCATAAAGGAAGTATATTATCCATATTTATAAGAAGAATGTTGTACTTGGCATATGTCTTTAGTACTTGCGTACCCAATGAGACATTCGTTTGAAGTTGTCGGCTTTTTTTACTGAAACACGATTTACCATATAGTGTTTATTTTGTAAACATAAACTGATCGTAGCTATATGCCAAACACATCCTAGTTTTGACATGCGTTACTCATCTTTGCATTACCGTTTATAATTTTTTGCGATATACTGTTTCATGCACAAAATGTAATAAAGAACTTTATGATTTATATATGCATTTTGACTAACTTCTTTGATATATCATACACTCGTATTTGACATATTGTACCTACATATAACACAAAACAGAATATTCTAGTCATCTCTAAAAAATCAGAACAGATTATGTCAATTATCTATTCTGACAGGAGAAATTGTGTCGTACATTATCATTGCTGTCTTAAATCTAATTCTGAGACATCGCAATAAACACGTCAACAAGCTCTAACATAAATGGCAAATTAGAAGTCTGTGATTAAGAAATATTTGTACGAGAAGAGTTTTAAACGTCAGCTTCCGATAAGTATACCATGTTACTATTGTTAGACTTACTTGTTTCTCATGTCGTAAATATTTAAATTTTTAAGAACATAAATAGAATCAATATTAATCTAAGTACATTAAGACTTTTTCAAACAAGAAAGTGGCATAGGAGCTAACACATATAATTTAATTCAATTATTATTATAAATTCTTTATTCAGACATAAATAATTGATAGTAAGTTACAATCATTGGTATTCTTTAATTACCTGACCACAATGATGAACAGATATATGTACAATAAAAACATCATTAGATCTGTAAAATGTTATGAAATACTTTTAGTACATGTACGTATTACATACACTATTTATAACATTATAAATTTTGTTACATTAATCACTAGTTTGAGGTATATTGTCTTCACCAGTCCTGCGTTCAGTTACCGTAACGATCCATTCGGAACTCCTCGGCCATTCGCTGCGAATAATCTCGGACATATTTAGACGCTATTTTGAAACTACCGGTGTTAAAGTAAACAAATATATGATCGTTTAGGCATTGAGTGATGTTTCGTTTTTAGTCCGAAATTATTAAACATCACTCATTGCCTTAACAATCTCATATTTGTGTATTAGATTATGTTATTCGCACCGAATGACCGAGGAGTTCCGAATGTATCGTTATGTAACGTTCTGTAACGTTTTGTGTAATTGAACAGGCTACGGTAAACACGCTGTCTTTATACAGAGATAAAGATTTACCATGTTACATTACAAGTTTACTATCATTTTAAAACTGTTCTTTATCTGTGTTATCATTATGTGTTCCAATGTGATAATTTCCATCCGCCGGCTAGCTCAGTTGGTAGCACGCAAGTCTACATATTGAGGGGTCGTGGGCTCGATTCCCGGGCGGGGCATACTTTCGTTAATCTTGGTCATAAAATTATTTCTACAGCCATTCTCCTTCCTACCAATGATTTTAATTATGTATGGCAGTTGTCAGTCACTGACGAAACTATTCGCTTAGTAGTTGGTTAACAGCCAAATCCAGAGATTTAGCCTTTCCAGGAGGAGTGAGTAGGTTGACTGACAGCCGTTATATAACCTATTCAATGTGTTGCTATGGCGATTAACCAAACAAACAAACAAGCATATCATTGTGATAACGTCACTTATCACTGTTAATTTACTCAGAGGTATTACTCCATTGTTTACTTGACCACAAAAATTAACAGACATATGTAAACTTAAAATGAAACGTCAATAGATTTGTAAAATTGTATTATGAAAAAGTTTTATCATCTAATCCATTTATAATGTTATTATAGTACACCTTATACAAATTGTACTTTTATCACTAGTTTAAGGCATATTGTCTTCATTAGTTTACACGCTCTCTTTACATAAAGATATAGCTTTCGTTGTTTTATCATATTACATTACCAATTTACTATTGTATTTAACACTTTTATTTATCTGTGTTAATTTTAAGTGTGTTCCATTGTGATAACGTCACTTATCACTGTTTGTTTACTCAGAGGAAATTCATCTTATCAGACTTTACAGCTTGTCCGAAGCTATTTGTTCGAAGCTAGTTGACGGCTTTAGTTTATCGCTGTTAAAGCAATTTTTATGACATGGCAATCCTTAATAGTACTTAGTTTTTTTTGCCGCCTAAGCTAGCCACATTTTATACACCCTTTAACAAAAATGTTGCTGATGTGTAAATATGCGTTTAAATTGATACAGAATGAAGTTACGAAGCTATAAAACAAACCAAACTTGACAGCTAAGACAGTTTAAGATAAATAAAACTTTATCAGTTCTATAAAATTCTTTAGGGGTTTTAAAACTGAGATGTTTTGAAAGTGAGTTTCTTTAAAAATCCTGCGAATGCATCAATCAATGATGTTAAATAATGTCTACGGTATAAGAAATGAAATTTTCCATTTTCATCAAAACATGAAGATGTATGTGTCTAAACGTAATGTATTTAGAATCTACAATGGGGACGTCATGTACATTTTAATATGTGAACGCTTTCTTTTGAGTTGATATTAAATATTGTCAAATTTAGACTTACTTCAATAGTAAATGGCAGTTAAGTTCGACCTAATTACCATGTCTATACAACCATAAGCATCTGAAATCGCATAACAAATATCTTTTACAAAGCAACAGTTTTGATAATATGTTCTACATTTATTTACAAACAAGTTTAAAAAATACTGAGTTACTTTATTAAAATATCTTTTTTAGAGTAGTAAAATCGTTCAATATATGATCTTGGTTTATTGATTTATTTAATGAAATACAAAGCAAAACTTAATTTATAAAATGTTTGCAGATATCAAGTTTAAAATATTCAAATGTTACACCAACAAGTTTACATGTCAAAAATTCAGAAATTGATAAAGTGTGTATTTCCTAATAAAGTTCGAAAAGGTAAAAAATTGACATTAAAGAAACACAAGCAGAAAAATATCATTCGCAATGCAAACTTATTACAATGCATAGAACATAATTATCGACCCAAGAGCTAAATATAGATTGGTTGGATCATTTTAGATAATTTATTCCAAATGCCTCTGAATATTTCTGATTTTTTTCATCTCACAATATTCAGAGACAAAGAGACAAACGATACATGAATAAAAACCATAAAATAATTAATTACGACGTGTCCAAACGGCGTCAAGAGACCATGACGTTTAAAATAAGATATTACAATAAATAACGTGTGTGGCTTTTTACTTATCTTGATGTCAGATATTGTAGACAAATAGAAATTTAGTCTACACTTATCAAGGGGGGAATACGTGATTTAACAAATGATGAATGGCTGACAGTATAAACTAATTATAAAGCTATAGTAAAGGTGATAGGAGGATTGTGTTATCATTTATAAATTGCAGGTAACTTGATCATGTAAGACAAACCTGCCTTCATCAATTTACTAATGTATTCTAACTTTAAAGTACCCAAATATAAAGTAAGAAGAATGCATACAGTAGCATTTATCTGTTTTTGACATCTTTAGAACATATAATCTTGGGTGGCGCGGTGTATTTTCATGTTTTTCATGGAAAATACTTTTATGGCTATGTGGTTGGTGCCACCTTCTTTAGAACATGTTTTACTATGTATTATTTACTATTGTAAGCTGGGATAATCAAATGTGATTAATGTGTGAAGTTTGAAAAAGGAGTAAATTTGCTTATCCCAGCAATGTAAATACTTATGTCATGTATTTTTTATCATAATTATAGGTTATTATACAGTTTACTGTACAATACGGAAATATATTTGGACGAGTACACAGCTTAAAAAGACATATTGGACGAGCCGATAGGCGAGTCCAATATGACTTTTCAAGCTGCGTACGAGTCCAAATATATCCCGTATTGTACAGTAAACTGTATATTAACCTTTTTATTTTATATATTTCTTTTACTTTGATATAATCATCATCACCATATCATCCCAACAAAGTATTCGCAGTTTATCAACATCACCCCAAAACACTATCATGACTACAATTTTCTTTAAAAGCCCAGTCATTTTTAGAAGAAAAGGGTATTAATTCATGAATGTAGCGGCGAATAAATGTCAGTGCGATTTTCCCGAGTGCGAATGTAGACCTGTGACGTAGTTCTACGTATTATCAAACTCCTCACTGTGCTTACGTCACGCTTTGCTTCTAATTGATTTAATAAAGTGGAAAACTGCTGCGGGTGTTCGTATTATCATGATGTCATAATGACGACCATGTTCTGATGTGTTTGTAGCCTACTAATACCATACTTATACATGTAGGCGGAGCTCCCTAACCTATCGGAAAATTAATTCTCTCAAGTATCGAGGTTAAGGCCTTGCCGTAGGATTTACTATTTGACAGTTAATTTTAAACTAAAAGTAATAGTGGATTTAAAAGGTTGGAAAGTACAAGGTTCCATGGAATCTAATAATATAAAGATAAACTGCACACGGGCGATATGAATGTACAGACTAATTATAGGAAACACACTCGCTGACGGGATGAACTTTTATGGCACGATGGACATGGACGGTTTTCCGAAAAGGAAGTCTGGAAAAGACGTGGATTGTTTTTGTGAGAATGATCGTTTGAAAGCCAGAATCATTATATATACTTAATGCAATGCTTGGCTTGAATGAAACAAAAGTCAACCTTTGTATTAATTGCATAATGACTGAAAAATTCGTCACACAGTCACAGAATGGATACAAAAGTTTTGCTGTGTTATTGAATGCTTGATCGGAAATCGTCAAAATTTGGCTCCTTGATTTAGCGTATTGTAATTAAAACATTTGTAATTTATATGACAAACCTTGTTTATAACGTTATTTTATTAAATTATTATGGTTTATTTCCTCATTCATGCCTAGACTACAAAGAAAAACAGTTTCGAACCGATAAAAAAATGGCGGACATAATTTTTGAATTAGCATCGTTTAGTGCACATGTCCCCAATCGTCCAATACGAAAATAATATATTATTTTTGGATCCAATACGGGAATATATTGGACGGTCACGTGGTACAAATGCAGATTGTTGATTGGTTAGATTTTCTTAGATATATAATAGTTTTTTATTATATGCGTCATTTATAAATATGTATAATAAATGACAAAATCATCATACAATTTTGTCTTTGTCAAGTTCATTGTTTCATGTACTATCAGAACAAGCTGCGTCAACGGGCAGTAAGGTTGACAACCTGGTTTTATTTCAGTAGTTGTGGATAAAAATAATATTATTGAAAAATTTCATTGTTTAGAAAAAAATGTAAAATGCATTGCCTCATCATGGCTTATCATTGACCAATGTTAGTGACAATTCTGCTTATACAGCACAATTCATGTTGATTGTCTGTGAAATAGAGTGATGTGGTAGACAAATTAAATACCGTTCATGGAACAAGTAATGGTTATATTAGTTATAAATATTAAAACCATTACAATCATTTGGATATCAGCTGTCTTAGAAAATTGGATATTAAGTCTTCACTTATTATTAGAAAATACTAAATTTAACAAGAGATAAATAGATGACAGTGTGAATAACTATAAGTATTAACACCAGTGCCGACAATTGTTAACCTAAAACTGAAAATGGAATGCTTTGAATTGCAAAATGACATACGCCTCAATTAAAATACGGTACGGCGCAACTTTTTATATCAAAGCTGTCGAACCATAATTTTAAAAATTAAAAAAGATAAAATGTACGGAAATGTTATATGGAAAGATTCATAGTATCTATTTAAATCATTGTCAAAATACTTTCCTTGGTGCCAAAAACGTTGTGTTTTGTTAGCCTTTACATAAGACTCAGAGTCAGGTAATGTTTCTGACAAAAAAGGTATTAGGACTTAGGGCACATTGTATGTACGTAGAATTATCTTCTAACAATTGACATTTGCGCGACATTTAAAATATATTACTATCTGCAAAAAGTTACAAGCATGAAGAAAATGTACATCACGATCTTCAAAAATCCATGACATTTGGTATGATTCATTCAAAATCTAGTCACAGTAACCATTATAATAACCATTTACTTATACACTGTACCAAATCAATACTGGACTCACTGAACAATTCTCACCCATAAACTTAAAATTAGAATACAGACAGCATGAAGTTATTGAAATACGAATGAGGAAATATTCGATAAGCTTATAGAACGTCTAAATGTCATTTTACAATAAACTGCAAGTAAAATTTCATTTAGTATAAAATCAGTGTTTTAAACTTGAGTTTTACATTTTTGTTATTAAAACATTCTTGTGTAATTTTGTTCGTGAATGATAAATTAGAAAATATTGTCATTATTATACGTTGATTTGATTGATTAAACCAAAACTAAAGTAAAGCATAACACATCAAAGCGGTCAACCGCGACATTAGTATCACCAACTTCATGTTATAAATCAGAAACTTGTGAAATATTCGTTTTTTTCTAATAAAGTTAAAAAATGAAAGACTTTTGAACGAAAAAAAAACGACACTTTAATTTACAGACAGAGTTAATTTGTTGATCACAGTATGGACTTAATACTCAACACTACTTATTATTAATATCTATTCTATTAAAAAGCTAAAGAAAGAAATGTCATGTCATTTTGAGTAAATCTGTTCTTAACTGCGCCTGAAGCTGTTTCTAGTTCCTTCCCTTTCTCCTAAGTATCCTAAAGCAAGCGACACCTCAATGCATCTTTCAGAGACTTAAATGTTGACAAATGAAACAGGATATGGTGATACACTCTATTCCTTGTAAGTATTTCAACCTTCAAAGCCATCTTGGTGTCATTTTTTGTAGACCAATTAATTCATTGTCTACTCTAATCATTAGGGAATACGTAATTTAACACGGAACTAAAAACTGAAACTTCTGCCATGAAGAAAAAGGGAACTTAATTCCAAGAATTTAATATGGTATACGTTATCATCGAAAGAACATTAAATCATTTCGTTGTTACATTTTTTTATGTTTAATCGTTTGACTTTGATTATAAAGCAAATTTGGATATTGTATCATACAGTAAGGTAGTGGCATAAAATGCACAAACACTGTTATACCATTTTGAAGCTATTGACTGGCAATACAAATTTTATGACAATTTGAAAAAATAAAGTCGTACATTAAAATGCAATGAATATTTTTACTGAAATACATAGCTTTGATATTTTAAATCGCCGTCAATACAATTACATTTTTTATTTTATCATTCATCCAAAAAGATCCATGTATTTTCTGTTTGTTCGGAACACGGTTCAAACCGAACCACATATATTGCATGATTATAAATAAAATGAATAAATTTTCATAATTAATATCACTTCACAGACATATTAAAAGCAAAAATAAGCTGGTTAAGTTCAACCTTCTAAATAGAACATTGACTTACATAATGTATTCGAGTAGTGTGTTAAAAGTAATAAAATCAACAAATCGAACTAACGCACTGTGTTTCTTTAAAAAACTACATGCAAGCAACAGAAACTTATGCGCTGTTCAAAACTAACGTTAAGGTAGATTTAGAAGATTTGCCTACATTGGGGGCTAACAAATAATCAAATATGTGTAAGGAAAATCGACAACAGAAAAAACCCAATAATATTCTTAAAAGTATTAATTTAATAACAAGCACGTCCTATGTCAAGTATATAATTAGTTGACCGTCTTCCTTTTTTCCGGTATAATGCCTTTAGCGTCACAGTCGTTCTAATAATAGTATAATAAAATGTTGCTATTGAAGCCATTAAGAACCACGATATATATTAGTAACATCAGACATGATTGTATCATCTGTCACTAAATATATTATCAATAATGTCACTTGTATCTTTAGTAAAGAGTGCATTGTCTCTATCAATTACTCGTACAACAATATTGGTAGGTTTCATGTTCCTGTTAGAGATTCTTTGTTTGTGAACAAATATTATACTTTTGTTTACTGAGTGCTTGAGACAGAATATGCTTTAAATAAAAACTAAACAAACTTAGCAGATTAGTTGACAAGTTAAAATTACGTTACGGTAAATTTAAAGAACATAACTGGTATATACATAATAAATTTGTCATAACAAGCAACAATACACTATAAAACGATAATATGAAAAACAAAATTAAAATACAACGGTACATTATACCTGTCATAACAAACAAACGTTATAAATTAATTATATAATAAGATATTTATAAAATACAACATAACACTAACTACAGGAAGACAACTCTCTTCGTTGATTTGTTTTTGTATCAATGACATGTTAAAGCCCATAGCTTGTTTTAGCAGTCAGTAAACAGTCAGTCAACCTTGCAACTTAGATGGAAGTTGTATGGAATAATCGTGAAGATATATCATTGTTATCGTCTATCAAATAATAGGTTCTTAATTGCCCAAGGACAGTTTTATTTCTTCTATATATATATAACACTATCACAAGACAGCCGATACAAGGTATAAAAGACTAACACTAAATGATTACGACGCATCCAGACAGAGTCCAGAGACCAACTCGTTGTGAAATGAAATAAGATATTACAATATATTATATTCCTTGTTGGTATATCGACCTTTAACCATCTTGATGTCAGATATTGTAGACAAATGTATATTTAGTCTACACTTATCATTAGGGAATATGTGATTTAACAAGAGATGACTTGCTGACAGTGTGATATTCTACACATTGTACAGTCACAGTGTTGATGAAAGGGGAAATCGCTTCCAAGCATTTTACATCAATTTACAATAGGTATTTATAGAAAGCTAGAACTAGTTTGATTACTATGTTCTCTTCGAACTCAAGTAACCGCCTCTTGAGGATTTGTACTTATATAGATATCTACAGAAGGTTGTCATAAATATGAATTATTTGGCAGATATGATTGAAATCATGTCTGCTGTACAGATGTGTTGTTCGTTTGGCTAAAAATATATATACACAAGCTATTTGTGTGCCAAATGATACAATAATAATTTGGACAGTTTACAAATTGTACTTTTTTAAAGTGTTGTTTTGACTATTAATATTTTTTGACAAGTAACATGTTAGAAGTATTTGAAAACACCAGCACTGCATTCAAAATAACGAATGTATAGTTTTTGCATATGTTTGTTTAAGTCTTAGACTTAATCTTATTTAGATAGTAGTATTAGTTAACTGTATCCACACAGTAATATTAAATAACTTGTTTTAAATAGATATATTATTTATTTTTAAATATTTCTTAAAATCGTAATTTGGTAAATTGCGTTTATGATTAAGGTACAGTTACAATAATGTCACTGTTATCATTAAGTATAGAGAGCATTGTCTCAATCAATTACATGGACAGCACTGTCCGTATAGAAATGTGGTTCGTCAACCCTAACTAAATATTATATTTGGAAAATACTCGATTGTGTACGATAGAGTATGGAAACAATAGCTATTGACAATGTTTACAAATACAACTTTTAAGAAAGCATGCTTTAATTTTATAAAACATCGATTGTATATATATATTCAAACCTGATTTACATCACTAGATTCATAAATACTTAGTTGTCTAATATTTTACAAGAATATAATATATTTTGTCTACTTAAACCGCATTAGATAGTGTCAAGATGCTGAAAGGATCAAACACTGTTTACATTTCATGGTCATGATACTTCAATAAAACTGCGTTTGGATATCAACAGTAAAGTCATTATTATGTTTGGTTATGGTAAAGTGTGTAACTTTTGAAGGCATAACGATATCAAAACTATCATAACATGTAGTCAAAATGATTATTTGAACTTCCTGTAAAAAGTATATTAAATTATGCAGTTTCATGAATTATTCATAAAATAGCAACTTAAGTCATATAAAATGTGGAAACACTAAATCAAAGGGAAGTAGAAAACCATATAATTAATGTTAAACTATATCAGTATTTAGAACACAATAACTATGATATGTTAATATTTGATCGATGCACAATGGAAATAAGGGTTGCCCTTTTTGTGCTAACCAGGTTATTTGATGTGCTTTGACATAGACCGTTGCTTTTCATGATTGATCATATTTATTGTTAAAATCATGTTTGATGTAATGCTTTATTTATATTGTACATTTGTTAACCTAATAAATCTATATATAATTCAAATCATTTATAACAAAATTCAGTCCTTATTAGTTTACATTGTAACAAAATAAGTGGTAAAAATATGCAAAACACCAAACAATAACACCATACATGTAATATAATAACAATACGGCAATATTTTGAAAAACATTTATGATAAATCAGTTATTGAGCTCCATTAAATGTATTTATAGCTAAACAAAACAAGCGTATGACTTTTATAAAAAAGAAATAATAAGAATTAAAAACAAAATTTGATTAAAACTAATCGTTATTAAAGAAAAAGTAGACGTAACTTGTGGCAACTTAATAACAATGAACAAAAACTAATGTGATGGATGAATTCAATAAACAATATTCTAATGAAATGAAAGTTAACAATATGACTTGTTTTTTATATTCTTCTATTTTTTTAGAAAGCTCTTTTATCTTTTTTAATGATAGTATGAGATGTGAGGAATGAGAAAACATGTTTACAACAAACCAAATTTTCTTCATTTTAAGAATAAAAAAAACCAGTTTAATAAAACACTCTTTAAAATATCTCCAGGTCAAAATATAACAAATATAACATTAAACTAATATTCAAACGGAAAACCCTGTGAGGTTTTTAATAAAGTTCAAAACGCCAAGGTTTGAACAAGTAAATGACAGTAAATCAAACATACGAAGATAAGTAATTAACGTGGGTATGAAACCTAATTTATAACACAACTTGTTATCATCTAATCTAGAGATAAAGAGGGGGCAGTCAGATCATTCTCAGTACATTTCAGTTTTCTTATTGGCATTAAACGTTCCAGATTCCTTTTCTGTTTCAAGTGTCTCAAGATAAACGATACAGACCATTCCTTGTATATTCCATGTAAGTATATCAACCTTTATACACCATATTGATGTCAGATATCGTAGACAAATGGTTATTTAGTCAACTATTATCATTAGAAATACATTATTTAACACGCAATTAATAACTGACAGTATAAACTCCATAGCCACAGTATTTATGATAGGAGGATTTAGTTCCTGAAGTGAACAATATCAAAATACTTGTTTGTTCAAATATATATCCGTTACCTAATCATACATGTGTAAAACATTGTAAAACCATTGTCTATACAACTAGACATGACCTTTAGTATGACCGTTGTAAATCTATATTAATACATTCCATGAATGACAGACTGGAACTATTCCCACATTCAGATTGCAGGAACATGATGTCAATCAAGGATGTAAGATGTGTACAAGGAGAACGATTTTTAATTTCCGATAAGTCTTTATGTAAGACACGCATGTCTTAATCAACATATAAATATATTTTATCTTCAAATTTGATTCTTTTTTCTTTGGACATATTCCAACCAGATAACCATGTTTATATACAATATGCTGTCAATTAAGTATGTTTGTGATATAGAAGAAGAAGATTTTTTTTTCAGATCAATAGGTCAATAGACGTGAACATACAATGAATTTCATAAAATATACAATCACGTGACAATGACATAACATGTAATCAATAACATACAGTTGAAAAAGAGAGAACATTCGAGATCAATGTACACTTAAATATATATATGCAGTGTAGTACTTTTGTATAATGCTATAAAGGATTGGTTTTATGAAAATTCAATCAAACTTGAGCAAGTATCAGAGTTAACAAGGGTTAAAAAGGTAATATATTATATATTATAAATTATATCAAAATATCTTAGACGGATACGCAGGAGAAGGTGACTTATACTTGTTTTGTATCGCTGTTATAAGTAGGAACGTGTTGCTTGTGGGATATCACACATTTGTACATATTTACAGACAAAATAATACCAGTACTAATATATAATACTCGTAATTGACATATACCAAAATAATATCAGTACTTATATATGATACTCGTAATTGACATATACCAAAATAATATCAGTACTAATATACAGATATCGGAACGTGCAAGTTGTCACACGGTACGGACGGTACACGCACGTTATACGAACACGGATTGTACGTTACACGATACACGAACACGTTAGATAGCTTGATTTGCGGTAAAATACACGATTTCGAGTCTCGATACACGTTTAACACGATTGTTCGAAATCCTCGGCTTTTTTCGCCCAGAGAAAAACGTTTCAACGACGACACGTTAAACGATTAATGCGTCTCAAATGTAGATTGAAAACAAAAAATATTCTTCTGTTTCGTCGTAAATATGTAACTAAACAATATAAGTTTTGTTAAATGTATTGAAAATCGAGTTTACCAGCTAAAATTCTTAAAAACAAAATGTTACAAGTTGGCTTAAATCGAATTTAAATTCACGCACACGATTGTCAGCTTCGAAATCACACGAAAGACAAATAAATAAAATTTAAATATGTTACATTGGTTCATTACACAGTTAAGCGTGATTGTAAAATATAATATTGTATCAATAAATTTATTGAATATCGATATTTTAAGTAGAAATTAAGGTACACGATAGGCGGGCAGTCAATACACGATAGACAAAAAAGAACACGATTGATAATATTTTGTATAAAAATTAAATTAGTACACGGTGTACAACAAAATACTAACTGTATAATAAAGAATATTATTACTGTCAAAATAATTTAATATCATTCTTAGTTAGTTTGTTTTAATCGAATTAAAAACCACGCAAAGCCGATCAACTCACACGGTTGATAAAAATACACGTTTAAAGTTTTTTTCCTTTGTTTTCTTCAAGTCATTCATTGAGAAAAGATGTCATAATTGTATGTGTATATGTTTCAAAAGTTAAACACAGTCTTAGCTTGATTGTAAAAATATAAGCAAGTCATATAGTATAGATTACTTTATTGAATATCGACATTTTTAGTAGAAATTAAGGTACACGATAGGCGAGCAGTCATTACACGATAGACAAAGAAGAACACGATTGATATTTTTTTATCAAACAAATTATGTAAGTACTTGATGTGTAACAAAAATACAAACTGCAGAATAAAGAATAACATTACTGTCAAAAATTGTTTATGTCATTCTTTGTAAGTTGGCTTTATTCAGATTTAAAACCACACACACGATAGCCGGAGAAACCCACACGATAGAAAAAGAAATACACGTTTCAAGTTTTTTCTCTGTTTTTATTTTCAAGCCATTCATGGTGAAAAATACTTTGAATTAGTATATTTTTTCAAAACACAGTCTACGCGTGATTAAAAAAAATATAAGCATGTCATATTGTATAATGGTCGCCTTTTTAGTAGTATGTATACTAGATATAAACGTTTACATGCAGTGCTTGCGTGAAGACGCGGTATTAAGACAGTACACACACCTCGTGTTAACTTACTATTTTATGCCGACTACAAAATCGATATTTAAATAAAAAGTTTTACATATAAATACGCGAATATGAGTGAATAATACGAATAAACTGTAAAAAACTAAGTTATTTAATTTACTTTAAGAATTAAAACAATGATGACTTTTTTAATCATATAGAGTCGTGATAAACGAGTTCTTGACCAAGTGAGATGTCAATTATAACAGTTTGTTTACTAAACGCTTTAGCCACTGACAAACAAAGAAAATGTTTGATGATTGAGATAAATGAAAGCATGTGTTTACATTTTAAATATAATAATATTATAACGATTATTTTAATTTAGTAACAACATTTCGGTTGGGCCGTAATTTAATTGACCGCAGATTGGTCTGGTATGAGCCGCAGTTTATCGACGTACGGCATTTTAAACAGGAATTTCCGGTTTAAACAAAGTCAAAATTTATTCTAAAATCAACTTAATGAATCGCGGTTTTTCTTTTTGTTTACGGATGATGATTAGTCGACAATGCATAAGTATTTAATACATTTATAGGTATGGATTTGTCAATATCTCGGGCACACGATACACGATAATAAAACGCAAAATCACAATATCTCGGACCGATTTTTACCGTGTATTTACACGATGAGCGGTCTACACGTTACACGATTGAAATACACGGTGAATTATACACGCACACGGTATGAATGATACACGGACGATACACGCACGATACACGCAAATTTCGGAAACTTGCACGATCCGAGATCTGTATAATACTCGTAATTGACATATACCAAATAATATCAGTACTAACATATAATACTCGTAATTGACATATATCAAAATAATATCAGTACTAATATATAATACTCGTAATTGACATATACCAAAAATAATATCAGTAATAATTTATAATACTCGTAATTGACATATACCAAAATAATATCAGTACTAATATATAATACTCGTAATTGACATATACCAAAATAATATAAGTACTAATATATAATACTCGTAATTGACATATACCAGAGTAATATTGGTACCAATATATAATACTCGTAATTGACATATACCAAAATAATATCAGTACTAATATATAATCTCGTAATTGACATATACCAAAAATCATATCAGTACTAATATATAATACTCGTAATTGACATATACCAAAATAATATCAGTACCAATATATAATACTCGCAATTGACATATACCAAAATAATATCAGTACTAATATATAATACTCGTAATTGACATATACCAAAATAATATCAGTACTAATATATAATACTTGTAACTGACATAAGGCAATTTTCAGCAAAAACAATTTTGCAAAAGAAAATCGTACATTTATATATACTCAGAGTCAAAATATATTTACCAACAGTAATATATACAATTTTAGTTATTTTACAATTTGCATGTTCAAGTTATTTGTGACAAACAACAATACGTATTTGTATGTGTTTAGAGACAAATACAAGAAATTATCATATATGTTACTCACAAGTTTTAACGGATTAAAATATAAAATCTGTTAATATGTAATAATCAAAATTCGACTTAAGGAAGTCTTTAAGCAAGAATGAGTTGTTTTTGATAGATTACGTATTCTGCATGAGGCATGAGGAGTATAATACGTGAAGTACTTAACATAATATATTATACTCATAATTTAATATATGACATGTATTTGGTAAAAATCAGTTATTTGTGAACAATCACGTATTTTGCGACGGATATAAAGACTTATATTTGCGCATTGAATGATTCATGTATCTTAAAAGCTTTAAATATATAAACACAACATGTTGAACTTTTTTGAGATCAAAACGTTTTGTGAACAATTTCCCTTATAAATATTTCGGAATTTATACTTAATATATTATTACACATTTTAAAACATCAAACCTACACATTTATGCGACACAAAGTACTGTCAATGAAATAAAATATAAACATACTTGTGGAGATCATCTCGATATGAAGGAGACTATATTAAAGTCGAATAAAGTTAAAACATTTTAACATTAAGATAAAATTATTTATGATTTTTCTCGTTTGTACGATACCCTTACTACAAGGTTCAACTAAACGCATTACATTACACAATTTCAGATATAATGCAAGAATACATTTACATTAAATAAAAATTTACAGACAACTTAAAATGATTTATAAAATATAGGAAATCGTTGTCCTCGATATAAAGTTGGCTAATTGAAAATAGAAAATACTTTGTAAGTTTATAATTGAACTAGAAAAAGAAATAAATCGAAATGTTGCAACATGTATTACAAAAACATTGAAAACAAATGTGTGTATCCAAAACTATGATATTTAGGGCATTATTTATTGGCCTTCCTTATCGGAGATTAATTATTCTAAACGTGCGATAAGGTTAATTTATTGAGTTGTCAAAAGCAAACATAACCTAAAACGTAATAATTCTATAATCAGTATCATCAATTGTAATGTACGATAATGTACAATAATGTATGATTATATTGAACTGTCCGATTGCATAGTTACACGGTTATCGCACACTGTATATATTATTTTCCGCGTTCTATATATAGAATTTTGCACTAAAAATACAATGTGTAGGTTAAATTAGAGACATTATCTCGTCTGACTGATTAGTCGCACGGTTAAAGTGAAATGCTTCGGAACATCAATTTTTGAAAAGGGTGCTAGTTCAAACTCTAAAGATGCTATTTTTTACTCTTTGTATTGTTAGCATTTTTATTTTCTGAATTTTTTTTGTTTTACTTTATTCAGCATCATTTTTTAAAATATAAAAAAACACGACAAAACAAACAATCTCAAATGCATTTCATTTCCACAAACAATGTCGTTTGCGCTACTGTGCGTTCTCTTTTATAGTGTCGAATTTAGCGGTAAAAACTAACAAAGACAATAATAAATTTTATGATGCATGAAGACATTGTATTTTACGAAAATAAGGGATAAAACTATGTTTCTATCGGGATTCGAACCCACGATTAAAAGGTTGGCAGTCCGACCGTCTTACCACTCGGCCACAGTGATCACACAATAGGATGTAATACATCACATTTATGTGCTAACGATACATTCCACGTGAACTACCGAAATTTATCCGAGTACTAAATATTCCGTGTTATGTGACGTTTTAATTTGTGCAATCGGACAGTTCAATATAATCGTACAATAAGTATTAATTAACTAAGTTAGGTGTCTTTCTTTTCCGGAACAATGACACTTTTAATTATGTTGAATTGTCATCAAAATGATAAGTGAACGATATCTTTTAGTTATGTCAGGTATGATTGTATCATCTATTACACTAAATATATTATCACGATTGTTACTTGTCTTTATTAATCAAAAGTTTGCTGTATAGAAAAGTACAGTGTCAACTTATTTCAGTTTTAAATAGTTACTATAACTATATAACTTATATGTATGTTTTCTGAACTACGAAAGTACATGACTATAACTTAAAATGTGTCAGTATTTCTTGCATAATGTTTTCACGATTTGCTTCGTTTATTCTCTTAATTTCCAAACAAAACGCACTTCGAACGATGATATTTCAATACTTATTAATACAATAGTAGTATACTGTCATAATGAACCCGAGTCTTTCAAATTATCATATAAGCTTTAATTTGCGTACATAGCAATTGCATAAAACCTAATTTATCTTTTATATGTTGATGTGATAGACAAACTTAAATACAAATGTAAAATAACTAAGTCATGTTTCTTAAGTTCATATTGCACATAATGATAGTATATTAATGATAAGTTTTAAATAAGTATAAATATTTGACACACAGATACTACAATGTCATCTAAATATCGCATCACTGCATATAAAACCTAAATTATATATTCATAAATGAAATACAACTATACTCTTTGTATGAAATATTACAGACTTTATTTGCATAACGGAATACATATTGAACATACTTTGTTGTCTAACCTTCTATATATAGTAAAGTTTTATAAGCTAGGAAGTATTATCTGTACTCAACTAGGATCATCTAGTTAATCATTTCACTGAAACATATAGATTTTTCTAACACAAAATAGAGGGTGGGCATAATTTGTAATAATGAAACCAGTGCTGACAACCCTTGTATTTAAGTGTTGTCAACACTGGTTTCATTTACAAATTATGTTCACCCTCTCTTTTGTTTTAGATATATAACATGAACAGTTTAATAATTGTACGAATATATGTTAACAGTGACGCATTTCATCCTTTGTTATATTCAGGATTTCCGGAGTGCATCACATTTAACTGGTTTACAAGTTATCAGCATACCAAAGTATAACGATTCTACAAGACAACTCATTGGGATGATCGACGTTATTTGTCAGAGTAATAGATGTACGCCTCTACACACAATAACATGTAGACAGAAATAATATGGTAGCCACTGCTTGAAGTTATGAAAATGATAATAATCGACTTTTGCGTGATTATCTACCGTCAACCAACATGGTTTTAATGAAAACCAAACAAACAGCAGACTAGTTGACAAGTCAATATTACATAACAATAGACTAAAAGGAACAACAAAATGGTAAATTCATTCATTATATACTTTGGTTACATCGGTAATTATAAATCAGTTATAAAATATAAAGTCACTAAAAGAGGTCATATGAGAGCATTATGAATAGGAATCGATATCAGAAAGAGAAAAAAAGTTAATACAACGCTACATAAACCTTTCTACAGAAGAGTTAAATCTCGTAATAAACTTGTCGTTTGCAACTATGACCTGTCAAAATACAAGACATATATTTCAGTAACTAGTCAACTAGAAACGATTGCATATTACAAGACAACTCAACACTGTAATATGTTTGCACGTTGCTTTATTATTTAGAATAAATTGAAGGTGGCGTATAAATATAATTACGTACAATTCGGATGGTCATTTAAGGCAGACATAATTTAAACTTTACAACTTTCTAGAGTTATAATCATAAAGGTTGTATGTTGCTATTTATATATATTTTGTTAAATCTGGTCTTGAACTAACGTTATATTTTACATAAGAAACCTATTTAGTAATGAAACAAATGTTCATTATCGCTGAAGTAATATATTGGTTATGAGGTGATATGTATACACAATACAAGCATCAAATAAACAATCACTAACAATATTAACAAAACTAAGCAAAAAATGATTTGTTTGAAAAATATGTTTACTACCACTTGAATAACACAAATAACTTAATCATTATTAAGAAGAATTCAGTTCTATTGTAACAACCATTTTATGATATTAAGACATACAATTTCAGGGATTTGAAGAGATTTGTGTGCAAGGTTGTTTTTATATTTTTAATTATTCACACAAAATTAATGTTTGAGGCAAATTTTCCACTGAACAGTTAAATGTCTCAAACAGTACATCCATTTAATTCAACAGATAATTTAAAATAATTGCAAACCAATGTTATTGGAGACTGTCTTGAAATTTTTGCAAGATAATATTTTGTAAGAGAATCAATGCATGTCGTACAATTGAAACAAGCTTTCTCTGTTATTCAATTAAAAATTGCAGAGCTTGAAATCACTATCCCTGGCACCAAGGAACTACTGCTTGACTGTTTCAAAACCACTTATGAAATATCTGTTTTATTACCAAATCAATTACGGTTTAAACAGTACTTGTAGAAGAAGAAAAACAAAAAAAATGTTTTGTAAATATACCAGTAAGCACAAATATTTTAACTATGTCAATTCAATAATAGTAAATTTACGTCACACTGTTAACATTTTAGTTGTTGACCAGTTAACTTCTGATTTATGACAAATATCGAGGGACGCTTGATGCATTCGAAAGAGTCTGATAAAGCTCAAATTCCTCGTAGCAGTAACTTTCCCTTATATCAGTACAATAACAGTTTAAGTAACATAGCGTGAGGTCAGAGCACGAACACGAAACAGTCAAAACTAATAACCATTCAACAGTTCGCAATGTGGATAGTTTATTAGAATTTCAGAAACAAGTTGAAATATCGAATTAAATTTATATACGTAATCAGGTAATAATAATTATAATAAACAAATAGTTATTGAAACAGTTTATAATGGCAATATTTACATTGTATTCCTTTTCTATCATTTAGACAGATAAGTATGTTTTACATTTATATAGCAAGATGTTCGTTCGGTTTAATGCTTTAATTATTGCTAGATTTGATATTATATTTATTTTGATACAAGTTACAGTCAGAAACAACATGTATGAATTACTGAATTCCTATATCAAGCAACATTATACATCAAGGATGACACAAAAAGAGTAAAAACATGAACTCTTATCTCCGTTGTGGTCCTTGAGATATAGTATTGAGTGACATAGGAAGACGTTATTAGATGTAAAAAGTCAACTAAACAAATAATTAAATACAATGAATAAAAACTTAAATTATTGACAAGCTGGTAACATACAATACATAAGATCATAGCATAGTATGTAAAATATAGAGAACTTAACCACGAGAATTTAAGCTTGATAATGGTTTTTGCCGATGGTTAATTGGAAAGTTAATTTATTCATTTATTGGAGTTAACGCCGTATCAACACAATTTAGGTCATTTCACGGCGTCCAGCGCACCTAACCTAGCTTTCCTGGACCATTGTCTATAACCAGTACTCACCTACCCTTCCACAAGGCCGGAAACTTCTCCATATTATCTAATAAATGGAGGAAAATCGACATTATTGTCAAATTTTCATGGAAGGGTATGACCTCCCCGGGTGGGATTCGAACCCGCACCCCCTCGGGCACGAGTATCCAAATCCCGGCGCGCTACCAACTGCGCTATCGACCCGGGTTTAATTGGAAAGTGTATTCATTTGAGATTCAAATGTAAATGCATTAAATTGTCTAAAAATATGTTTATTTAGGTGGATCAAATAATACCAACAGACAAAAGACAATTAACTTTTTTTGAAACGAACGTAATAGCATGTTTTAGCTCATTGTTTAATTGGAATATGCTTTAAAGATTATTCGATTTAAATTGATTATTACCTAATTCAAATAAATGTGTAAATATAATATCAAAGATAGATACCCCCCTTTATAATATAGATTTGAAACATTACTTAAAATGTTGTTGTTTCCAAATATTTGTGAAGACACTATTTGTATGATATTTAAAATATTGTGAACAAAACGTCCTCGTGAATCATTAATTGGAACGAATACTTTATATGATTCAAGATTACCGTGGCAAAATAAGATATGTATAACTTTTAAACAGTTCTAGCTTTATATTAACATGAATTGTAAATTGACTATATATATCATTTGTTTGACAATTATTCATAAAGTATATACGCTGATGTGATTTTAATGTTAGACTAAGTTTGAATATTTTGAATGTCTTATTGGTAAAGTTCCATACACTTTGGCGCCAGTTCTTATTTTTATGTTTTAAGTGAATTTTAAGAGAAAACATTACTTTTCAATATAAGTTGTATGACAAAAGTACATCGGCCATGAAAATTACAAGTATATGGTTAAGACTTTAGCATGAGTACAATTTAAATAATAATTACTATGGATTAAAAGATTGCTCAGGGAGAGACCACATTCTATACTGTTGTAGTTTAAATTGTTCATCCAGACTAAAGAAATGAAATCGAGTACAGATAACTAACATTGATTTGTTAAATGAATCGCGTCATGTACTTAGTAAGTGACATGACAGTAGACCCTTGATCTTATGCTTCTTAAACCCTTGTCTATAACAAATCTTATCTACTCTCCACGAGACAGAAAACTCATCCATATACATCATTAATGGATGAACATTGACATTATTGATATAATAACCTCCCCGGGCATGACTCAAACCCCAACCCCTTCAGGGCGCTCATACTGACCCATACACCACTATTGACAACTACATTCTTGATAGTTACCTTATTTGTCAACTTTATATATTCTACCAAATGTGACTAAAACATTGCGTTAAATTCTCTGTTGAGATATCTGAGATGAAGTTTAAATATATTTTTTAAAGAGATTAAGTTTCTACAGTGACTCAAATATTCAATCAATCTTCAATTAGATTTTTTATATTAAGATAGAGAGCACTGAACACTAATGGTCTAATTATTCCCAGATTGTTTCAACTATTTCTTGACGTTTGATTTTCTCAATAGTTTTATTATTTCTTGATGAATAAGTTAATAATTTTCTGGAACAAGTCGCTGCCTAAAGGGATTTGCTTTAACAAATAACTCGACAATCTATAATTATGACATGAATAAAGAATGTAATAGCTTAAAGATTTAATACAGGAATATTTTGTTATAAATGAACCTCGCCATTTGTGAATGTTTAAATTAGGTTAGTAATTTTAGTAATTACGTTTTCAATACAATTTTCTTTATTGAAGATATCAAAGGTATAGCTGCACGAGAATAAATAATGTAAAATAAAACGTGAACAATATAAAAAATAAGTTGGCTTATACTTTATTATTTATGTTAACTTTTAAACTTTGACGTGCAGTGTATGTTGCAAAACAAATAATAATAATTGGCTTATCTTGTAAGACAGTGGGTTTTATTAAATTATTTACAAAAAATCAAAATACACAAGTAATTAACTTTGCAAAAAGTCAAGCTCCTGAAGTTCTGCTGCCCATTACATAAGAAAACAATTTTTTAAAATTATTTTCTTTGCCAGAGCCCGTTACATGGCAAGTGTGTTAATCTGACGTACACGTGATTGGATCATTATCAAACACATCCTATACCTTAATATCAATGTTCCCATGCTTGCAATACTGGTAGCAAATTTCTTCAACAACACACCGTGTCTTATCAGAGAAATAATTTCTTGTGAAGAACGAATCTTTTTTCAGGTGTTTTTCATACATTTAAGTAAGCAATGATGACAGCATGAGTCTTATTTGTCGACTTAGATAAAATAGGCTTTTATTTTTATTTAACAATGGTAGTAGTGGGATTCCTTTCACATTTAAGATTTAAGAGACAATCTGTCTGCGATTAAAATGGAAAATTTTGTCTCAAGTGCCATGAAATAATTTGTTTCTTATAATAGTATTGTAGTAAATATGTTATTATTTTAACTAATTTGGATTGCAATTGCTTGAAGTCATATGTTACATAAACTGTTTGGTTACTGATTGGGAACTGATAAAATGTTGATAATTGAACTGGTTTAAAAATGATAAGTTTATCCATCTTAATGAAAACAAATTAAATTCGTACACACTACAACAAAACAATAGTCAACTTTCCATATTTTTTTTTTGCTGGGTCGATCTGGACTGACATTAAGTGTTGTATCTAGAGCATACAAAATAGTACAATATTCGTTATGCGTTGGTCTTGGTTTATTGTATCAATGTATTTCTGTATCATTAGAATATATACAATGTACAGTAATATGATCACTGGCGTGTCTTCTAAGTTCTTTATGCTATCTTTATAAATGGTTGGTTGAATAAGTTTCTAGTATTCTGACATTTCGTTATTACAAATGACACGTTTATTACAATACTTTCGTAGAAAGGTTTATGTTGCCCGGTATTAAATAATTACTTTATTCGATTCATAATTCACAGTTGTCTCTTAACAACAATGTTTATAGTACATATGTCAGTAAAATTATTATAGTTATTTCTATTTTACTACATCAAATTATCATTCAGTCTGGGATGTCATTTACATATTTCTTAGTCATACAAATACTTGTTGAAAAAGATGCATAACATAATACAAGAAAATGAGGTGGAATAAATGCCTGATTTATTGTGTTATAAAATAAGGTAGAGTCTTACGGTCAGGACTGATTCAAATTTACGAATTATAAAATGATGGATTAGTATTTTTAGTTTGGATTTGAATAAACTACATTTGTATTTATATATCGCATTCGAAAATACAGACATACCGGAAATTGATGGATGTTGATAGTGTTTCGATTGGCTGCTTGTTTCTTTATTAAGACAATGGAGACAATATTCTAATAATCATATCAGTCAACACTATTTATAGTTTAAACTAGCATTGTAATGAATGAATTTTGTTTGTATACTTTAATTACTTATAACGTATGACATGTCTGGAACATAGTAGACATACAACATAGTCCTTTGTCGACATAGATTACATGAATACAATATAAAAATACAGTGTATATAAGGCAAAATGTGAAAACTAGTTTGATTTGACTGTACAGAGTATCTCAGCAATTTATTTCGAAATTCAGATCGCTTGTAAATACAAACTCAACAAAATGTCGATGAAAATCTACGAAAATCTACGGAACATCGTATTTGTTTTAAATAATTTTTATTTGCCGTTTAATTAACATGTTGACACGGTTATTGCTGTTTCGTGATTTGTTTGAATGTTTATATCATATGTAATGATGTGTTTAATGCGCATATACAAGTTAATAAAGGACATATGCAATCATTCTTTTCTTTGTTCATTAGATGTGTTTTATATTTATTTTGTTATGATCAGAATATATCAATAATGAGCTGCAGAAAATGACTAGACCGGTTGTGTCTTATATATTAGAGTAAACTTTTTCATAGAAATTTTGAGATATCAAATATTTGAGGATTGCATATCAATACAAGCGTAAAGTATTTATATCTGTAAATGACAACTACAATGTATATACAGAACTTTATGTTTGTTCTATGGACTCTCAGACGTGAGTGTATTGTGTTAAAAGACAAACACTTGACAAGATAGTAGATATAATCTTAAGAACTATCCTAGACAATAAATACAGTTTATAAAAAAGATTTCAATAACTTTACAATACACCCAATAATCAGAGGGAAAAACTATCTTTGATAGTTTGTGAAGTCAGCTTTACAAACATTATGAATGTCATCTAAGATAGAATAAAGCCCCTTTTCACACTGTCTGTCTCAGTGATGTTTCTGTACGAGACAGGTGAAACATGCACACGACAACTACATGGAATAGCAGGAACTTTGACATTGAGTTCAGCAAATAACTGTAAACCCCAGCACTGTGGATAAATTCAGAATTTTAGATGGTTAAATTCTCGGTAAATACCCCCACTCAAGATTTTACAAGATTTTAAATTTTTAACCATAAACATTTACACTAGTTCTAAATGCTACCACCTCTGGGTAATACTTGACTCAAAATTGTACCAATTGTATAAAACATGGCTATAACCTGGCTACAGTCGCTGCTATTTGTGAAATGAAAATAATTCCCAGGCAGTTGCTTGACAATAGGCGGGAAATTGGAAGGCTAAAACAACTCGTTCCTTTTCCCACATAGTCAGCATTGCCTTGAGGCTTCTGATGCAGATTAAAGGTGACTAGTTCATTATACGATCTTAATTTAATGAGGTTAATACGACGTTTAATGTCTAATTTATTTGTGAAAAAATAATATAGGATTAACATTAAAGTTAACAATATGAAAGTCATATTTGCCAAAGACACATGAATATTGTTTTTGTCATATATATTTTCTATGAAAGTAAATGTTTATGTGTGACAGAAACACATTTTCTAGGACGAATTTCCAGTTATTAGCATTTAAGAGATTTATCCAAACTATGGACATAATTTATTAAGGCTATTTATTGTTTTGTTTCCACTTGTTTTTTATGCAGGAAATAAGAATAGTCTGTGGAATGATTACATTGACTTATTGACATCACAAAACTTTCACTGAGATATTTGAGCTGGAGTGAGAGGTTCTGTTCTAGAATGTAAATTACATTGATTATATATAAAACAACAACAGTTGGTGACAATTAGGAGTTGATTGGTCGTCTAGGATAGAAAACACAACGAGGAGATTTATTTAATTAATACAATTATAAACCAATCAGACACAATAAAAACAATTATTTAAAGGAAACACAATACTGAATGTGTATGTAGCAATAAAACATAGTACCTGTACTACCTAAACATGACGTCAAAATGGCCATCAATGCTATAATGAGATGTAAAATAGTAATTGAAATAAAACATGCAGATAAAGAGTAACATCCAACAGTAGTAACACTAGATTTACAGCGTACAGAAGTAATTTAAAATAGCCGTAGTCGTACCACACTGGTAGAATACAGGGATGTTTAATAAAGATGACCCGTAGTAATTCCTGGCCAGGCGACAGTTTATACATTTTTGTGGAAATCAGTGAGAACTGAAAAGAAGAAATGTGCAGGAAAGCCAGCTTGTCGTTTGCAGCACATCATCTTATTAAATGTGTGAACTAAATGTGTAAAATTAAAAAAAGCAAAAACAGTCGCTACAATGAATGCACGCTATAGTACATGCACTTTTGTCGTATCTATTCATGATCCACAATATACACATACTTTTTATATTACAAATGTATATTTATAATAATTTTAGTCATTTTAGTGGCTTGGAATAAATTTTATTTTTGATATCGTCTTAACAAAAGTTCTGTAACATATTGGTCTTGATATTAATGAGTTTACAATTATGTTTGTTTCAAAATCAAATAAAATAAATTCAAAGACGTTATATTAAATAACAATTGGCTAATAGAAAATTGCAGAATATTAGATAACAGTTCTACCATAACAATAGTCTTCATCAGTCTTAATTCAACCTTGCTGGATATTTCATAATCCTCCCACAATTATCACCAGTCATACAATTTCGCCCATCAAACTATTAAGTGTAGAAGTTAAGATAACATGGTGTTGTATGAGGAAAATTCTACCCTAATACAACCTATGACAATTGTTACGTCAAGGATACACACACTACTGCTGAGAAAACAGATTGTATAAATCTCTCGTTAACATTTAAATATAAATGTGATTTCTTTAAGATATTCTAGAATATTCTAGAAGAACAAACATTGAAATAAATCAAAGACTCATGACGCCTGAGTTTTAAATGAAATGTAATATTTTATCAATGAAAAAATATAATTACAGATCACAAAAAGTTGTAGGTCAAATAAGAACATTAACTTTACTTTAATACAAATTGAAATTGGCAAAACTTGATCTCTATGCACATGTTTGAACAAGTAATTGATAGGAAATTATATTTTGCTTCCATTTTATAACGATGTTTAACAAGTATGATAAACGACTTAAATTTGCAGTGAGTTTTTAGATGATTAAAACATTTATGTTTCTATGTACATAGAGACATGGTGATGGACTTGAAAGTAGTAAAATGGTTAGAATATTATTGTTAGGTAATATAATAAACATGTAATTGTTAATTATTTGTTAGTTACGATGTAAGACACAAATATGCTCGGGTCAGGTTTTCATTCAATAAATCAAATATACTGACAAGCAATGATCCTAGGGAAGCTTGTATCTCTGTCAGCTTGCATTTACCTATTTCCGGTTAATTCATTAATGTAAGAACACATTCCACAGAAAATCCAACTGTCCCATTTTTATTTATCTATGGCTAATGACAGTGGGTCATGTCTAAGGATTACACAGCATTTCGCTGCTACATGAGTATCATTTCAAAAGGAATTCTTAGCTGTTATTGAAATTGTAAATTATTCCTTCAGTACAGACGTTTTCTTGCACATGTGAGAGATGCACGCTAAATTCTTATTGAAGAGATGCACGCTAAAATCTTGACTGTTTATTAGGTTTGACTGTACACATGTACATTATATCAAATGAAATTAACATGGTCTGGACGTCAAGAAAGTAACAACAACATTCACTAAAATATCTACATAAATGTATGACGAATAAACCGACGAAAAATGTAAACATCCTTGAGAAATACCACAAGCATTCATCTTTATGTAAAACATGTACAATCTAACTATGACATATACCAATACCATGTCATAGATGATTAGTTTTCTAGCACAAATCAAAGATTGTCTGTCACTATCAAAGTTGAACCCTAGTGTTAATATCCAGTTAAATGTTTATATTATATTAATCCATATGCTACTACAGTGACAGATTCTGTCAATACAATATGTAAATGTAGAAAAAAATTGTCAATAACTTACTACAACTGTACACACATTTGACCTACGGCTACTATAATATAGGGGAAATGTACCTCAACTGACCACCAAAGATAAAAAATTATTGTCGGGTAAAACACATTCATTAATATATTTTTATATTATACATTTATTAGCCTCAGCAGATTTTATTAACTTCAGTATAAAATAAAGTCTTAGTTTGTGATGGTGTCAATCTTCGAGTTGTTCTTTAAAAAAATACACTTTATAAGTTATTCAAGGTTAATGTTTTTGTTTCAATTTTTGCCAACCCAGTCATGTAAATACAATGCAATGGACATTAGCTTGATTTATGATACACAATGTTTCTACTCTCTAGTTACATGTACAATAACATTAAATTAAAATCATCTATAAATAAAATTTAAATAAAGTTCTAAATAATCTAGATCACATTTATTTATTTCTTACAATACACCAATTATAATATTTTATGGATATATTATAATGTTTATATCATGTTATTTTTGTAGTAGAAAATCATAATTAATTTAATAAGCCGATGATTTGAAAACTGCGATTACTAGTTTTGTTAACATTATTTTTAATATTTAAATATCGATATATATTTGTTGTTACATGTGTTAGCAATTTGACGTCTTGTATATCAAAAAGTAAGATTATTGTGGTCGTAATTAAAGGAATTCCATAAAAAATATCATTAGATTTATTCAGTGTTTAAATGGATAAGCTAGAAAGCTGGAAAATGATAGTAGAACACCTTGTGATACGATATTTAAAATTTTCATTACTTTTAAATAAACATATATTTAAACGATAAAAAAGATTCACATTGGAACTCATTGTAATTTAGATGATGATTTTGTTCTTAACATTTCAAATAACATTTAGAATACTAACTAATTATTGATTCTTACATTTATAATGTTACAACACTATTAAACATAAAACATACTACTGTAAATTGTTAAATTTGTCTACTGAATTTTTCATACAAAATAAAAGTGTCAATTGTAAATCCTATTTGTAAATGAACATAAGATGTTTATATCAATATTTTATGTCATAGTAACTTTTAAATGACCTTTAAATAATATTTATTTAACTAAGATTAAATTAATTGATTACCATGATAAATTGGTTTAAATTATAAAATAGATAACACAAAGCAA